>CM064496.1:7207197-7727197 GCA_032716605.1 Paralithodes platypus
TAAATTTGTACATTTTTCGGTAGAAAAATGTCCCGGCCATTACATAAGGCTACCTCTTCAAACGCCCATAAGCGCAGTTTGAAACTACCGCCGCAGAGCTCAGAGGAACCTTCATCATAAGCACACGCTAAATCACTCATGGTTCGTCTTTATGATTGGGTTCTCACTACGAAAAAACTTCGTAACAAATAAAAAATAAAAATAAAATAAGAATAACTATTCATAAGCTTTCCATATTCCGTGGATGTACTTCTGTGGATTCTTGGACCAGACGCTGGCTAGCGCATCTATCCACCTTCCTTGCTCTGCGTTCACCCCACCCGGACGTGTCCCCCACAGTGCTCCGCTTTGATTCCGCATTCTTGCGTCCCTAGTGAGTTTTTTCTCATTTGTTTACTCTGGGATGTCTTGAGTAAGGTTAGGATTAGCTTAGCAGGGGTGTCATGGGTGGTTTCCCCGCAGAACAAGTGTATTTTGGGTCGTTTTTGTTGGGGCATCTATTTCGGACGGACCCTCGTGGCCGAGTTGAGGACGCTCTGAAACTGTTTTTCGTGTTTAGCCATCTTTAGTCCTAGCTTGTTAGGAGGCTGTAACTACGCGATGTCGGGCTTCTAGCTATCTTTCTGATGGAGTAGCCTATGTTATTTGTACTGACGTTCCTGGTGTATTTTTCTTCACTTAGTGGAGTTCTTTCTGGGTCCCGAGTCAGTGTTACCCTTACCCGGGTGTTTTCTACGATTTTGATGTGGCGGCTGTTCCAGTTTTGGTGGGATGGAGTGCTTTTCGATGGTGTTTCGACGTCATTAAGTGTTTTTTTCCGTTTTCACCAGGCCTAGCCAGCCACTCGTAGTTTTTTCACATATGCAAGTGTTTTCATTGTTTATTATAATAAAAATGTATTCATGTGCCATGTGTGTCCTGGATTAGTTGTGATTGGCTGATCCAGGAGCTTCAGACTGTGGGTCTGATTATGTTTATCAGACTGAGTTCTGTTTGGTGTGGGTTGCCTTTCCGGCGGTTTTTCTCGATTGCTCCGAGAAAGCCGTTTTGTTTACCGAGTTTTAGTCAGGATGGCTAAAATAGGTAAGTTACCCAGGCGAGTTTGGTAGCTTGAGGGCTCATCAGAAACTGCGTTTTCTGTGGTCGAGCCTGTGATCAGGCTTCCTGTGTTATTCCCGGCGAGGTGGGCTCCACACATTTATCTAGGTGATCATGCTGACACCTGTTGGATATGGTTTTCTCGGCTTTTCAAAGCCACTGAAACAATGCTGTCTGTTTGTTTGGTCTTTCCCTCCCGGCGACCCTTTTACAAAGAGGTCTGGGGCAGGTACAATTGGTTTGACATTGCATATAAAACCCGGCGGTTGTACCTTCGGGTGGTTATAGTAACGGATTTGCAATTCGCGATAATTTGCCAAACAATTGATTGATACAATAGGGTATCACGGCCTTCAAGACGGCGATCTATGAGGGCTTCTGGGAGAAGCCAGATTAGAGATTAAGATAGGCTTAGACTTTTTATGGGATAAAAAGATGCCTGAATCTTACTAGTGTTTCAAGTGTAAAGGGATACTTGAAAGACATCATCTTTAATAAAGATATGCTTCATCTTTATGAGGATTCAGAAGATATGCTTAAATCTTTTGGACAGGTAAAGATATGCTGAAATCTTTAATATGAAACTAAAGAAAAACGAAAAGTAGTGGTGGAGTGCTACGGTTCGATGACCGGCGGTTTTGTGGCACATGTTTTGTACCATTTTGGGGTAACCTTATGAGCATTAATTCCTGGAAATTTCTCTTTCCAGGGCGGAGTACCGGCGCTGCACCAGGTGACCAGGTAGTTCCCAGGGGCGGGGTAGTTTTCCCCCAGTCTCTGTCATGTCGGCACTTGAACCTCTCATTGCTTTATGTTCAACGCCGTTATGCTCAGGTATCCCTATTTTTGCTCACAAGCTCTGCATTAAATGTGTTAAATGCCTAGATCGGTCACGGGGGATATGGGTGACAAAGAATTGCACTATTTGTAACCTCTTAAGTGTTAAAGTTCTAATTCAGAAAGATAATACTGTGGCGGTGGCTTTACAAGAAGTGAAACAACTTCTCGCTACTTACTCAACGAATGTAGCACATAAAGCATTGCAAGGTGATAACCTTGAGCTATGGGAGCTTTTAATTATCATAAACCTCTAGGGGGCTCGGGTGAGGGCTCTCAATCGGAGAGTATACCAAGTTCGCAAGCGAGTGACAGCCACAGCCAAGGTGTATGGCGATACTCACAGTCCTGGTAAGACAGAACACATCCCTTTGTGACTCAAGTAGTGGCTGACGTCTACCGTGATGCCGATGTACCATCTTCTATCCCAGATTTAACATGGCAGCATGTGGAGGTCCCGGCTTCGGCGGGATATTCCCATGATAGGCCAGACTTAACGGATGAAGAACAACGATCTCTGGTCTCAGAGATGGAGGTTGAAGAGTCCAGTCACCTTCTAGACGACTCTCAGGGTACTGTCGAATCTCCACGGAGTTCGTCATCGGCTAGGTATGTAACGGCAGAAGAGATTGATGGATTACTATTGAATGCACTTAATAGGTTCTTTGGCCCTACGCCGGAAACTCCTAGAGTTGGTACGGGAGCTCCCGCGACGTCGACGAATGTGCGACCTCTGGCTACATCCATTGCTTTAGCTAAAATACCTAACCCCCCTCTTGTGTCAGATCCAATTTCCAATGTCTAAGGCACAGCAGCTCTCGGTACTTCCAATGTGCGAGTCATATCAAACATAACTCCCCCTCCTTTAGACAAGGCGCCAGTTAAAAAAGGAGCTATGCCTCTTTTATACGGGCCTGATGAGTCATGGGTAGCAATGTTACCAACTAAGCCAGAGGCAGCACAAGCTACTATTTCGGGAGAGCTCCCTGTACCACATGAGTGGGTAATCCAAGGCAATAAGTCTAGAAAACTCAGAGCTTTGGATAGTCAAGGAAATGTTTTGGATGTTCATATTAAGGCCATTCCAAGTTATTATAACCATGACTTTTTTGTGTATGCATGAACACCAGCCCTACCCCCTGCCTCAGCTTCAAAGCTATTTTCTGACTGGACTAAGAATGACGGCTTTAACGACGTCAAGGAACTTTCTGCTTTGACGCCGGAGTTGGATATGTTTCCGATCACAGACTCAGCCTCTAATCCAGTCTTGCAGGTGGTGGCAGTTGGGTACGGGACCTTGGGTGGAATGGGAAACAGAGGCTCAAAATTTTGCCACTACTTTCACGTCAAAATCTTCCCACCAAATCCCTCAAGAACACCATTCTTGGTTCTCTCTTCCGGTTTTTAGTGCCGGCGGATGTCCCCTCTGCTTTGTTTGATTTCTTGGCTGCCCCTAAAATCAATTTGTGCGAATTAAAAGATCCTTTTAGCACGCCTTCCCCAGCTCACCTAGACCGCGAGTTTAGGTTAAGAGGTAAAGCGTTTAGACTGTTTTCGCAATATATTGTTACCCAGCAAGTAACAAAGTCTCTGTTACGCTCTTCTCAGGCAATAGAAGCCGCGGAAGTCAAGAAAGCCATTGAACTTTCCCGGCGCTTGCTTCTCCAGACTTCCATACAGTCTTTAGGAGATATTCGGACGGCCTTATTAGAGGCAGTACGAGCAAGGCAGGATCCGAGGATGTTCTTAGTGAAGAAACTTCCTGACCGTAGTGCAAGCCAAGTAGTTCTGTCTCCAGTTCTAACTCCTTCTTTGATTTCACCAGCAGTTTGGAAGACTGTTTTCAATATGGCACCAGCATTCAAACAAAGTCCCTCTCAACCTAAGAAACCTACCTTCACTTTCCCTAAACCCAAACCAGTTTCGAAATCTCAAACTAGTGGGTCTAAGCCTTTTCATCAGCCAAAGTCCCCTTCCACCCAGGGTCAGGCTCAGTTCAGGTATAAACAGGGTAATTTCTCAGGTAAAGGCCACAAGTTTCACCAACGACCAGGTCAGGGCCCGCCTCCAGCCAAACCCGGCCAGTCGTCCAAGGGTACACCTCCACCAGCAAAAAACTAAGGTCTCTCTCACTCCCGGGGCCAGTCAAAGGCGTGTTGGAAAAGAGGGTAGTCCAGCCAGCGAACCCCAGTCTGCTAACTGGGTCCTTCCGGGCGTGTCATCAGGCATGGCCATTAAGAACATGGGCGAGGACTGTGGTACGCAAAGGCATGGCTCCGGCGACCTCGCTTACGTCAGCCAACAAAGGCCAATCATGTTTCTTTAGAGGTGGAGTCACTAGTTCAGGAGATGATTACCAAGAGTGTCATTATCCCCGTCCCCCCGACTTACCCGGTGTTTACATCCAAACTATTTCTAGTACCAAAAAGGGACAGTATTCAGATGAGACCGATCGTAGACCTGTCTTATTTTGAATCTCCACATTCACAATGTGTCCTTCAGGATGCTGACAGTGAATCAAATCAGGCTAACACTTCCGCCGGGATGGTGGATGTGTTCATTAGACCTGACAGACGCGTATTGGCATGTCCCGGTAAACAAGAGATTTCAAACATTTCTGGCTTTACGAATAATGCATCAGACTTATGTCTTTCAAAGGATGGCGTTTGGGTTGAACCTAGCGCCACGCATATTCACAAAATTAGTCCGGCAAGCCCTGATGCCCATTTTAGAACAAGGGATCAGGATCTTGTGGTATCTGAACGACTGGCTGGTGGTGGCAGAGACAGAAAAGTTATGCAACACTCATGTCAACATTACGTTAAACCATGTCAAATCTCTAGGATTCAAGGTCAACTTGGTAAAGTCAAGCCTTGTTCCCTCACGAGTAATTAAGGGGATAGGGCTGGTCTGGGACACAGCATCTCTCACTCTGAGTCAGAGTGTGGACAATCGAAACAGATTTCGCAAGAAACTGTTTATGTTTCTCCACAGTCTGACTACGACGCGGAGACTCTGGGAATCTCTAGTCGGTTCTCTCAACTTGGTTCAACTAACTGTGAAGTTGGGCCGGTTGAAAGTCAAACGTTTAATCTTGGAGGGCAACAAATATTTCCCACTATTACTGGCGGGAAAATTATGGCCTATCCCAACATTAATACACAGCTTACTAGCGGTCTGGGCGAAGAGGGAAATGTTGCACTCAGTCATGTCATGGACCTCTCCTCCGCCGACGGTATGGGTGGACACGGATGCGTCAGGGACGATAGGTTGGGGCTTTCAGTCAAACCTCGGGCATCAGGGTCAAGGGCTTTTGTCCCCTTCAGAAACCTCTCACATAAATGTAAAAGAGTTACTAGTCCCCTTGTATTTCCTTCAGGTTCACGGCTCTACTTTACGGGAAAAGTCGGTGGCCTTCAGGATGGACAATCTCAATGCAATTCACTGCATTCAGAAACAAGGGTCAACGAGGTCTCGGAAGTTGCTAGACGTGTCAGAAAAGATTTTTGTGCTAGCCAACAAGCTGCACATTCATCTTCATGCATCATATCTCCCAGGCGTATCAAACGTCTGGGCAGACGCGCTCTTTCGGAGACAAAGCACAACAGTAGAGTGGGCACTCAAGCAAATCATTTTCGATCAAATGATTGCAGAACCTTACCGTCCACAAGTGGATCTGTTTGCGTCAGAGGAGAATCACAAACTCCCTCGGTACCTCACACGCCAGACATTAACGCCGGCGGGGGGGCCCGACGCATTGGTGACGGATTGGAACAGGTGGAGTTCCATTTATCTGTTTCCGCCACCAGACGCTTCTCTAATGTGCCACGTAGTCAACAAACTACAGAATTATCGAGGCGTAGTCTCGTTAATCGCGCCCCTGTGGCCGGCGCAGTTGTGGTACCAGCAATTGAGAATGTGGTGCCCGAACCCGGTGTCGCTCCCGGTCGGGTATTTCCACTTAGACACGATTGGCAACCTAAAGACCTCACTGACTTTTGCATTGTGGACATTCAGGAGGCCAAGTGGCTAACGCCGTATGGTAGAAACGTGACAGATAAATTTATGAATCAGTACACACAATCTATCAAGAGGCAATATCAATCTCATTGGCAGTCCTTTACTTCTTGGATAGTTAGAACAGAACAGACAGTACCTTCGGTGGCATTAGTTTTTAATTATTTAAACTATTTGTTTGAACAGAAACGTCTATCTGTAGTAACTCTAGAAAATAACTTAACAGCTATCAGGGTGCTTAATTGCATAAGGTTTGGTAGACTAAATGATTGCATTCATATTGCACCTTCCCCAGGGTTCATCGCCAAGAATGAACATAGTGAACATGTTTTCTCAGAGTTCACGGTGCCGGCGTTGAAACGGGGTAAAGTGCACCATAATTTGTGTCCTGTACAAGCTTTAACCAAATATATGAGAGTGGCACCTCTTAACCAACAAGGTGCTTTATGGGTATCGAGTACAGGTAAAAGATTAATGAAACGTAAAATGGCTTCTCTGCTAGTAGAAGTCATTAAAGAGAGTAATCCCGGCGTAGTGGGTAGGGCCCACGATTTACGCAAATGGGCAGCATCTTTACGTTTTCTCAAAAAAATTCTGTTGAAGACATGGCTACTACTCAACTATGGGCGTCAAATCATACTTTTTTGACTCGATACCTGTCGGTAGCACTAGACAAACCATCAATGCCATGTATAGCGTTACGGCAAAGGGTCTAGATGGGTCTCTAAGTCACTAATTGTTTAGGTTAAGAAAGAGGGGGGGGGGGGGGGGGTGCAGTCAGTGAAACATAAGACACCCTAGACCCCGCCGGAGGATATGTACAGAGTATACGAGCTGTGATACAATGTATAAGTGTTGTGATTAAAATTTCTCTGTAGTAATGCCTACGGGAAATGTTGTTGAGGTACAATGGATGTAGTACAACAATGGTTTCTTTCAGTGGGATACACTGTTGAAGCAATTTAATTTTAAGAGTTCTCGGTAGTTGCAACTACGAGTAGCATTTTAGTAAGTACATCTGCGATAGTACAAGAATTTATTCTATTTTTGTGTCTAATTTTAAGGAATATACACATTAGAATAATGGGGTTTATATGTGCACATGTAAACATAAAGTTTTATTTTTCACCACTTACTTTAAGTGGGGTGCCTTTAACTTTCAGATCTGTGAACAGATTCGCATAGTTACCTTTTTTCCTCAAGCAGGCTTCTTTAAGCACGCCCCTGCTTGTACCCCTTTTTATATGTTGTATAAAGTTTATACATAAATATATATTTTTACAAAGTAAGAATACTATGTGGTTGTTTGATTATCTGCCTATTCTATTTGCAATGGTTATGATATGATTACGAATGTCCCCCTCCAGTCTTAGATATCAGGCATAATCGTCAATGATGGAGGGGCCACTAATAAATTATAGGTTTGACTCCTGCAAGGAGATAAAGAAAACCTAATATTTAGTAGTGGCCCCGTAATCATTGACGACTGGGGCCCTCCCGACCATCCCCTTCCCATTCGTTGATGTATTAAGGATTTTGGTATACTTGATATGTCAGTGAAGGTGGATAGATGCGCTAGCCAGCGTCTGGTCCAAGAATCCACAGAAGTACATCCACGGAATATGGAAAGCTTATGAATAGTTATTCTTATTTTATTTTTATTTTTTATTTGTTACAAAGTTTTTTCGTAGTGAGAACCCAATCATAAAGACGAACCATGAGTGATTTAGCGTGTGCTTATGATGAAGGTTCCTCTGAGCTCTGCGGCGGTAGTTTCAAACTGCGCTTATGGGCGTTTGAAGAGGTAGCCTTATGTAATAGGCATAATCGTCAATGATTACGGGGCCACTACTAAATATTAGGTTTTCTTTATCTCCTTGCAGGAGTCAAACCTATAATGTCACTCCCCCAATATACCCCACCAACGTATAATTTCACTAACTACATTTCTTAAGGGGAGATGGTTCTTTTTTTAGCCGATTTTTGCATGTATTCGTTAGTTTTTTAGTTTCCTCCCTAGACCACCATTAAATTTGAAAAAAAACATCCATTAGATCCCCCCCTCTAGATTAATTTGTACATTTTTCGGTAGAAAAATGTCCCGGCCGAAGGCCGGTTCTTCCAACATTACAGGCTCACTATCTTTCGCCAGGGAAAAAATCGACACCTAAATAGCACGAAAGGTCTAAATATTGACGAAGAAATGGGGCGAAAGGTCTTAAAATCGACTAACTAATGGGGCAAACATCTTAATATTTGAAAACTAATGAGGGAGAAAGTGGTCCAGAAAACCGGCCAATCCCCCCTTAAGGGGAGGTTTTTAGTTTGTTCCCTAGACTTCCATCAAGCTTAAAATTACACTCCCTAGAACTCCTTTCAAAATAAAGTTGTAAATTTTTCGGTAGAAAAATGTAAAAATTTATCTTGATAGGGAATCTTGGGGGTATTTTCTTTTGTGTTTAGCTTGATGGAGGTATTTGGAGGAAATTAAAGAAAATACTAAATACATAAATATATGAACAAATACAGACAAATCTCCCTTTAAATCACCTAGCATAATCTACCTTCGATCTACAGTAGTTTCCAATAACAATGCGAAAGAGCCTCAAAGCGTACGACAAAAAACGGACCTATCGAAACTTGCTGGAAAATGCCTTAAAAGCGTACGAGAAAACACGGACCTATCGAAACTTGCTGGAAAATGCCTTAAAAGCGTACGAGAAATAACGTGCCCATCGAGAATTGCCGGAAAATGCGACTGTGTGACACCCCCCTGTACTGCTGGGTGTAAAAGTAACGAGTGGTGTTGACAATGGATTACTTGGCAGGGGTTCGATCCCGGCACTGTACTGCTGGGTGTAAAAGTAACGAGTGGTGTTGACAATGGATTACTTGGCAGGGGTTCGATCCCGGCACTGTACTGCTGGGTGTAAAAGTAACGAGTGGTGTTGACAATGGATTACTTGGCAGGGGTTCGATCCCGGCACTGTACTGCTGGGTGTAAAAGTAACGAGTGGTGTTGACAATGGATTACTTGGCAGGGGTTCGATCCCGGCACTGTACTGCTGGGTGTAAAAGTAACGAGTGGTGTTGACAATGGATTACTTGGCAGGGATTCGACCCCGGCACTGTACTGCTGGGTGTAAAAGTAACCAGTGGTGTTGACAATGGATTACTTGGCAGGGGTTCGATCCCGGCACTGTACTGCTGGGTGTAAAAGTAACGAGTGGTGTTGACAATGGATTACTTGGCAGGGGTTCGATCCCGGCACTGTACTGCTGGGTGTAAAAGTAACGAGTGGTGTTGACAATGGATTACTTGGCAGGGGTTCGATCCCGGCACTGTACTGCTGGGTGTAAAAGTAACGAGTGGTGTTAACAATGGATTACTTGGCAGGGGTTCGATCCCGGCACTGTACTTCTGGGTGTAAAAGTAACGAGTGGTGTTGACAATGGATTACTTGGCAGGGGTTCGATCCCGGCACTGTACTGCTGGGTGTAAAAGTAACGAGTGGTGTTGACAATGGATTACTTGGCAGGGGTTCGATCCCGGCACTGTACTGCTGGGTGTAAAAGTAACGAGTGGTGTTGACAATGGATTACTTGGCAGGGGTTCGATACCGGGCCTGGTTGATTAGCGCATATTTCCACTCGTATAGTATCTTATGTCATTCGATAATTGCTGACTTGCGAGTTTCGTTGTATAAGGAAGTTGGAGCTGTAGACAACGATAGTTAACATAATTTACAGCTAAAATACGGTCGTAGTGCATTTATAAATACATAAAACCCAATTGAATATACAATTTATCCATCAGAAACGTACATTATTATTGAATTTCTGTTTAATATCGATGTTCACGGCTCCAACTTCCATATAGCCTGAAATTCACAAGTGGTCAATTACGAAGCGTGTTGGACGTGCGTATGCTGTGTAGACAAGTTTTGTTTTTCTCTTATTGGAACTTGACTTTGATGTGGGGATGATGATGATAATATTAATAATGGTAATAGTAATACTACTACTACTACTAATAATAATAATCATAATAATCATATACATATTCATAATACTGATAATAATGAAAATAACAATGACAAAAGCAATAATATTAATAATAATAAAATAGTAATACTACTACTACTACTACTACTAATAATAATAACAATAGTAATAATATATATAATAATAACAATGATGAACCACTACTACTACTACTACTACTACATTGGTTTTTATTTAATATTGTTCATACATTTTATTTTACAAGCATCAGATATTACTATTCAACACCATGCAACTTCAATCCAGTCTACTTCCTATGCGACCCTCTGCCACTGCTGCCTCGTAGTCCACTTCTGCCACCGTCACTGGTTGTGGTGCAGACAGTCTTGTTCCCCGCAGGCATAGTAGTGCTGATCTGAGCAACGAGAAAGATAGACGGCACCTCATCCAGGCTACAACGTGGCTCCTGGGCTGTTTCTTCTTCTCTGCGATGATCTCTGCAAGCCTTGAATAGAAGCACTGGGCCCTAGGTCCCATCCCTCCAGATGTGGTGAAGACTAGTGGGGTAAAGCTGCCATGTTCGATATTTAAGATCCTTTCCCCATATGCCCTGACCTTCTCTTGTTCATTCCTCTTGTGTGCAGCCTCCAGAGACAGCCCGCTGTAGCTATGGGCCATTGGGTCGAATATTCTTACGTCAAAGAATGCTCGCTGTGCTCTTGTCCAAAAACTTCTTGCACTAACGTCCACTCGTGCTTCGTTGGATGTGTTGGCCGTCCTGTGCTGCAAGATCTCTCCCTCCAAGGGAATGAGTGATGGTTCGCGCACCACATCTCGAGACACCTCCCTGAGCATGTTCGCCGTTACATCTCTTACTTCATCGTGCCTGATGCTGATGAATCCTCCCTTCTTACATATCATGCTGTGGTCTGCATCGTTGTTGATTCCACAAACGCATCGATCGGGCAGTCCTTCAATCGGCCAATCATACCTCAGTGCAATAGCATCATTAAATTCTTGTTTGTTTAGATTGAAGCCTTTTGCCTTGATTGGTAGTGTTGTCAGCCAATTTGAAGCACCCGTTTCTTGTGCTATTTGTACTTTTCTTGTTAGTCTCGGGGAAAGTTGTCGCATCAATTGTGCCAGGTCATTTTTCTGTGAGTTTTGCCTCTCTGACGTGATGGTCTTTCTGATGTTGTAGATGTCCGCCTGGTCCACTTCGCCGTCAGGATCTTGCGCTACGATGCGTTCAGTGAGAGATTCTGTTATCTTTACTGAGTTCTCGTGTTCCGTTGTCGCCCTCCTCACCGGATTGATGATTCCAAGCCCTCCTAACCTAGGAGGAAGTGCGAGCAACTCCCTCTCTGTAGCATTTGGGGTGTGGGACTTCATCCAAGCTGGGATGAGTTTGTCTCTGATGGCATCTTCTAGCGGTTGAAGTTGTGGACCCACGTTTGGAATGGTACGCATCAAGTAGGTCCAGCGGTGTTTGACCCCATATGTGAATGCCGAATATGCAGCCTGTGGTTCCGTCTTTGCAATTTTGGCTAGTATTTCTATTTCGTTTACCCACTCTCTGACCTTCTCTTCCATGTATTGCTTCTTGAACTCTTCTGTGCCAATCACTGCCCCTAGATGACGCTGTCCGTCCTTTGTTACGACCACTTCACTACCGTTGAAAGCTTCTAAGGCATTTTCGTAATGTTCTGCTTTTACTATCAGTATAGACTTACTAGCATTTGGAAAGTATCCTATTTCTGGTCCCACTTGTGATACTTGCTCCCACCAGCTCTTGAGATCATTGACTTTCCCTGCTCCAGTGAGATCATCTGCATAGGCCGCCTGCTTAACATGTGTCGTCTCATGTCTTGTTAATGATAGCAACACCGAGAGACCTAATGCGTACATCGCCATTGCTACTGGGTCCCCTTGTGTGGTTCCTTCCATTGATTTCAGTGCCGTTCCACGTCGTGAGTTTTGGTTGTTTACTATGAAGAGGTCTGCAGGCTGTTTATAGGTATTCTCTACATAGGTGGCTAAGCTGGGGCATTTTACCTTGATGTTGTGAATTGCTGTCTTTCTGTTGATGGTGTTAAAGGCATTTGATGCATCCACTAACAGCACAGCTTCACATTCTTCTTGACTACTACTACTACTACTACTACTACTACTACTACTACTACTACTACTACTACTACTACTACTACTACTAATAATAACAATAGTAATAATATATATAATAATAACAATGATGAACCACTACTACTACTACTACTACTACTACTACTACTACTACTACTACTACTACTACTACTACTACTACTACTACTATGAATTCATTACATCTTGAGTGCGTTAATAAACGGCTATGCTATAAACATGAAATATATAATATTAATTGTTTAAATTCACTCCCAACACCAAACACCTTCCCATGAAACTATGACAGTATGTGATCCTACCGGGATTCAAACCTGAAACACCACACACAAAACATAAGGGGTGTGACCTGCTTTTTTCTCTCCTTTTCTCTCGTTATCTGGCTTGTATCCATTCGGTCCCATTCAGGCTACTGTTTAAGGACGTATATCCCCATCCAGGTGTCGATTTCTGCCTGGTGAGCGATAGCGAGCCAGTATTGTATGAAGAAATCCGGCTTCGCCGGAGAAATTTGTCTATAAAAAAATGTACAAATTTAGCCTGCTGTCAAAAACATTAACAAACAATGCTGGCTCGTTCCCGCTCGCTAGGAAAAAATCGACACCTGAATGGGGATAAACGTCTTAAAACAGTAGGCTGAATGGGGCCGAATGGATACAAACCAGAGAGAGAGAGAGAACAAAATAAAAACGAGGTAGGCTCCCTTAAACACTAACCATAACACCACCAAGACAGATAAATGTCCAACAGAAGGCAAATGAAAAAGTACAGGAAAAAATTGATGATGACAATAATTGCTTGAAGAATGGGGAGGTGGCAATAATTGGGAAAGAGGCCCAAAATTGCCTGAGATATCTAGAAAATCCATACATTGACTAAGGTATTGTTGTGTGTGTGTGTGTGTGTGTGTGACTACAACTGTATCTGTTAACAAGACAGTAAGGGGGTACATTTGGTAGCTATGAACAATTTAAGGCCCTCAATTAGTGGGTACAGAACAATACGTTTATCATTATTGGTATTTCTAGTGGTGGGCTGGCTCATTGTCAGAGTGAGGGTTGGTGTCCTCTACTCCCCATAGCCTTTTCTATCTTTTTCTCTTCCTACGTTTCTATACTTCTAATGGCGTAGGTATGCGGCGACCCCAGCGCCCGCCACTATCTGGTACAGATATAGTCTATTCGCTGTAAGTAGGCGAGAATCATGACCTCTATATCCTCTGTAACTCAAAAAGGGCTAAAGCAAATTGGCTGTAAATTTCCAAATATATTCCTTGACTGACTCTTCCCAAATGTTGGAAATATTAGCTTGATTACTCTAGTCGTTTTTTAGTTACAGAGGTTAGAGGTCATGATTTCTCGCCAACTTACAGCAAACAGACTATAGCCTCCTCTGTGGTGGAGGGGAAAGAACGTCCACCACCATACTCGCTGCGAGGCTTAGTTAGTTAAAATAGGACTTCAGAGGATATCAACCCTATTGGATTATTAAGCCAGCACACTGTAAGTCAAGAATAACGTCAGGCCTGGAGCCTCTCTGCGAGAACTCCAGTCCCTCACGCTGCAAGGCGTAAAAGAGGCATGGAGGGGGGGGGGGGGGGGGTAGGAACCCTCCTGCCCTTTTAAAATTTACCTACTAGACGAGACAAAAAGGGGCGAGGGAACGCGAAAGTGGTCCCAGACCCTAAGAATTGGAACTTTAAATACTGTTTCTGTTCGGGCTCTGTTTCGAGTCGGCCACCCCCATCTATGGGGTATGTGACTGAGTATATACAATTATACATACATATATACATACATACATACTATACTCCGGGTTTTTTCCAGCTGATGGTAAATTGAATCCCTTAGCAACTGATGTATCGATACTTAATGGACACATATGTAAATACTCTGTCTCTGCATCATAATTATACTCTGTCTCTGCATCATAATTATACTCTGTCTCTGCATCATAATTATACTCTGTCTCTGCATCATAATTATACTCTGTCTCTGCATCATAATTATACTCTGTCTCTGCATCATAATTATACTCTGTCTCTGCATCATAATTATACTCTGTCTCTGCATCATAATTATACTCTGTCTCTGCATCATAATTATACTCTGTCTCTGCATCATAATTATACTCTGTCTCTGCATCATAATTATACTCTGTCTCTGCATCATAATTATACTCTGTCTGCATCATAATTATACTCTGTCTCTGCATCATAATTATACTCTGTCTCTGCATCATAATTATACTCTGTCTCTGCATCATAATTATACTCTGTCTCTGCATCATAATTATACTCTGTCTCTGCATCATATACTGTCTCTGCATCATATACTCTGTCTCTGCATCATATACTCTGTCTCTGCATCATATACTCTGTCTCTGCATCATATACTCTGTCTCTGCATCAAATACTCTGTCTCTGCATCATAATTATACTCTGTCTCTGCATCATATACTCTGTCTCTGCATCAAATACTCTGTCTCTGCATCAAATACTCTGTCTCTGCATCATAATTATACTCTGTCTCTGCATCAAATACTCTGTCTCTGCATCATATACTCTGTCTCTGCATCATATACTCTGTCTCTGCATCATATACTCTGTCTCTGCATCAAATACTCTGTCTCTGCATCAAATACTCTGTCTCTGCATCATAATTATACTCTGTCTCTGCATCATATACTCTGTATCTGCATCATATACTCTGTCTCTGCATCATATACTCTGTCTCTGCATCATATACTCTGTCTCTGCATCATATACTCTGTCTCTGCATCATATACTCTGTCTCTGCATCGTATACTCTGTCTCTGCATCAAATACTCTGTCTCTGCATCATATACTCTGTCTCTGCATCATATACTCTGTCTCTGCATCATATACTCTGTCTCTGCATCATATATATACCAAGTTTTCATAATTACCAACATATTTCGCTTCAAAATCTTCGAACTAACTGAGTAAACAAGACAAAGACATGCCAATTTACCATCAGCTGAGCATAAACCGACTATAATACAGAGGTCGACAGTCTCGCTAACAAGAGGTTTATAAACCCCTTTCTCCCTCATCTTTGGTCCATAAGTTTCTAAATTTTAAGACATTCGCCCCATTAGTTTGACAATATCAAATCATATTGCCTCATTTATTTGTCAATTATAAGACCTTTTGTGCCATTTAGGTGACGATTTTTCCCTGGTGAGCGATAGCGAAGGAAGAATCGGCCTTCGGCCGGAACATTATTCTATCGAAACTGCACAAATTTATCTGGAGTATTTACCTGGGGGTATTATATTTGTCTGGAGTATTTATCTGGGGGTATTATATTTGTCTGGAGTATTTATCTGGGGGTATTATATTTGTCTGGAGTATTTATCTGGGGGTATTATATTTGTCTGGAGTATTTATCTGGGGGTATTATATTTGTCTGGAGTATTTATCTGGGGGTATTATATTTGTCTGGAGTATTTATCTGGGGGTATTATATTTGTCTGGAGTATTTATCTGGGGGTATTATATTTGTCTGGAGTATTTATCTGGGGGTATTATATTTGTCTGGAGTATTTATCTGGGGGTATTATATTTGTCTGGAGTATTTATCTGGGGGTATTATATTTGTCTGGAGTATTTATCTGGGGGTATTATATTTGTCTGGAGTATTTATCTGGGGGTATTATATTTGTCTGGAGTATTTACCTGGGGTTATTATATTTGTCTGGAGTATTTATCTGGGGGTATTATATTTGTCTGGAGTATTTATCTGGGGGTATTATATTTGTCTGGAGTATTTACCTGGGGGTATTATATTTGTCTGGAGTATTTATCTGGGGGTATTATATTTGTCTGGAGTATTTATCTGGGGGTATTATATTTGTCTGGAGTATTTATCTGGGGGTATTATATTTGTCTGGAGTATTTATCTGGGGGTATTAATTTTGTTTAAAGCTTGATCGAGGTCTAGGGTGGAAACTAAAAACAACAACAACAACAACAACAACAACTAGACACATTATTTATATTACTGTACAGTAATATTAATGTAATAAACAACATCACCATCAATCTTCATAATAATAATAATTATAATAATATTATTATTATTATTATTATTATTATTATTATCATTAACATAGACTACAGTAGATCTGGACTGGACACGAACATGGAACTTTGCATTAAGGGACCCAAAATCGGAGAACGAACCCTTAATTTCGAACCTCGAAACCGCGAAAATATCACATTCTCGCGGTTTCGAGGTTCGAACTTGGGGGTTCATTTTCCGATTTTGGGTCCCTCACTGCAAAGTTCAATTTTCGTGTCAAGTTCAGATCTACTGTAGTCTATGTTAATAATAATAATAATAATAATACATTCTTTCCTTAAGGGAGCCCAACTCGCTTTTTTTCTCTTTCTCTCCCTCTCTCTTTGGCTTGTATCCATTCGGCTCCATTCAGCCTTCTGTTGTAAGACGTTTACCCCCATCCAGGTGTCAATATTTTCCTGGCGAGCGGTAACGAGCCAGCATATATATAGTTTTGTTTTGACAGCAAGCTAAATTTTTACATTTTTCGATAGAAAAGTGTCTCCGGCGAAGCCGGATTTCTCCATATAATGCTGGCTCGCTCTCGCTCGCCAGGAAGAAATCGACACCTGGATGGGGATAGACGTTTTAAAACAGTTGGCTGAATGGGGCCGAATGGATACAAGCCAGGGAAAGAGAGAAATGGAGAGAAGGATAAAACAAATCCGGCCTCCCCCCTTAATGTCACAAGGTCCACAATAGTATATATAAACCATTATTTATAGTCAGTAATGAGAGCAATCTGTTAAGAGTTAGTTGACATACACATCATTAGTGGACTTTAGTTAATGGGTGGCTAAGGGGCGACAGATGAAGATAAAGATATACATACTGTATTATACAGTATATGGCTGATGGGGGTTTTATTGATGATTGAAATGCTGGGTGAACGAAGGGAATTTAACCCTCCCGAAAATCTCCCCAGGTTTTGAGATGCCTGGCGCGGGATTCGAACTCTGGTTAGCGACCTCAATAGGTCCCCCAGGTCCTCGCGCTAACCCACTGTACTACCACGGACGTACAATAGAATAGAAACCTTAGTTCTCCTTGAAAGAACCAGGTGATAGTCTCGTGGTGATACACGTGGTGGGTTTCTTAGGCTTCGCCACCAACGACTATTTTATGCTATTCCAGATGTCAACTCGGGTAGTACCGTGGTTGCGGGATTTTTGCGAGGGCATTACAATGATTATTGAGGGGTTTATTTATTTACCTACTTATGTTACGAATATTTTATGTATATATTTCATATTATGTTATTTTATTTATTTATTTATTTGTTGGTATCAAGGATGCATTAGCTTGCCCCCTAGACGACCTTCAAACTAAATACAACACCTCTTTAAACACCCTTTAGTATTAGGATAAATAGTAGAATATGTATTAGCTTGCCCCCTAGACGACCTTCAAACTAAATACAACACCTCTTTAAACACCCTTTAGTATTAGGATAAATAGTAGAATATGTATTAGCTTGCCCCCTAGACGACCTTCAAACTAAATACAACACCTCTTTAAACACCCTTTAGTATTAGGATAAATAGTAGAATATGTATTAGCTTGCCCCCTAGACGACCTTCAAACTAAATACAACACCTCTTTAAACACCCTTTAGTATTAGGATAAATAGTAGAATATGTATTAGCTTGCCCCCTAGACGACCTTCAAACTAAATACAACACCTCTTTAAACACCCTTTAGTATTAGGATAAATAGTAGAATATGTATTAGCTTGCCCTCTAGACGACCTTCAAACTAAATACAACACCTCTTTAAAACACCTTTAGTATTAGGATAAATAGTAGAATATGTATTAGCTTGCCCTCTAGACGACCTTCAAACTAAATACAACACCTCTTTAAACACCCTTTAGTATTAGGATAAATAGTAGAATATGTATTAGCTTGCCCCCTAGACGACCTTCAAACTAAATACAACACCTCTTTAAACACCCTTTAGTATTAGGATAAATAGTAGAATATGTATTAGCTTGCCCTCTAGACGACCTTCAAACTAAATACAACACCTCTTTAAACACCCTTTAGTATTAGGATAAATAGTAGAATATGTATTAGCTTGCCCTCTAGACGACCTTCAAACTAAATACAACACCTCTTTAAACACCCTTTAGTATTAGGATAAATAGTAGAATATGTATTAGCTTGCCCCCTAGACGACCTTCAAACTAAATACAACACCTCTTTAAACACCCTTTAGTATTAGGATAAATAGTAGAATATGTATTAGCTTGCCCTCTAGACGACCTTCAAACTAAATACAACACCTCTTTAAACACCCTTTAGTATTAGGATAAATAGTAGAATATGTATTAGCTTGCCCCCTAGACGACCTTCAAACTAAATACAACACCTCTTTAAACACCCTTTAGTATTAGGATAAATAGTAGAATATGTATTAGCTTGCCCTCTAGACGACCTTCAAACTAAATACAACACCTCTTTAAACACCCTTTAGTATTAGGATAAATAGTAGAATATGTATTAGCTTGCCCTCTAGACGACCTTCAAACTAAATACAACACCTCTTTAAACACCCTTTAGTATTAGGATAAATAGTAGAATATGTATTAGCTTGCCCCCTAGACGACCTTCAAACTAAATACAACACCTCTTTAAACATCCTTTAGTATTAGGATAAATAGTAGAATATGTATTAGCTTGCCCTCTAGACGACCTTCAAACTAAATACAACACCTCTTTAAACACCCTTTAGTATTAGGATAAATAGTAGAATATGTATTAGCTTGCCCCCTAGACGACCTTCAAACTAAATACAACACCTCTTTAAACACCCTTTAGTATTAGGATAAATAGTAGAATATGTATTAGCTTGCCCCCTAGACGACCTTCAATCTTAATACAACACCTCTTTAAACACCCTTTAGTATTAGGATAAATAGTAGAATATGTATTAGCTTGCCCCCTAGACGACCTTCAAACTAAATACAACACCTCTTTAAACACCCTTTAGTATTAGGATAAATAGTAGAATATGTATTAGCTTGCCCCCTAGACGACCTTCAAACTAAATACAACACCTCTTTAAACACCCTTTAGTATTAGGATAAATAGTAGAATATGTATTAGCTTGCCCTCTAGACGACCTTCAAACTAAATACAACACCTCTTTAAACACCCTTTAGTATTAGGATAAATAGTAGAATATGTATTAGCTTGCCCTCTAGACGACCTTCAAACTAAATACAACACCTCTTTAAACACCCTTTAGTATTAGGATAAATAGTAGAATATGTATTAGCTTGCCCCCTAGACGACCTTCAAACTAAATACAACACCTCTTTAAACACCCTTTAGTATTAGGATAAATAGTAGAATATGTATTAGCTTGCCCTCTAGACGACCTTCAAACTAAATACAACACCTCTTTAAACACCCTTTAGTATTAGGATAAATAGTAGAATATGTATTAGCTTGCCCTCTAGACGACCTTCAAACTAAATACAACACCTCTTTAAACACCCTTTAGTATTAGGATAAATAGTAGAATATGTATTAGCTTGCCCCCTAGACGACCTTCAAACTAAATACAACACCTCTTTAAACACCCTTTAGTATTAGGATAAATAGTAGAATATGTATTAGCTTGCCCTCTAGACGACCTTCAAACTAAATACAACACCTCTTTAAACACCCTTTAGTATTAGGATAAATAGTAGAATATGTATTAGCTTGCCCTCTAGATGACCTTCAAACTAAATACAACACCTCTTTAAACACCCTTTAGTATTAGGATAAATAGTAGAATATGTATTAGCTTGCCCCCTAGACGACCTTCAAACTAAATACAACACCTCTTTAAACACCCTTTAGTATTAGGATAAATAGTAGAATATGTATTAGCTTGCCCTCTAGACGACCTTCAAACTAAATACAACACCTCTTTAAACACCCTTTAGTATTAGGATAAATAGTAGAATATGTATTAGCTTGCCCTCTAGACGACCTTCAAACTAAATACAACACCTCTTTAAACACCCTTTAGTATTAGGATAAATAGTAGAATATGTATTAGCTTGCCCCCTAGACGACCTTCAAACTAAATACAACACCTCTTTAAACACCCTTTAGTATTAGGATAAATAGTAGAATATGTATTAGCTTGCCCTCTAGACGACCTTCAAACTAAATACAACACCTCTTTAAACACCCTTTAGTATTAGGATAAATAGTAGAATATGTATTAGCTTGCCCCCTAGACGACCTTCAAACTAAATACAACACCTCTTTAAACACCCTTTAGTATTAGGATAAATAGTAGAATATGTATTAGCTTGCCCTCTAGACGACCTTCAAACTAAATACAACACCTCTTTAAACACCCTTTAGTATTAGGATAAATAGTAGAATATGTATTAGCTTGCCCTCTAGACGACCTTCAAACTAAATACAACACCTCTTTAAACACCCTTTAGTATTAGGATAAATAGTAGAATATGTATTAGCTTGCCCTCTAGACGACCTTCAAACTAAATACAACACCTCTTTAAACACCCTTTAGTATTAGGATAAATAGTAGAATATGTATTAGCTTGCCCTCTAGACGACCTTCAAACTAAATACAACACCTCTTTAAACACCCTTTAGTATTAGGATAAATAGTAGAATATGTATTAGCTTGCCCTCTAGACGACCTTCAAACTAAATATAACACCTCTTTAAACACCCTTTAGTATTAGGATAAATAGTAGAATAATGTATTAGCTTGCCCTCTAGTCGACCTTCAAACTAAAAACAACACCTCTTTAAACACCCCTTAGTATAAAGATAAATAGTAGAATATGTATTAGCTTGCCCTCTAGACGACCTTCAAACTAAATACAACACCTCTTTAAACACCCTTTAGTATTAGGATAAATAGTAGAATATGTATTAGCTTGCCCTCTAGACGACCTTCAAACTAAATACAACACCTCTTTAAACACCCTTTAAATAGAACGACCTTCAAACTAGTATAGGATAAATAGTAGAATATGTATTAGCTTGCCCTCTAGACGACCTTCAAACTAAATACAACACCTCTTTAAACACCCTTTAGTATTAGGATAAATAGTAGAATATGTATTAGCTTGCCCTCTAGACGACCTTCAAACTAAATACAACACCTCTTTAAACACCCTTTAGTATTAGGATAAATAGTAGAATATGTATTAGTGTAAGTGCAAGGCAAAGTCAATATTAGTGTAATAGTAGTAGTTAACATTATTATTATTTTTATTATTATTATTTATTATTATCCCCCCTGGGGGTTAGGGAATAGAATATGCCCCACGTGCCTTCTGCGTGTCGTAAGAGGCGACTAAAGAGGTTGGGTCGGTGGGCTTGCGACCCCCACCCGGAAAAAATATCTAAGCAAGGAAAAACGAACGAACAGCCTCGGATGCGGACGGAACCAACGTTGACGAACCACGACCGACTAAGGACATGCCTTCGGACATTCTGAGAATGGCTACGTGGAATGTTAGTGGCATGAATGATGGCACAAAAGAGAGAGAGGTTCTGGAAGTGTTAGTGAATGCCAGGCTGGATGTATGTGGAATGACAGAGACCAAATGGAAAGGTTCAGATGTGAGAGAGTGGGAGTGTGGAATGGGTGTGTGTGCTGGAGTGAGTGAAGGAACAGCGAGAGAAGGTGCATGTTTGGTTGTAAGTAGCAAATGGAAGGAATGTGTAAGAGAGTATGGGTCTGTGGGTTCAAGGATTGTGTGGGTGAGAATGAAAGTAGGAATACAAACGTGGGTGATTGTATGCGTGTATGCCCCGACAGAGGATATACTTGAAAGAAAGAAAGAGGAGTTCTGGATGAATGTGGAGGCGTGCCTGGAGAAGTTTGACAAGAACGAAAGAATATTTCTGATTGGGGATATGAATGGTAAGGTGGGTGATAGGAAAGTTGAGGGAGTGGTGGGAGGGTGGGGGGTACCATCAGAGGTGAATGGGAATGGTAGTGCACTTGTGGACGTATGTGTGGGGAGGAGGCTGTGGATAGCCAACACCTTCTTCCGACACAGAATGATCCACAGGTGCACGTGGAAACGGATGTTGTCGATGAAGGATAAGACAGTGGTGGAACGAAAGTCATTGATTGATTATGTATGTGTGGATGAACGAATGAAGAAATCTGTGATGGATGCTAGGGTGTATAGGGTATTGGAGGGGGTCTGTCTGATCATTATGTAGTGGTAGCTAAGGTTAGGATACAAAAGAAGTGGGTGAGGAGAGCGGGAGGGAGGCGAGAGGAGGGTGGAATGGTGAGGAGGGTGGAGAGGTTGCAGGAGGAGGAAGTCAGGGAGGAGTACAGGAGAGCAGTGGAAAGACGACTAGGTGGGTTCGACCTGGAAGTTATGGAGGAAGTGGAGGAGATGAGCAAGGTGTTTAAGGATGAGATCTGTGCAGCATGTGAGGAGGTGTGTGGAGTGAGGAGAAGAGGGAGGGGAGTGAAAGGTACAGCATGGTGGACAGAAGAGGTAAGAATAGCTGTGGAAGAAAAGAAGAAAGCATATAGAGAGTGGTTGGGTAGTAGAGGGAATGAAGATTCCGAGAGGCAGAAACGAGCGAGGTACGTGGAGAGTAAGAGGGTGGTGAAGAGAGTAGTGAAGGAAAGTAAGAGAAGAGTAGATGAGGAATTTGGAAGGAATCTGAGTGTAAAATGGAGGGAGAGTAAGAAACTGTTCTGGAAAGAAGTCAAGAAAGTTAGGGAAGGTAGCAAGGGAAACAGTAAGGGTGTGAAAGATAAGAATGGGAGAATGCTAGCCGAGAAGCAAGAGAGAGTCGAAAGATGGAGGGAGTACTTCAGTGAGTTGCTAAATGAAAGGAATGAAGAGCCAGCAAACATAGCTGGATATGGTATGGGAGGGAGAAGAAGAGAAGTAGTGGAGGAGGAGGTGGGGATCAGGAGGTCAGAAGTGTGGGAAGCCATGAAAAGAGTGAAGTTGGGGAAAGCACCAGGAACAGATGGAGTGTGTGGGGAAATGTTGAGGTATGGTGGTGAGATAGTGATAGAATGGGTATGGAAAATGTGCAAACTAGCATGGGAGAAGGGGAGTGCACCCGATGACTGGAAGACTGGCATAATAGTCCCCCTATATAAGGGCAAAGGGGAAAGAGGAGTGTGTGGTAACCACCGAGGAATATGTCTTCTAAGCGTAGTAGGGAAGGTATACAGTAGGGTAGTGATTGAGAGAGTGAGAGTGAGAACGGAGAAATGGATAGGCGACGAGCAGGGAGGTTTTAGGAAGGGAAGAGGATGTGTAGATCAGATTTTTACCCTGAATTGTGTTGTGGAGAAGTATCTGGAGAAGAAACAAAAGGTGTATGTTGCCTTTATGGACTTAGAGAAGGCCTATGACAGAGTGGATAGAGAAGGTTTGTGGAAAGTACTTAGAATATACGGAGTAGAGGGCAAGTTGCTGAAAGCAGTGAAGAGCATGTATGAGGGTGCAAAGGCGGCAGTACGTGTGGAGAGTGAGCAGAGCGAGTTCTTTGACCTGAATGTTGGTTTGAAACAGGGGTGTGTGATGTCCCCGTGGTTGTTTACTGTATATATGGATGGAGTTATGAAAGAAATACTATCAAGAGCAGTGGATGTTGGTGTATCGCTGAAAAGGGAGGGAATTGAGTGGAAGCTACCTATACTGCTGTTTGCGGATGATACAGTTCTGATGAGTGATAATGAATGGGAGTTGCAGGGTCTGGTAAATGAGTTTGGAACAGTGTGCGAAAAACGGAATTTGAAGGTAAATACGGGAAGAGCAAGGTTATGGTCTTCGAAAAGGGTGAAGTCACAGAGTGTGAGGTGAAGCTGAACGGTCAGGCTATGGAGATCGTCAACTCTTTTAAGTATCTGGGCAGTGTGTTGAGTAAAGATGGGACTATGGATGAAGAGGTGCGGGAGAGGGTACAACAGGGGAAGAGGGTTGTAGGAACGCTAAAAGCAGTAACAAGAAATAGGGTGGTCAGTATGGAAGTGAAGAAGTCCTTGCATGACAGTGTGGTAATCCCGACACTGACTTACGGAAGCGAAGCATGGACGTTGGTTGAGAGACTCAGACCAAGAGTGAGAGCAGTGGAAATGAATTACTTAAGGAGTGTGTGCGGAGTTACATGGAGGGATAGACAGACTAATGAGGAAGTAAGAAGGAGGTGTGGTGTGGAGGTAGATGTGCTGGAAAGTGTGAAAAGGAACAACTTGAGATGGTTCGGCCATATGGAACGTATGGAAAGCGAGAGAATGACTAAGAGGGTGTACGAGAGCGAGGTGGAGGGACAGAGGGGGAGAGGTAGACCGAATATGAGGTGGAAGGATGGAGTGAGGAACTACATGAACGAAGGCGGTGCTGGTTGGGGGGAGGGGCGTCGACTGACTGGGGACAGAGGTGCATGGGGGCGGTTCGTTCGTGGCCACCCCTTCGGGGATCACGGCGTCAGGGAATAGATAGATAGATAGATTATTATTATTTATTATTATTTTCATTATTTTTATTATTGTTATTATTATTATTATTATTATTTTTATTATTAATTTATTTATTATAATAGTCAGCCCTGGAAAAGCTAAAAGTGACATTTCGAGAATTTCTTTCCTATTTCCTGCCTCTGATTTTGAGTTCATTCTTGTTGTATTTCTCTTATTCTCTCTCTCTCTCTCTCTCTCTCTGTCTGATTAATATGAATAAATCAATAGGTATGTGTGTTTTTCTATACTCTATACAAACTTTCCTTAGGGGCATTTCTTGACCTATAAGGTTACACTTCATCCTATTTTCCGGTAAGTCATTATAGCAGGAGGGAACAGAGGGTGGGGAGAGAGCCTTCTACTTTGCTGTCCCTTTCTGCTACTATAAACTGTCCCTGTCTAGTAGTATTAAGGCCAGACCACCTAGTAGGGACCGCAAGGTCTGTGTGGTCTGAATATATGTGTAACTCTATGTAACTCTCTCTCTCTCGTATGTATCCAAATAGGTATGTGTTTATCAATTTCTATCAGTATCAATGTTTCTATATCTATCCATTATTTCATTTTTCCTTCTACCTATACAATATATTACTCTATATTTACAGTATCAACTTACTCATCTTTGTCTGTATATACAGTATATCTAGCAGATTATATATCTATATATTTCTGTATCTATCCATTTATATCATTGTATTTCTAACTATGTGTATATATCACTCAGTCTACAGTATCTCTCTACCCATCTGTCCCTATATCTATCTAGCTCACTATACATCTATCTATCTATCTATCTATCTATCTATCTATCTATCTATCTATCTATCTATCTATCACTATATACAGTTATGGTGTTCCTTGTACTAGTAATTTAAGGGGGGTCACCGGCTATTTGTTATCTTTCTCTCTTTCCCTGGCTTGTATCCATTCGGCCCCATTCAGCCAACTGTTTTAAGACGTTTATCCCCATCCAGGTATCGATTTCTTCCTGGCGAGCGATAGCGAGCCAGCATTATATGGAGAAATCCGGCTTTGCCGGAGACATTTTTCTATCGAAAAATGTACAAATTTAGCTTGCTGTCAAAACAAAAATAAATGTATGCTGGCTCACTACCAATTGCCAGAAAAATATTGACACCTGGATGGGGGTAAACATCTTAAAACAGTAGGCTGAATGGGGCCGAATGGATACAAGCCAGAGAAAGAGAGAAAAGGAAAGACAAATAAGCAGGTCACCCCCCTTAACAGCTGGCAGCCTCCGAAGACCGTATCTATTACTCTCTCTCTCTCTCTCACACACACAGCCCCGTAAAGCGGATCACCTATAAAGGGATAATTTCCTTGGGATATAATGAAACAGTAATTCCACATTTATGACCAATATTTATGTACGCACATTTCCCGGAAACTGGCGCCCACCCTGGCTGGCCGAATTCAATGTACCAAACATTTAAGGGGGGGGGGGGGTCACCTGCTTTTTTCTCTTTCTCTCCTTTTCTCTCTTTAACTATGGGTAGAGGATTGGGTTTAGTAGGAAAGAATGGTGGATATTGGGAGTTGATTCAGTTGCTTAACCCACTGAGCACCAGCTAATTAATTATAAAAGTACGCTGTGAGACCAGCCGATTTGGTCAATTATTTAAATTTTCTTAAATAGCTGAAATAGGCGAGAAATTATGAATAGCACAAACAAAACACTCATCTCGGTCATTTGGGGGTCCTATGGGGGGGGGGGGGGGGCAGCTTCAACAATCATCTGATGCAGGGCGGTCTTCAAACTTCCCGCCCGCACCACCACTGCTGAGCGCGGCAGCATGGCAGATGTACGATGCGTCCAGTTTTCGAGTGACGGTTATTTACACCACCCGAGCATCATGTGTGCCTTCATAGTTCATATATTAGCAACATGTATCACATAATGTCATTGTAAGTGAAGTTACAGTGTGATAAGTGCATAGATTCAAGTTTTATAAGTGCCGAGGGAGTGGCAAGTCCCGCGGGCGTCCTGGTTACCATGGCGACTGGCGGGCTGGCGGCCATCTTGGTCATGGGCTCACGCACGTACACACAAGGCCAGCTGACAGACATCCTACTCCCCCATAACTTTCCCTTTCATTCAATGCCTCCCTCATGTACTGTTTATTGATTTTATACTTTACCGTATGTTTTATAGTTAGAATACGAGTGTTACACATTGTTTTAGGCACTTTTGACTTAGAAATATGGGTTTTGACGTATTTTTAGTGGGGAGACAGGGGTGGGGGCACTGGGGGAGTGGGGGAGGACCAGTGTACACATCGCCTAGCTTATTGTGTATGTAGCAACATGAAACACTCTCTCGTCTCTTCTTATCCCTACCATGACCTGGCGGAATTTTGAGGAATGTCATGGTGTCGAGGTCATCTCCTCCTCCTCTTCCCCACTTGGTGGGGAGTCAACTATTTCATGGGGAGCGATAAACATCGCGAGGCGACGAGATGCGTTCGACACTCACTAAGTACACAAGACAACTGGCCGGGGAGGCAGCCCTGTCCTCCCACTCCCTCCCTCCTCCCGCGCTCTCTCTCCCCACTCCCCACCGCGGCGGGACTTGGGTATTGCCAATCGATAAGTATTGCCACTGTTGGGCAACATCATAAGGTATATCCCATATAAATTTGAACCCTCTAGCTACCATAGGACAAGAATAAATAAGCTCGAAAGTGGCGGTGAGATAAGTGGGTAAACTGACTTTCTCCATCCGCCCGTACTAACCTGCACGGCTGGACTAGGGGGTTGCCGAGTACCGGCACTGTTCGGCAACATCTTAAGTTATATCCCACATCCTCAAGCCTCTAGCTACCATAGGACAAGAGTATATAAGGTCGAAATTGCTGACGCAAGTGCTGCGGCGCTGGGGTTTAGCGGTACATACATTGCCGACGCATCACGTGCGTCGCTGGGGTCCTATGGGTTAATGCTGATGACACAGCGTTGGTGGTGGATTCTGCGGAGAAACTGCAGCGAGTAGTCAAAGAGTTTGGTGTGGTATGTGGGAAGAGGAAGCTGAGGGTGAATGTCAATAAAAGTAAAGTGATGGTGTGTAATAGAGATGGTCATAGGGTGAATCTAAATATGCAGTTGGATGGGGAAATATTGGAACAAGTGGAGTGTTTTAAATATCTAGGAATGATGAGCAGGGATGCAGAAGTGGAAATGGAGGTAAGACAGAGAGTATGTGAAGAAAGGAAAGTTTTCGGAGCAATGGGAAGTATGTGGAAGGTGAGAAATCTCGAAATGAAAGCTAAAAGTGCAATGCATCAAGGGATAGTTGTACCAGCAGTGATGTATGGGGCTGAGACATGGGCTCTGAAGGCACAAGAGAGAAGAAATTTGGATGTGATGGAGATGAACTACTTGAGGAATATGTGTTGAGTAACGCGTAGAGTCAGATTGAGGAATGAAGATGTATGTAGGAGAGTGGGACAGCAGGAACCCTTGTCGGCCAGATTGGACAGAATAGCGCTCTGTGCTGGTTTGGACATGTTGAGCGAATGGAAGATGAAAGGCTTACAAAGAGAGTATATGAGTCAGATACAAGGGGAGGTAGAGGGAGAGGAAGACCTCGGTTGAGATGGAGAGATGGTGTAGTACAAGCGTTGAAAGGTAGAGGGATGACTGTAGAACAGGCAAGAGAAGTGGTAATGAATAGGAATGAATGGAGAATGCTTGTGAATAGATGAATGATAACGTGGTCGTTTGAAGAGGGGGCTGGGCGCCAGTTGGACTAGATAATACTCCGTCAGACGCTTGGCCCGGGGAGCTGGTGTATATAAAGGGTCAGGCCTGGATGTGAGGTGGACGGGGATTGTGGTATAGTTCCGCTGCGTGTCTGCCTCCTGGGACCGGAACCTCGCCAGGAGGTCTGGGACCGGGGGTGCTGGATGCCCTTAGTGATCTTTGGTCTCTGGGTCCTGTGGGCGACCTAGATGTGTGTGAATTTTATATATACAGTATACGGCCATAGGTCATAGCTCAGTTGGTAGAGCACTCGCCTGCATACCGTGGGTTGACGGTTCGAGTCTTGAGCCGGCTATTGTGTGTTATTGGCAGACGCCAGTGCTGTTGGTGGACGTTGCGGTCTAGCAATCTGTGGCAATTATTTACTGGTCCCTTGATAAAGCTATAGAGTTGTTGCAATCACGCAAATATAATAATGCGCCGGACTTTGATTCAAATTTAAAGAAAGCCGTTTTCCTCATGGCACTTGCCACCGGAAACCGAGTCTCTGAGCTGGCGGCGATGAGCAACAAACCAAACTGTCTCAGGTTTGGGAGACTACACGACAATGTTCAAATCGCGCCGTCTCCCTCCTTTATTGCTAAGAACGAACATTCGGACCATGTTTTTTCTGAATTTTCCGTCCCGGCCTTAAAAAGAGGCCTCATTCATCACATTTTATGTCCTGTGCAAGCCCTCACAAAGTTTATGAGGATTGCACAACCTCGCCAACTAGGTGCTTTATGGGTTAACCGACTAGGTAAGCGCATTACAAAATGGAAGTTAGCTTCCTTGCTTGTCGACGTGATCAGGGAAAGCAATCCCGACGTGATAGGCAGGGCTCACGACATTAGGAAATGGGCAGAGTCCCTCAGATTTTTACAAATTTTTTCGATTGATGATATTGCTAAAACCCAACTTTGGGCTTCCAATCATACATTCCTAACATGCTACCTGTCGGTTGCCCTAGAATATATCAGGGGTTCCCAACCTTTTTGTTCCTCTGTACCACTTGGGCATTCTGATAGGTACCCATGTACCCCTAACAATTTAGGATAGAAATGGATAAAATTATGTAAATTTTATATTATTTTATTATGAAATATGTATGTGTAGACTGCATAGGGATCTTAGTATTGTTATTATCAATGAACTCAGTGACTATAAAATATTTTGATCTGTCACATACTCGGACATTTTCGGGCGGTACTGCAGCTGTCTCGAGTTGGTATACATACCCGATTGTTTCACGTCTAATACAGATTGTGGGCCGCAGGAAGTCACATAATAGTGAAAAAAATTGAATAGTCACCTCACTGATATAATTTTAAGGGAAGGATGTAGTATCCGGGTGTACGGTCCGACAGTCGTCATGTTTACATATGTCAATCGCTCGCGGTTAAGTTCCCGTATATTTTTCCTGTTATTTGCCCCCTGCTGGCAATATATATGATGATGACAATAAGTCATGGGGAGTGAGGGGGGCAAAAGCTCCCCTTCAACCTATTATTGTATCCCACGGCAGTCAAACTAGTCGGGAACATGATTGTGAGCGCCCGCGTAGTGTAAGGCGGGCGGTCCACCCGGTAACTACATTCTTGCCAATTTTAATATAAGATTTGCTTACTGAAATGAGGAAATTGATAAAAACACAACTTTGTGCAATCTGCCTGTAGATTAGAACACCATGTTTTGTACACTATGGTTATTCTCTCAGACCCCTATGTACCCCCTGAGAAGTGCAAATGTACCCCAGGTTGGGAACCCTTGTGACCTACAACATCTCTACTGTCTTCCTTAACTCGCCTAGATAAATTGAAAATCCCATGTGGATTTTCTGCGTTACTCACTTGGTCTATGACCAGGTCCTGTATGATTTTCTTTGCCTAGTATATCTCTCTTTTTTTTTTTTTTTTTTGCAGCGCTTAGCTGCCAGATATTCCCCCTTGCTGCCTCCTTTCTTCCAAGCTTTGAATTTTTTGTTCTCCTTTATTGCATTTTCCACCTCGTCATTCCACCACCAGGAAGTCTTATGCCTGGGGGGGGGGGGGCCTTTAGTTTTGCCACAGACTTTGTCAGTGGCGACAAGAAGGCTACGTTCAAGGAAGTTCCATCATTCGTCATTCGGCATAGCGGCCTTAATCCTATCCATTTCCTCCAGCTCGCTGCGAAACCTATCCTTGTTTTCCGTTGTATTCAGCAGCCATACTTTCCTTTTGGGAATGTGTACTTTCTTTCGCACAGGATCTCGCCTTAAGCTCAAGTCACAGACTAGGAGCTTATGTTGGGAGATACATTCTTCGCTCGGGATGACCTTTACATCCCGAACAAACTTCCAGTCTTTCCTGTTCACTAAGAAGTAATCTATCTGGCTAATGGTGCTCCCAGAACTATATGTGATTAGATGATTCAGTCTTTTCTTGAACTTGGTATTACACACAACCATGTTGAGTGCAACACAAGACTCCAGTATAAATTCGCAATCTAGATTTCTTCTTCCATACCCTTTCCCACCCATCAGCACATGCTCCCACATGCCCATTTAGGTCACCACCTACGACTGAAGTATCATACTCCGAGAGGCCCGACACGACACTAAGGAAGTCGTTCCAAAAGGCCTCTTTCTGCTCTCTCCTTAATCCAACCTGTGGGGCATATGCCGATATCACATTTATAATTCTTTCACCAACTTTAATTTTCAGAACAATCAATCTTCCATTTACTCTCTTTATCTCAATCACACTCTTCTCCCACTCCTCAGATACCAGTACACCCATTCCTCCTTTCGGTTTTCCAGATTCATCCCCCTTCCAATATAACCGGTAAGCCTATCTATTGTTCTTTCCCACAATCCACTGTGCACCACACCCCTTCCAGTGGGTTTCCTGGGCACAGCAGACATCCACTCTTCTTCTTTTAAACACTTCCACAACTTCATTCGCTCTACCACTCATACTTCCAACATTCACACTGGCAAGCCTGAGTGTACAGGGGGCTGCAGCCCGCCTCCTGTGTGTTTTGGATTCATCGGACTTGCGTTTTTTTTTTTTTTAGTGGTTAAGGTCATAATCGGTAAGTTGGCTGGTAATGGGTATCACCCATATCAGGGGGGGCCCCCCTCCCCAGAACTCCGGTCCCAGACTGCCCCAGTGACCATTCCCAGAATGTTCCCTCAAGAATTTCAAGGGGGTAGGATCCAGTGGCCTCGGTACACCCCACCTGAACCAGCCGCAGGGATGCACCCCATGCGTGTACGCGGCACTACGACTGGTCTGGTATTATTTGCCTAATTACAGGGCAGCCTCCTGGAGTGCTACCACCAGGTTCGGGCCCCTATACTGTTAGGCGGAAAGTGCCAGTCCGGAGAAACACTGCGCACTGTACCCTCTGGATCCGTTTCGGCCAGGATGGCCCCAAGGCGCCAGATCCGGGTCTGGGGGCGAGAGACAATCACCGCCAGTATGCCACCATTAGGCAACTTGAACTAGAACCATGAGGTCCTGTAACAGCGCTGCCCATATTCATTTTTGCCTTCACCGTAGACGAAGGCCCCCTTACCCCCCACAGTGGGTGAATGCAAGACAATATCAATGAACCCCTTGAGGATTAAGACCCATTATGACAGTTTATTCTGGCCATCGTTAGGTGATTTTATTCAGTTTGGAAGGCCCTCTAACAGTCAGAGGGGTAAACCATCTCAATCATCCCTCTGACTCTACAATTCCTTCTTAAACTGATTAAAATCGTCTATTGATAGTAAGAATAAACTGATAAAATGATTCGAAATACTCCAGGGGATAAGATCTTGGGTTGGGCACCTAGGGAAATAGGCCTACCGTTATAGGGTGCTTAAGAAACAAGGGAACACTTCCCGATATGTCAGCACCATAGTCTTGGATTACCATGGTGGAGCTGTGGTGGTCGAGTGGTGAGCATGCTCACGTGTGAATCTGCAAGACCCGGGATCGAATCCCTGCCACGGCGGACATTTAGTGGGTGTGGTAGTACGTCCTAGCATGTTTCACATGCTCGCACCCAGTCAGGGAACATCCTGACGACGTATACATACTAAACACACATAACAAAGCCACTCCAACAGCTTCCTCTCTCTCCAACACCCCTTCTTCCCTCTCTACACGTTTCAGAAATAGGAAGAGTAGAATGTAAATAAGAGGCGCCGTTGTAAAGGCTTATCCCTCAATACTTCATCTGATCTGATCTGAAGTCTGTGAAAATAGGTTAGCCTAAACTAAACAAGATGCCGAAATACTACCAGGCTAAGTGAGATACCTTTATTAGTCTCGTGGTAACGTAACTGCCTCACAACACAAGGTTCCCGGGTTCGATTCCCACCCTAGGTGTAGAGTTTTGGGAGGCTATTTTAGCATCTAATGAGGCTTAGGTGTATTGGCAAAATTGTCAAGATGGTTGAGATTAGGGGTGGTATTCTTAAACAATGTTTTCCCTTCGCAGCGCCTAATACCAAACAAATTTTTTGGCAGTGAGCGTTGTCTACAGAGATTTCTATTTCTAAGGGTAACGTTATTTTTCACCTTATTTCATCTCTTAACAGCGCCACGAAGGAAAATAATTGTTTAAGAATAGCACTCTAAGATCGGAGCTCCATAAGCCTCCTTATGGGCATGGTGTTAAAACCAAATCCTACAACCACCACTAATGAATACCCTAGTTCACAAATTCAGTACGGACATGGTGTTATACACATCCCAGTGTATGGAGAGGTAAGATTACTGGCATATAATATCAGTACGGACATGTTGTTATACACATCCCAGTGTATGGAGAGGTAAGATTACTGGCATATAATATCAAATAATAACACTGTATTCCTTAGAAATAAACTAAAATAAAAAGGTAAAAATCTCATGGCTCCATTTTCACCCATTCACATACTGTTACAATAGGTCCGACTGTTCCTTTTGTTATCATAAATAATTCCTTTTTTGCCTTACAATAAAAATAAGAATATTAGGCTGCAAAGAAAATATAACACTGTAATACTGATAATAACAATAATTTGTAGAAAACAATTTCTACCAATAAATTAAGGACATTTCTGGAAATTTTTAGACTAGAATCTCAAGCTCACGGGCTTAGACTGTCATTTTGATATATTTTAAAGAGTGCATTTACGAAATGCTCGCTAGTTACCCTTGGAGCTAGGTAACTAAGGGCAAGGTGGTCACCAAGGGTCAAACGCTTCAGGATTAGTTTATCAGCGTAATGAGGCAACCCCGACAAGATTGACTTTTTGGCAGACCACGGAAATATAAATACAAGCCAGAATACAACCAATAAAGTTGTAACTGTTAACGCCAGTACCATATAAGTTATGGTGATAACCCATCGCTCACAGATTGGGTTCATCATATTATAGCACCCATAAACTATTGTTGCTTGACCTATGATGTGATCATCAGGGGTGATTTGGCACCGGGTGAAGGGAGGGAAGGCTGTGGTGATAGGGTCCAAAAGTGCATCATAGTTTCGCCAAGCGCTGTAATCATTCATAACCAAATCTATTAATGTCCCATTTGAAAAAAAATACAAAAGAAATAATGATACTAAACATGAACATAATAGTGTTACATGAATAAGTAATGATTTGAAATAAAGGTTTCTAAAAGTCCCGAGGTTATCCACGAGTGACTCCCCAAACAGATCAGTTATAGATCTAGTTTGTCCATAATAAGCTCTCAGGTGGTTTACCATTAATCTGGAATCCGTGGAGATGTATTCCACAATAAATATGAAGCCCAATACCCCACCGGCGGTCCACATAATGCTTTGGAAGTAATAAGCATTATGGACTACTTTGTTTTTATCATCAAAACTGAAACCTGCAGAAAACTGTTTTTGGGCACAAACCTCCATATGCTGTTGAGGGATTGGTTCCCCTCGGGAGAGATCCCTACACACCAAGTATTCATCAATGCTAAACATGCTATTGATTATTATTGAGGTAACACAGATAAATACTATGATTATATTGGCGAGGTATAGGGCCACAGACCCCAAGGGCGATCTGCCCATAGAACTGTTAACCATCTCACTTACGCGCATCTTTAGTTAATTATTTAGTACTAGATTAAATTGTATGACTGTTGTCAATGATGTAACCACAAATAATTGATAGTCGAGGTTACCAACACTACAAGACACTCACTCAGTCACTGAACAATGTTATCACCACGATCGCCTGTCAAACAATAAAGTACTGTAACAGCGTCAATAGGAGATATCAAAGCTATAATATATACATCAATGTCTAATTCTTTAAGTATCGTATTTGCACATAAAAAGTATTGTACATTACTAGTATATTTGTGTTTCAATCATTTGTATTGTTTATAAGTTATTTTAAACAGCTATATTTTAAAAAATAAGTAAAATATTTCAATATTTTCTTTAAAACATAAATGATATCCCTTTAAAATACATTTTCTCTCTTCAGAAAATGTAAGAGAAAATGAATAGAATAGCACTAACTATTGTATATTTATCGCAATGGCCCACTCCAGTACGCTTACACATCGGTAAACAACACACTTATTCACTCACATTTACACTCATTATTCATATATATATATATATATATATATATATATATATATATATATTATATATATTATTATGTTCCTTCCAACAACCAACTATACTCCTAAAATCGATTAATGAAATTTACAAACACATGTGGCAGTCCGTGGATTCGAATCCATATGCATCGCACCACGAAGACAGTTATATATATATATATATATATATATATATATATATATATATATATATATATATATATATATATATATATATATATATATATATATATATATATATATATATATATATATATATATATATATATATATATATATATATATATATATATATAATCCTTGGTTAAAGCTGAAAACAATTTGATGCTCACAAATAAATACAATTGATCAGAAGCCAGTTTCAGGCTATAAGGAAGTTGGAGCCGTAAATATTGATATTTAACGGAAATGTACAAATAATGTAGGTTTTGGATGGATAAAAAGTATGTTGAATTTTATTTTCTGTGTATATAAGTGCACTACAACCGTATTATAGCTGGTAACACTGCTGAATATCGATGTCTACAGCTCCAACTTCCTTATAGACGGAACTCGGAAGTGGTCAATTAAGCTCACATTTATATATTATTAGAACAAACTATTTTATTACTTTTCTTTTCCTTTTATATCAGAATAATACATGTATGGTTTATATAAGAAAATTACCCTTCCAGTACCGGCGACGTCTTTTTGTTTTTGTTTCAGCTTCATTTAGAAGATTTTAGGAAGCTTAAAAAGGATATATGGTAGTGTGACGCCTACCAGCGTTGGCAGAATCGCCTCCCGTTAGCCACTAGCGCTCGCCAGGGCAGTGAAATGGGCTACAGTTATCAGAGAATGTTTTTCTTTCTTTCATAGTACTCACATTGTTACAGACAATCCAGTGGTGGTCCTTATTTTCGTCTGTGACAACGGGAAGTATTTTATATCATGAGTAGAATATAAGATGCATTGTAGTGAAGTTGAGAGAGAGAGCGAGCGGGCAGCGTGGGGGTAGTGAGTGTTGCTTCCCTCCTCCCTCCTCCCTCGCTCGGAGGAGTTTCCCGTCCACGCGGGCTTTTTCTCGTCTTTGATTGGCTGGTGGTTCTTGGCGCGTCATAGGGGCCTGCTGCCTTGTGACGTATCGGCCTGTGATTGGCCGACCACCATGCCTTTGTGGGATCCTGATGGTCCCGAGGAGCTACGCTCCTCAGAGCAGGCTATGGACGCACATGACTAACATCCTTTTTACATCTGTCCCCCATATCTCCACCATTCTGATACTGTCTCTTTCACTCAACTTCCTTCTTTCATTCCTCTAATCTTTTAACGTCACAGCACTCCCTTTGGGTTCTGTACACGATTTCATATCGGCCCATCGTATTGTGTGCGTCGCTCTCATATATATTTCCATGTATTAGAATAGGCTATAAGGGTTCTTAGTCTATGGAGGTTTGATGACTCTGTGTGTGTCTCCCTCAGTGTCCTTAGTTTATGGAGGTTTGATGACTCTTTGTGTGTGTCTCCCTCATTATCATTAGTGCTCTGATGGGTTATTTAATGCTAGACTGGGATGAGGTTTCTGTTGTCGTTGTCACCGATGTGTGTATGGTTCGCTTATACCTACACGACTTCGACGGTTTCTGTGGTAGCCTAGGTCGTCCTTTTGGTTGTGTCTTTTGCGAGTGCAGCATCGTGTTGTAAAAGGGCATTAGCCTACTACCTTATAACACAGTGCTGCCTCTTTGCTTGACTTTAGAGGGATCGCCAGGGTAGAACTAGATACTTGAGATCTGGATCTACCAAGAGAGCATCCCCGTCAGTAACGTAACTATAATCATATCGCCTTAAGGACAACACTAGGCTATGAGCCTGTCTTACTCAGCCACAGTTTCCCAACCTTGATATCCCAGCTAGACTTTATTCGCCGAGCAGACATTAGTTAGGACATGAGCTTTTTTGTTATGTATGCATTATTATTCACAGCATTTATTAGTCTAGGTTGTTGTTGAGTTGGACAACCATAGCAGACTGTTTCGTTGATGAGGAAGTACTTCTTTTAGTGTCGAGCATTACTGCCGTTGCGCATTTATAATATTCTCGTGTCAGTTAACATTATATGTCCTATCTTTTAGTGTATTCAGTCTACACGTGTGGTGTCCTGCCTCCTGCCTTTATATAATTTAAGATACGAGCATCGTATGAGCATCAGACTTTCTTCAGAAGTTTCCAGGTCTATGCTGTAGGACTATACTTCACTTTCTTTCAGATAGGAGTGAAGAGTATTTTGTTGTTTAGAGTAACTGTATTGAAGCATCTTTTTATTGTATTAAATCTTGCAGTGATTTAATTGATCTTTCCATAGCTTCCCTTCTATGCATTTTAACGTAACTTGCATCTTGTTTGTTATCAGGCTATACCAGTGTGGGTTAGCCTGAAGTAGAGAACATTTATGCCCAGTTAAGGATACCCCATTATCGCAGATTAACTCTGGAGGGTATAGGTGTTTTTATTCGCCGGCATATAAGTTCAAGGGTTTGGATCTAGCGTACCGTTGTTGCATAGTGCCCTATTACTAGTCCAATCATTAAGTGCCCTTGTTTTATTCGTAGCCCCGGTTGTAACAGGTAGCTAAAAGGATTAATTGAGATAGTCTGTTATCTTTTAACAGGTACACTGTAGACATCCTTACTAAGCTGAATAAAACCGTCTACTAGTTTCCAGAATACAATGAAAAGGACGTCGCCGGTACTGAATGGGGTAACCCTTCTGTATTTATTTTATTATTCTGGATACTACTAATCGATTATATTCAGCATAGAAAGGATCTCTAGCAATTATATGGCTTGGAACTATCACAATCAACCCTTTTAAGAACCACAGATCCTTCCCAATATACTGTATATATATATAACATAACACATGTCACTGGTACAGGGAGGGTTAACCCCTTTTGTACCGGCGACGTCTTTTATATTTCATTCTTAGTATATTTAAAGGATTTTTGCAGTTTATGAAGGATCTGTGGTAGCAATAAGGGTTAAGTGAAATAGTTCAAAGCCTGTTAACTCGAGAAAGACGCCAGGACTATTAAGATGTTTTACTGGGCGAAGGCGCCGGGACTCTTAAGAGTCAAGGCATACAAAAAAACCTTTCAAAACACCCCACTGGCACTCAAAACAAAACAATATGTGATTAAGTGAGATAATTCCCATCCATACCTTCTATCACTCCTCCACATGTGTCCCAACCCCCCCCCCTTCCCCCCTCCTCAATTATCAGGTAGTTTCCCTATTATTCCCGATCTTTATAGAGTATTTTCATGTGAGGATGGCTCGGAGAGAGGGGGGAGGATGGGGAGTCTTTCTTCAAACCCTATAGTGATCGAATGGTTATGGAAAATGTGTAAACTAGCATGGGAGAATGGGAGTGCACCTTATGACTGGAAGACAGGCATAATAGTCCCCTTACATAAGAGTAAAGGGGAAACAGGACTGTGTGGTAACCACCAAGGAATATGTCTTCTACGTGTAGTAGGGAAGGTGTACAGTAGGGTAGTGATTGAGACAGTGAGAGTGAGAATGGACAAATGGATAGGTGACGAGCACAGCGGGTTTAGGAAGGGAAGAGGATGTGTATATTAGTTTTTTTACCCTAAAATGTGTTGTGGAGAAATATCTGGAGAAGCAACAAAAGTTGTATGTTGGACTTGGAGAAGGCCTATGACAGAGTGGATAGAGAAGGTATGTGGAAAGTACTTAGAATATACGGAGTAGATGGCAAGTTGCTGAAAGCAGTGAAGAGCATGTATGAGGGTGCAAAGGCGGCAGTACGTGTGGAAAACGACCAGAGCGAGTTCTTTGATCTGAATGTTGGGTTGAAACAGGGGTGTGTGATGTCCCCGTAGTTGTTTAATGTATATATGGATGGAGTCATGAAAGAAATACAAGGAAGAACAGTGGATTTTTTGTTCTATATGAATGAGGGAGACAAAAGGCACAACTGCCTGTATCGAGTGCCTCCCCCAGAGTTGAAAGAGTGACAGGGCCAAAATTAAGGGACGTTCTAGCCAAAATGCCTGGACACACGAAGTGTGAGGCAATTTAAGTCATAGGAAGAGGGAAAGACTGATTCTGGGAGAGAGTTCCAGAGCTCAACAGTTGAATAGAAGAAAGTCTGAGAATAACGTTTCACTCTTGGGTTGGAGAGTTGCACAGAGTAGAGGTGGGTTTGTGTTGCAAGACGGGTACTACGTACCCTACGTAGAGGAGTTGGAATGCACTGAGAAAGCTCTGAGGAACATTAATTATTATAGTAGCGATAGAATAGTGAGAGAGATTCAACATTGCGGAGGGAGAGAGATTGCATATATGTTTTTTTTTTATCTTTCTCTTCTTTTCTCTCTTTCCCTGGCTTGTATCCATTCGGCCCCATTCAGCCAACTGTTTTAAGACGTTTATCACCATCAAGGTGTCGATTTCTTCCTGGCGAGCGATAGCGAGCCAGCATTGTATCGAGAAGTCAGGTTTCGCAAGAGACATTTTTCTATCGAAAAATGTACAAATTTAGCTTGCTGTCAAAGCAAAAATATATATAGGCTATGCTGGCTCGCTACCGCTCGGTAGGAAAATATTGACATCTGGATGTGGGTAAACGTCTAAAAACAGTAGGCTGAATGGGGCCGAATGGAGACAAGCCAAAGAGAGAGGGAGAGAAAGAGAAAACAAAAACGAGGTGGGCTCCCTTAAACAGCATACTCCAGAAATGGCCGCATCAGAGCGTTGTAGCGAGTGGGAACTTTCTCCGTGTTTCTTTACTGGGCTCCCTTAAACAGCATACTCCAGAAGTGGCCGCATCAGAGCGTTGTAGCGAGTGGGAACTTTCTCCGTGTTTCTTTACTGGGCTCCCTTAAACAGCATACTCTAGAAATGGCCGCATCAGAGCGTTGTACCGAGTGGGAACTTTCTCCGTGTTTCTTTACTGGGCTCCCTTAAACAGCATACTCCAGAAATGGCCGCATCAGAGCGTTGTAGCGAGTGGGAACTTTCTCCGTGTTTCTTTACTGGGCTCCCTTAAACAGCATACTCCAGAAGTGACCACATCAGAGCGTTGTAGCGAGTGGGAACTTTCTCCGTGTTTCTTTACTGGGCTCCCTTAAACAGCATACTCCAGAAGTGGCCGCATCAGAGCGTTGTAGCGAGTGGGAACTTTCTCCGTGTTTCTTTACTGGGCTCCCTTAAGGGGACCGACCGGTTAATTTAGGCTTAAAAAACTCGAAATCCTGAAAACACCAATAGGTGTTTACTCAACAAGAGTCAACATCCCTTCATAAGCCAGTGAAATGTTATTAGTGAAAACCCATTGGAAATAGTATTTTTTTATGTTTTCCAAACTTTTCCTGTAATTCTAAAAACGTTATATAGCGAACTTTGAAATTAACATGCTCAGTAACTACTGGTCGTACGAGGAGCATACCTATATAAATTGAGAGAGCGTAATCTACTCTACATCCTACCATACGCTTTATCTTCTACTTTGCCATGTTCCCGCATAAAATATTGTAAATCTAAAAAACAAAAGTAAAAATGTTCACCTAATGACCTTGGACTTTCACCTGTTTTTCTCAGAACCTATATTGCCGCACTATCGGATGTTATTTTACAGTTATTATTGGACCTATAGGAATGGTGTATATACCATTGGAAAGGTAATTAAAAACACTAAAAGGCCTATCAACCAAATTTACTCTAATAATTTAAATTTTTTCACAATATGTCATCAAATTTGTAATTTTTGTATAAATATATTCGCCTGAATCCGTCATCACCTAAATCGAACAAATACACAAAATATATAAAATGTGTTTTATAGAAACTATAGATACACCTTTTGTGAGTTGTTTGATCACATAAAACATGTGCTATGGGGATTTCTGTAGGAGTTTATCATTTTCTGCAGTACTATGATTTTCAACATTTTTTTACCTAAATTACAAGAAAAAAGCAAAAATAAAATAAAATATATTTTTTTTTATCTAGTTTTATGGTCATATACACCTGTGCCAAATTTCATTTAAATTGATAGTAAGACCTGGAAGTAGCGTAATTATCCGGTCGGTCCCCTTAAACAGCATACTCCAGAAGTGGCCGCATCAGAGCGTTGTAGCGAGTGGAAACTTTCTCCGTGTTTCTTTACTGGGCTCCCTTAAACAGCATACTCCAGAAGTGGCCGCATCAGAGCGTTGTAGCGAGTGGGATCTTTCTCCGTGTTTCTTTACTGGGCTCCCTTAAACAGCATACTCCAGAAGTGGCCGCATCAGAGCGTTGTAGCGAGTGGGAACTTTCTCCGTGTTTCTTTACTGGGCTCCCTTAAACAGCATACTCCAGAAGTGGCCGCATCAGAGCGTTGTAGCGAGTGGAAACTTTCTCCGTGTTTCTTTACTGGGCTCCCTTAAACAGCATACTCCAGAAGTGGCTGCATCAGAGCGTTGCAGCGAGTGGGAACTTTCTCCGTGTTTCTTTACTGTGCTCCCTTAAACAGCATACTCCAGAAGTGGCCGCATCAGAGCGTTGTAGCGAGTGGTAACTTTCTCCTTGTTTCTATACTGGGCTCCCTTAAACAGCATATTCCAGAAATGGCCGCATCAGAGCGTTGTAGCGAGTGGGAACTTTCTCCGTGTTTCTTTACTGGGCTCCCTTAAACAGCATACTCCAGAAGTGGCCGCATCAGACAGTTGTAGCGAGTGGGAACTTTCTCTGTGTTTCTTTACTTGGCTCCCTTAAACAGCATACTCCAGAAGTAGCCGCATCAGAGCGTTGTAGCGAGTGGGAACTTTCTCCGTGTTTCTTTACTAGGCTTCTTTAAACAGCATACACCAGAAGTGGCCTTATCAGAGCATTGTAGCGAGTGGAAACTTTCTCTGTGTTTCTTTGTTGGGCTCTCTTAAACAGCATACTCCAGAAGTGGCCGCATCAGAGCGTTGTAGCGAGTGGGATCTTTCTCCGTGTTTCTTTACTGGGCTCCCTTAAACAGCATACTCCAGAAGTGGCCGCATCAGAGCGTTGTAGCGAGTGGGAACTTTCTCCGTCTTTCTTTACTGGGCTCCCTTAAACAGCATACTCCAGAAGTGGCCGCATCAGAGCGTTGTAGCGAGTGGGAACTTTCTCCGTGTTTCTTTACTGGGCTTCCTTAACCAGCATACTCCAGAAGTGGCCGCATCAGAGCGTTGTAGCGAGTGGGAACTTTCTCCGTGTTTCTTTACTGGGCTCCCTTAAAACAACATACTCCAGAAGTGGCCGCAGCAGAGCGTTGTAGCGAGTGGGAACTTTCTCCGTATTTCTTTACTGGGCTCCCTTAAAACAGCATACTCCAGAAGTGGCCGCAGCAGAGCGTTGTAGCGAGTGGGAACTTTCTCCGTGTTTCTTTACTGGGCTCGCTTAAACAGCATACTCCAGAAGTGGCCGCATCAGAGCGTTGTAGCGAGTGGGAACTTTCTCCGTGTTTCTTTACTGGGCTTCCTTAAACAGCATTCTCCAGAAGTGGCCGCATCAGAGCGTTGTAGTGAGTGAGAACTTTCTCCGTCTTTCTTTACTGGGCTCCCTTAAACAGCATACTCCAGAAGTGGCCGCATCAGAGCATTGTAGCGAGTGGGAACTTTCTTCGTGTTTCTTTACTGGGCTCCCTTAAAGAGCATACTCCAGAAGTGGCCGCATCAGACAGTTGTAGCGAGTGGGAACTTTCTCTGTGTTTCTTTACTGGGCTCCCTTAAACAGCATACTCCAGAAGTAGCCGCATCAGAGCGTTGTAGCGAGTGGGAACTTTCTCCGTGTTTCTTTACTGGGCTTCTTTAAACAGCATACTCCAGAAGTGGCCGCATCAGAGCATTGTAGCGAGTGGGAACTTTCTCTGTGTTTCTTTACTGGGCTCCCTTAAACAGCATGCTCCAGAAGTGGCCGCATCAGAGCGTTGTAGCGAGTGGGAACTTTCTCCGTGTTTATTTACTGGGCTCCCTTAAACAGCATACTCCAGAAGTGGCCGCATCAGAGCGTTGTAGCGAGTGGGAACTTTCTCCGTGTTTCTCTACTGGGCTCCCTTAAACAGTATACTCCAAAAGTGGCCGCATCAGAGTGTTGTAGCGAGTGGGAACTTTCTCCGTGTTTCTTTACTGGGCTCCCTTAAACAGCATACTCCAGAAGTGGCCGCATCAGAGCGTTGTAGTGAGTGGGAACTTTCTCCGTGTTTATTTACTGGGCTCCCTTAAACAGCATACTCCAGAAGTGGCCGCATCAGAGCGTTGTAGCGAGTGGGAACTTTCTCCGTGTTTCTCTACTGGGCTCCCTTAAACAGTATACTCCAAAAGTGGCCGCATCAGAGTGTTGTAGCGAGTGGGAACTTTCTCCGTGTTTCTTTACTGGGCTCCCTTAAACAGCATACTCCAGAAGTAGCCGCATCAGAGCGTTGTAGCGAGTGGGAACTTTCTCCGTGTTTCTTTACTGGGCTTCTTTAAACAGCATACTCCAGAAGTGGCCGCATCAGAGCATTGTAGCGAGTGGGAACTTTCTCTGTGTTTCTTTACTGGGCTCCCTTAAACAGCATGCTCCAGAAGTGGCCGCATCAGAGCGTTGTAGCGAGTGGGAACTTTCTCCGTGTTTATTTACTGGGCTCCCTTAAACAGCATACTCCAGAAGTGGCCGCATCAGAGCGTTGTAGCGAGTGGGAACTTTCTCCGTGTTTCTCTACTGGGCTCCCTTAAACAGTATACTCCAAAAGTGGCCGCATCAGAGTGTTGTAGCGAGTGGGAACTTTCTCCGTGTTTCTTTACTGGGCTCCCTTAAACAGCATACTCCAGAAGTGGCCGCATCAGAGCGTTGTAGTGAGTGGGAACTTTCTCCGTGTTTATTTACTGGGCTCCCTTAAACAGCATACTCCAGAAGTGGCCGCATCAGAGCGTTGTAGCGAGTGGGAACTTTCTCCGTGTTTCTCTACTGGGCTCCCTTAAACAGTATACTCCAAAAGTGGCCGCATCAGAGTGTTGTAGCGAGTGGGAACTTTCTCCGTGTTTCTTTACTGGGCTCCCTTAAACAGCATACTCCAGAAGTGGCCGCATCAGAGCGTTGTAGTGAGTGGGAACTTTCTCTGTGTTTCTTTACTGGGCTCCCTTAAACAGCATACTCCAGAAGTGGCCGCATCAGAGCATTGTAGCGAGTGGGAACTTTCTCCGTCTTTCTTTACTGGGCTCCCTTAAACAGCATACTCCAGGAGTGGCCGCATCAGAGCGTTGTGGCGAGTGGGAACTTTCTCCGTGTTTCTTTACTGGGCTCCCTTAAACAGCATACTCCAGAAGTGGCCGCATCAGAGCGTTGTAGTGAGTGGGAACTTTCTCTGTGTTTCTTTAGTGGGCTCCCTTAAGCAGCATACTCCAGAAGTGGCCGCATCAGAGCGTTGTAGCAAGTGGGAACTTTCTCCGTGTTTCTTTACTGGGCTCCCTTAAAGAGCATACTCCAGAAGTGGCCGCATCAGACAGTTGTAGCGAGTGGGAACTTTCTCCGTGTTTCTTTACTGGGCTCCCTTAAAACAACATACTCCAGAAGTGGCCGCAGCAGAGCGTTGTAGCGAGTGGGAACTTTCTCCGTATTTCTTTACTGGGCTCCCTTAAAACAGCATACTCCAGAAGTGGCCGCAGCAGAGCGTTGTAGCGAGTGGGAACTTTCTCCGTGTTTCTTTACTGTGCTCCCTTAAACAGCATACTCCAGAAGTGGCCGCATCAGAGCGTTGTAGCGAGTGGTAACTTTCTCCGTGTTTCTATACTGGGCTCCCTTAAACAGCATATTCCAGAAATGGCCGCATCAGAGCGTTGTAGCGAGTGGGAACTTTCTCCGTGTTTCTTTACTGGGCTCCCTTAAACAGCATACTCCAGAAGTGGCCGCATCAGACAGTTGTAGCGAGTGGGAACTTTCTCTGTGTTTCTTTACTTGGCTCCCTTGAACAGCATACTCCAGAAGTAGCCGCATCAGAGCGTTGTAGCGAGTGGGAACTTTCTCCGTGTTTCTTTACTAGGCTTCTTTAAACAGCATACACCAGAAGTGGCCTTATCAGAGCATTGTAGCGAGTGGAAACTTTCTCTGTGTTTCTTTGTTGGGCTCTCTTAAACAGCATACTCCAGAAGTGGCCGCATCAGAGCGTTGTAGCGAGTGGGATCTTTCTCCGTGTTTCTTTACTGGGCTCACTTAAACAGCATACTCCAGAAGTGGCCGCATCAGAGCGTTGTAGCGAGTGGGAACTTTCTCCGTCTTTCTTTACTGGGCTCCCTTAAACAGCATACTCCAGAAGTGGCCGCATCAGAGCGTTGTAGCGAGTGGGAACTTTCTCCGTGTTTCTTTACTGGGCTTCCTTAACCAGCATACTCCAGAAGTGGCCGCATCAGAGCGTTGTAGCGAGTGGGAACTTTCTCCGTGTTTCTTTACTGGGCTCCCTTAAAACAACATACTCCAGAAGTGGCCGCAGCAGAGCGTTGTAGCGAGTGGGAACTTTCTCCGTATTTCTTTACTGGGCTCCCTTAAAACAGCATACTCCAGAAGTGGCCGCAGCAGAGCGTTGTAGCGAGTGGGAACTTTCTCCGTGTTTCTTTACTGGGCTCGCTTAAACAGCATACTCCAGAAGTGGCCGCATCAGAGCGTTGTAGCGAGTGGGAACTTTCTCCGTGTTTCTTTACTGGGCTTCCTTAAACAGCATTCTCCAGAAGTGGCCGCCTCAGAGCGTTGTAGTGAGTGAGAACTTTCTCCGTCTTTCTTTACTGGGCTCCCTTAAACAGCATACTCCAGAAGTGGCCGCATCAGAGCATTGTAGCGAGTGGGAACTTTCTTCGTGTTTCTTTACTGGGCTCCCTTAAAGAGCATACTCCAGAAGTGGCCGCATCAGACAGTTGTAGCGAGTGGGAACTTTCTCTGTGTTTCTTTACTGGGCTCCCTTAAACAGCATACTCCAGAAGTAGCCGCATCAGAGCGTTGTAGCGAGTGGGAACTTTCTCCGTGTTCTTTACTGGGCTTCTTTAAACAGCATACTCCAGAAGTGGCCGCATCAGAGCATTGTAGCGAGTGGGAACTTTCTCTGTGTTTCTTTACTGGGCTCCCTTAAACAGCATGCTCCAGAAGTGGCCGCATCAGAGCGTTGTAGCGAGTGGGAACTTTCTCCGTGTTTATTTACTGGGCTCCCTTAAACAGCATACTCCAGAAGTGGCCGCATCAGAGCGTTGTAGCGAGTGGGAACTTTTTCCGTGTTTCTCTACTGGGCTCCCTTAAACAGTATACTCCAAAAGTGGCCGCATCAGAGTGTTGTAGCGAGTGGGAACTTTCTCCGTGTTTCTTTACTGGGCTCCCTTAAACAGCATACTCCAGAAGTGGCCGCATCAGAGCGTTGTAGTGAGTGGGAACTTTCTCTGTGTTTCTTTACTGGGCTCCCTTAAACAGCATACTCCAGAAGTGGCCGCATCAAGTGGCCGCATCAGAGCATTGTAGCGAGTGGGAACTTTCTCCGTCTTTCTTTACTGGGCTCCCTTAAACAGCATACTCCAGGAGTGGCCGCATCAGAGCGTTGTGGCGAGTGGGAACTTTCTCCGTGTTTCTTTACTGGGCTCCCTTAAACAGCATACTCCAGAAGTGGCCGCATCAGAGCGTTGTAGTGAGTGGGAACTTTCTCTGTGTTTCTTTAGTGGGCTCCCTTAAGCAGCATACTCCAGAAGTGGCCGCATCAGAGCGTTGTAGCAAGTGGGAACTTTCTCCGTGTTTCTTTACTGGGCTCCCTTAAAACAGCATACTCCAGAAGTGGCCGCATCAGAGCGTTGTAGCGAGTGGGAACTTTCTCCGTGTTTCTTTACTGGGCTCCCTTAAACAGCATACTCCAGAAGTGGCCGCATCAGAGCGTTGTAGCGAGTGGGAACTTTCTCCGTCTTTCTTTACTGGGCTCCCTTAAACAGCATACTCCAGAAGTGGCCGCATCAGAACGTTGTAGCGAGTGGGAACTTTCTCCGTGTTTCTTTACTGGGCTCCCTTAAACAGCATACTCCAGAAGTGGCCGCATCAGAGCGTTGTAGCAAGTGGGAACTTTCTCCGTGTTTCTTTACTGGGCTCCCTTAAAACAGCATACTCCAGAAGTGGCCACATCAGAGCGTTGTAGCGAGTGGGAACTTTCTCCGTGTTTCTTTACTGGGCTCCCTTAAACAGCATACTCCAGAAGTGGCCGCATCAGAGCGTTGTAGCGAGTTGGAACTTTCTCCGTGTTTCTTTACTGGGCTCCCTTAAACAGCATACTCCAGAAGTGGCCGCATCAGAGCGTTGTAGCGAGTGGGAACTTTTTCCGTGTTTCTTTACTGGGCTCCCTTAAACAGCATACTCCAGAAGTGGCCGCATCAGAGCGTTGTAGCGAGTGGGAACTGTCTCTGTGTTTCTTTACTTAACCCGTGGAGCCCCGGCTAGTTTTGTAATGTTTGCGCACCAGAACCCGGCCGGTTTTCAAAAAATGGTTTTATTCCAGAAACAATAGCGAATGGGTTAGGAATGAAGGAAAAATCACGAAAAACCGCTCAAAAAGCTTAAAAAATGGTCCTACAGAGCCCCCGAAAACGGATTTTATAAGAGTAAAAAATTGAAGGCAATTATCCCAAAAACACAGGTTTTTGCGCGCTCGCGCGCACGCACGTGGACTTTGAGAGTTTTCAACCATCGGCACGGTTGCGTGGGATACGTACACAGTTCCCATACAAATCTGAGCCCTCTTGAGTGGCTACACCTCAGGTTACGGTCGGCGCAATTAGGGTGACGCGCCAGGCGCGTCTCTGGGGCTGTGCGTTACATACATCGCCGACGCGTCAGGCGCGTCGCTGGGGCTGTACGGGTTAAGGGAGATCCTTAATTTTTTGTAATTTTGTTTATTTATTTTTTATTTTTCTAGTTTCCTCGCTAGACCTCCATCAAGCTTAAAATGAAGTCCCCTAGACCCCCTTTCAAGATAAATTTGTACAATTTTCGGTAGAAAAATTTCCTGGCCGAAGGCCGATTCCTCTTAAATTACAGGCTCGCTATCGCTCGCCATGAAAAAATCGAGACCTAATTGACAGGAAAGGTCTTAAAATTGACAGAAATGGGGCAAAAGTTCATAAAATCGCCAAACTAATGGGTCTAAAGATGAGGGAGAAGGTGGTCTAGAAAAGCGACTCGTCTCCCCTTAAATTGCCTCTTATTACAGCTCGATCATTTCTGAGCAGAACACCCTAATATAATCCTTTTCCAAGTCAGTCGGAGAGAGAGAGAGAGAGAGAGAGAGAGAGAGAGAGAGAGCGAGAGAGCAAAACAAATACAAAAATATATTATGTTTTTTTCTTTTCGGATTAGTGAAGTGGATTATTTGGGTAGGAAACAATAGATCGGTTTCTCTCTCGCTCTCACTCTGACGTTCTCACTATTTCTCTGCCTCTGTCTGTCTGTATGTCTGTCTGTACAAGGAAGTATACAATGGAAAACAAGCAACAACAAACCTATTGATCTTTATGAGGCTACTTCTAACTAAACTACATATCCTAGGTGAAAACTGGAAAGACTAGTATAGAGTATAGAGTGATGCTATTCGAATGGAAACGCAGTTGATCAAGGGTTAAGGGGGGTGACCTGTTTTTTTTATTTCTGTCCTTTTCTATCTTTCTCTGGCTTGTATCCATTCGGCCCCATTCAGCCAACTATTTTAAGACATTTATCCCCATCTAGGTGTCGATTTCTTCCTGGCGAGCGATAGCGAGCCAGCATTATATGAAGAGATCCGGCTTCGCCGGAGAAATTTTTCTATCGAAAAATGTACAAATTTAGCCCGCTGTCAAACGAAAATAAAAAATATGCTGGCTCGCTACCGCTCACCAGTAAAAAATTGACACCTGGATGGGGATAAACGTCTTAAAACAGTAGGCTGAATGGGGCCAAATGGATACAAGCCAGAGAAAGATAGAAAAGGAGATAACAAAAACAGGTCACCCCCTTTAAGGGGAGATGGGCCGTTTTCCTGGTCCCCCTTCTTCCTCATGTTTAGCCCCATTACTTGTCATACTAAAGGACGTTCGGCCCATTAGTTTGGTGATTTTGTGACCTTCCGCCCTATTTCCTTGTCAATATCAAGACTGTTCATGTTATTTAGGTGTCGACTTATTCCTGGCGAGCGACAGCGAGCCTGTCATTTAAGAGGAACCGGCCTTCGGCCAAGACATTTTTCTATCGAAAAATTTACACATTTATCTTGAAGGAGGGTCTTGGGGGAGTGTTTTTTAAGCTTCATGGAGGTCTAGTGAGGAAACTAATAAAATAATAAAACAAAAATACATAAATGAGCCATTATAAACGACACATCTCCCCTTAAGAGGGAAATATTTATCTAGACTTTTGAAAGTTTGAACAGTACTACACTCAATGACACTATCTAGGTAGTCGTTTCCATAAGTTTTCCACTGGTTTAAAAAAGAAATGCATCGCCTCATGTGAGTGTAAATGCTTTCCAATTATCTTGCAACCATTTCCTCTAGTGTAGTTAGAATGATCATTTGTGAAGTATTTATTGACATCCATATTGTCAATGCCTATAATAATTTCAAACACTTGACTCTTTGCCTGCGCTTTGTTAAACTAAAAAGAGTTAACTCCTTCTAAACGTCCTCGGTCCTCGTATGACTTGTTTCTTAGTCTAGGAATAATTTGTGTTACTCTCCGCTATATGCTCTCCAATTTGTCTATGTCCTTTTGCTATTATGGGCAATCAAAATGTACACAGTATTCCAGATATGGGCGAACCAAAGAATTATATAAAGTGGGAGTATCATTTTCGGATGTTTATTCAAACAATCTTCCAATGAAACCAATAATTTTGTTTGCTTTCTTAACCCTTAACCAACGGCGCACGACATCTGTCGAGTTAAATAAATTTGGACTATGTGGCGGTGCACGACAGCTGTCGAGTGCCATTTTCAGCACGTAATGTTGCTGAGAGAGAGAGCTGAGCGGTGGGACGAGTGTAGTAACCTTATGACCGCTCCCCACGACCACCGTGGACGTACTGAACTGTATTCTACTTTCCTCCCCCTCCTCTCACTCGCTACACAGGGAATTATGTACGGAGATTACCTTATTTTAGGTTTTTTGCACTCGTGTTGCACGATCGATCGTTGCAAGAGAACCAGTGGTCGTACAAGGATGGTTCGGGTGTCATTGGAAAGCTCTGTTTACGCCCTTTCAGAGATAGATACTTGTTTTACGCTCTGGGTCTTGTTTATGCATGAACATGAGCACGGAAACAACCCTATTTAGGGTAAAAACCCCCCGCTGGGCGGCACAGTGTAAAATACCCTACCACCCGCTCTTTGTGTGTTAAGGGAGCCCACCTCGCATGTTTTCTCTTTATCTCCCTCTCTCTTTGGCTTGTATCCATTCGGCTCCATTCAGCCTACTGTTTTAAGACGTTTACCCCCATCCAGGTGTCAATATTTTCCTGGCCAGCATATATATATTTTTGTTTTGACAGCAAGCTAAATTTGTACATTTTCGACAGAAAAATGTCTCCGGTGAAGCTGGATTTCTGCATACAATGCTGGCTTGCTATCGCTCGTCAGGAAGAAATCGACACCTGGATGGGGATAAACTACGTCTTAAAATAATTGGCTGAATCAGGCCGAATGGATACAAGCCAGGGAAAGAGAGAAAAGGAGAGATAGATAACAAAAGCCAGTGACCCCCCTTAACTACTTCAGTACATTGTTAACGGGGTTTACAATTATGGGATATTGTTATTCCTAAGTCGGTTTATTTGGCAGTCTTTTGTCTGTCTGTCTGTCTGTCTTTCCTTCTTTCCCTCTCACTTTCTCTCTCTCTCTCTCTCTCTCTCTCTCTCTCTCTCTCTCTCTCTCTCTCTTTCTCTAAATTTTATCTTTCTCTGTGTCTTTATTTCAGTAGAATAGCTTTTTATCCGGTAAGGAATATATATATATATATATATATATATATATATATATATATATATATATATATGTTTATTGTATAATTGTTTTCTTATCCATCAACACATAATGTTTGTCTTGGGTTAGAGAGAGAGAGAGAGAGAGAGAGAGAGAGAGAGAGAGAGAGAGAGAGAGAGGGTATTCAGTATAGAAGAAAGGTTGAACAGGAGTCGAGTAGGTGTAGGAAAAAAAAAGTATACACAAAAATGAGACCGAGGAATATGAGAAAGAGGGGGAAGGCATTCAATAGGAAGATATACAGATAGATAGATAGCTAGATATACAGATCGGTAGATAGATAGATAGATAGATAGAAGGATAGCTAGTTAGATAGATAGATAGATGGATAGATAGAAGATAGATAGATAAACATGCATCTCATATATAGCCAAACATACAGAACGACTAATAGACAAAAAGATAGATAATGTATATATATAAACACAAATATAATATAAACATAGGCATATATATATATATATATATATATATATATATATATATATAGATATAGATAAAAGGGATAAGAAGATATACAGAGATATAAAAACAATCTAAATACTGACTGATATAGATATGAAAATAAAAGGGCTTATTTGCAGACGAAGTACATATATATACTGTGTATATATATATATCCAAGTTACCGTAAGCTTGAAAACAAAACAATGGAAATATGATAGGGAATATATGATGGATTGTCAAAACTAAGATATTTGACATAGATTTACATATATACACTGGCCACACAGACCTTACGATCCAAACGAGCAGGGGCGTCATCTGCTCTCTAAAAGTGGGGGGGACATTCAGAGATAGATATAGGAAAAACAGGCGAGCGAAGCGAGCGATCAGCTTAACAATATTTGGTACATTTTAAGCCCACATAATTATGAATAAATGATTTATATTAAGGGGAAAAGATATGTGTTATTTATCAATATTAACCAGTGCAAGTTTAAACACCTAGCCTATAGTTCACAGATAGATTTCAAGTCTACTCTGACATCCTCAAATTCTCATTATACTACTTAAATCAGCAAACACTACGATCAGTATTTAACATTAAAAGGATATAAGGATACAAATAAAATAATTATTATATGGCAATGAACTAACTATATACCATATATACCATATACCATATAACTATATACCATAAACTAACCTAGGGTTAGGTCTTTTGGTTAGGTTAATGTTATACGGTACATATAGTACTGTATATATATATTAGCACCAGGCAGAAAATGTAATTTACACTACATAGATGATAGATCAACTGATCAAGGAAATGTTGCAGGAGTCAGGAGATACAGAAAGATCAAGCAGATAATAACACAATTATAGCCTACAAATAGGCTTAGCTATAATACGTTATGTCGATAATTTCATATCTAGAATTGAAACAACAATAAGGTTAAATGTTTAAGGCAGAGTAGATAGTTTACCATATAACCCAATCTTACTATGCAGTCTAGGCTTAGCCTAGACTGCCTAGTAAGATTGAGAAGACTGTAGCCTACACCAGATTGAAAGACGAGATCTTTAATTGTACAAGGGTTTAATCATCATATAATGGAGCAAATTAACTCATGAAGGATATTAATGGTGAAGATAGAAAGAAGCCTTTGTCCTGTAGTGGATGAATTTACTAATATGTCCTGACAATAATGACCATAAACTATAATGTGTAGCTACCAAAGTTACCAAACTAAACCGTCGGACCGTACCATTCCAGTCTACCGTGCACGTCTTGCTAGTTTCAAATATTGTTGTAGAAGAACAATGTCTAATAGTGAAGGCATTACCTTAGATCATCATCCAGGAAATCAGAATACCATCCTCAAAGCCTCAAAGGCGGCCAAAGCTTTAAAAGGCCGCTAATGTTGGCTTTTGCCAACCTACAGACTACAGAACTTCCGTCTTCATGTAAACACTAAACAGTGGGATACGTCACACAATATTTACGTAAGAAATTTAGCTGACAACGAGCCTAACAAATTACTACATCAATAACATCATAACATATTATATTTGTATGTGTTTAGTATATATAATATTCTATCTTATTAAACATTTCAGTGACTTCTATCTAGTTTCTAGTATATAAAACTTGGTGAAACAAGTGGGGGGGACAATCGATATGTTGTTCCCCCCCTGAATGAAAAGTGGGGGGATATGTCCCCCCCGTCCCCCCCCGCAGATGACGCCCATGCAAACGAGGTTGTCAGGACTTAATTCTAGTAGAGATGGCATATCCGAGAGAGAGAGAGAGAGAGAGAGAGAGAGAGAGAGAGAGAGAGAGAGAGAGAGAGAGAGAGAGAGAGAGAGACAGAGAGAGATTAAATATATTATATAAACATCATCGTAACAAAGGACGGACAGCGTCACCTTGGGGCAGTGATCGGCACGGAAGAGTTCAAGAACCAATACATAGAGGAGAAGGTCAGGGAGTGGGTAAAAGAAATTGAAAAACTGGCCAATATTGCAAAGACGGAACCACAGGCTGCGTATTCGGCATTCACATATGGGGTCAAACATCGCTGGACCTACTTGATGCGAACCGTTCCAAATGTGAGCGCATTACTTCAACCGCTGGAAGATGCCATCAGAGACAAACTCATCCCAGTGTGGGTAAAGTCGCACACCCCGAGTAATACAGAGAGGGAGTTGCTCGCACTGCCTTCTAGGTTGAGAGGGCTGGGAATCATCAACCCAGTGAGGAGGGCGACAACGGAATACCTGAACTCGGTAAAGATAACAGGATCTCTCACTGACCGTATCGTAGTACAAGATTATGATGGTGAAGTGGACCAGGCGGACATCTACAACATCAGAAAGACATCACGTCAGAGAGGCAAAACTCACAGAAAAATGACCTGGCACAATTGATGGGACAAGTTTCCTAGAGACTAACAAGAAAACTACAAATAGCACAAGAAATGGGTGCTTCAAATTGGCTGACAACACTACCAATCAAGGCAAAAGGCTTCAATCTCAACAAACAAGAATTTAATGATGCTATTGCACTGAGGTATGATTGGCTGATTGAAGGACTGCCCGATCGATGCGTTTGTGGAACCAACAACGATGCAGACCACTCCATGATATGTAAGAAAGGAGGATTCATCAGCATCAGGCACGATGAAGTAAGAGATGTAACGGCGAACATGCTCAGGGAGGTGTGTAGAGATGTGGTGCGCGAACCATCACTCATTCCCTTGGATGGAGAGATCTTGCAGCACAGGTAGGCCAACACATCCAATGAAGCACGAGTGGACGTTAGTGCAAGAGGTTTTTGGACAAGTGCACAGCGAGCGTTCTTTGACATAAGAGTATTTGACCCAATGGCCCATAGCTACAGCGAGCTGTCTCTGGATGCTGCACACAAGAGGAACGAACAAGAGAAGGTCAGGGCATATGGGGAAAGGATCTTAAATATCGAACAAGGCAGCTTTACCCAACTAGTCTTCACCACATCTGGAGGGATGGGACCCAGGGCCCAGTGCTTCTATTCAAGGCTTGCAGAGATCATCACCGAGAAGAAGCAACAGCCCAGGAGCCACGTCATAGCCTGGATGACGTGCCGTCTGTCTTTCTTATTGTTCAGATCAGCACTACTATGCCTGCGGGGAACAAGACGGTCTGCACCACAACCAGCGACGGTGACAGAAGTGGATTACGAGGCAGCAGTGGCAAAGGGTCGCATAGGGAGGCGACTGGATTGAAGTTGCATGGTGTAGAATAGTAATATTTGATGCTTGTAAAATATAATGTATGACATTTTTAAAATAAAAGTCAAAGTAGTAGAACAAAAAAAGTGTAGAGTAGTGTAGTAGTGTAGAGTAGTAGTGTAGAGTAGTAGAGTAGTAGTAGTGTAGAGTAGTAGTAGTAGTAGTAGTTCATACATTTTATTTTACAAGCATCAGATATTACTATTCTACACCATGCAACGTCAATCCAGTCGCCTCCCTATGCGACCTTCTGCCACTGCTGCCTCGTAGTCCACTTCTGACACCGTCGTTGGTTGTGGTGCAGACCGTCTTGTTCCCCGCAGGCATAGTAGTGCTGATCTGAGCAATGAGAAAGATAGACGGCACCTCATCCAGGCTACGACGTGGCTCCTGGGCTGTTGCTTCTTCTCTGCGATGATCTCTGCAAGCCTTGAATAGAAGTACTGGGCCCTGGGTCCCATGCCTCCAGATGTGGTGAAGACTAGTGGGGTAAAGCTGCCTTGTTTGATATTTAAGATCCTTTCCCCATATGCCCTGACTTTCTCTTGTTCGTTCCTCTTGTGTGCAGCATCCAGAGACAGCTCGCTGTAGCTATGGGCCATTTGCAATATTGGCCAGTTTTTCAATTTCTTTTACCCACTCCCTGACCTTCTCCTCTACGTATTTGTTCTTGAACTCTTCCGTGCCAATCACTTCCCCAAGGTGACGCTGTCCGTCCTTTGTTACTACCACTTCACTACCTCTGAAAGCTTCGAACGCATTTTCATAATGTTCTGGTTTTACTATTAGTTTTGACTTGCTGGCATTTGGATGGTACCCTATTTCTGGGCCTACATTTGATACTTGCTCCCACCAGTGCTTGAGATCGTTGACTTTTCCCGCTCCAGTGAGATCGTCTGCATAGGCCACCTGCTTGACTTGCGTCACCTCATGGCTTGTTAAGGTTAGCAACACTGAGAGACCTAATGCATACATTGCCATTGCTACGGGGTCACCTTGTGTGGTTCCTTCCATTGATTTCAGAGCTGATCCACATCATGTGTTGTGGTTGTTTTACTATGAAGAGGTCCGCAGGCCGTTTATAGGTGTTCTCTACATAGGTGGCAAAGCTGGGGCATTTTACCTTGATGTTATGTATTGCTGTCTTTCTGTTGATGGTGTTAAAGGCATTTTTTGCATCCACTAGCAGCACAGCTTCACAGTCCACTCGCTCATAATTTTTCTTATGGCATGAATTGCTGCCTCTCCCCCTGCTTGGTGGCCGGCACACACTTGGAGATTACCGGCCGCTGACCGCACATCGTGCTTCACCACATCCATTATGCATTTTCCGATGATTCTTCTCATCACTTCGCCCAATCCTACTGGTCTGCACCCTGGATTCTTGTCTAATGGTATTAGGCGACAAGCTGTGAAAGCCTCCAAATGTTGACAATTTTGGGTGCAAGAGCTGCCAAAGCCCTACATAAGTTTGTTGCTGCAAGTCCGAGGACTGCTCTGCTCAGGATTGTCCTCCAGCCATTTGCATCCAGCCCTGATGGGCCTGCACTGCCTTGTGTCCTGAGAGCCTTTTTCCAAATCATTCCGCCTGTGATTTGTTCATATATGACGGGGTTCGGTGGTATATAATCCCCCTCTAGCTTCTGACTCTCGTGGATACTAGGTTGTGGATGTTTCTCTTTCAACATTTGGATGGTGTCTCTTGTGATAGGCAGCAACCCACCAGCTGCCTCCTTTGTCAGGGACCGTATTGCAGGTGCCACTTTTCCTTGTCTCATCTGGTCGCCGAATCTCCTGGCCTCGTCTTCAGTGTTTTCCCTTTTTTGCCGCCGCCTGCCTTGTCTCTCTTGTAATGCTCTGGCTTCATTGAGTAAGTCATCCATCTTGTTATCATTCCATAATTTCATTCTTCTTGTTAGCGCAGTCACATTTTCACCTTGTTTAGGTTTGGTGGTGAGTTTTTTGCAAGAAGAGATGTGGAATGCTGAAAATTATCTTGAAAGCATACGGGGCTAAAGATGTGTCACAGCCATAGTTGTGGGGAATTTCTCTGGCCAATTCTATCCCTTACCACACTAAATAAATAATAAAGAAAATGAAGGAATAAACTTAAATAAATTGATAGGTTACCTGGATGTTATAAAAATGGTATTGCCTATCTCTCAGAAACCCCTAGCTAGATATTGTATAAATGGCCATGTATATCAATCAACTTAGCTATCACTGGGGTCCTGGGGTTGTTCTGAGGATCCCGACTATGGTAGGTAGGTAGGCAGGGAGTAAAAAGTTCCCAAACTCCGGGCCGGACACGGGGAGCGAAGTGAGAGGTCACGAGACCCTTGTTTGCAGTTCAACGTTTTAAAGAGGTCTGATCGGAATTTCAATTCCGACCCTTAAGTTAACTATACAGTGGATCCTCGGGCAACACTGTTTTTCATAAAGCGGTTTTGCTCTAACACGGATACCTCAAATGTGATGAGTCACCTGTAACACGGTATTTTCCTTGCTCTAACACGGTTTACCTTGGCTCGGGGAACGCCACTGACTTAGTTTCCCTTCCCACCCATGCTTAGGCGGACAAAATCGAGCGGTCCAAGTGTATTTTATGTGCCAGCCCACCCCTCTAGACCACCCTTACCTACCTTTTTGTTGCCCTTTTGCTATCATATTTTATGCATATGGCATGTGAAATATGGTTGAGTGTTACTTGGTCGGTATTCTGAGTGATTTGTGGTAGGTTTTAGGGCAGAGAATGCTCAAAAAGGGGACCTTGGGCAAGTTGCTGGAACGAAATGGCTTAATTCCTATATAACCTATGCTTTACGTAACACGGTTTTGCGTAACACGGTGTCATGGCAGGACAAATTACCAGTGTTACCCGAGGGCAACTGTATACAAATTTGTTACCGAGGGTTCATGCCCTCTTCACGAAATCATATAAATAATAATCAGCATTTAAATTATATAATTATAAAGGTAAACATCGTTTCACAACGATTTAGTGAACATAATATCAAGATATTAACGACCCTAAAGCAAACGGTGGATCGCGTATGCGGTCGCGGGAATATTTAAACTGATCCTCTTTACAGTTCTGCTAAACTTATTTCTACAAGGTTTTATAACTAAATTAACCCTCTCACATCCTGACGCGATTTTTGAGCCTATTAGGGATACTTTAAAGCCTTTGTTACCGTCAGGGGTATCTATAAACCTTTAGTTTGTTTACTTCAACCTCTGCTGTTGTCTTTGAGTTAGCTGTGGGCAGAAAACTAATTTTGGAGAGGTAATTATAACAGTGAGAGTAATCTATTTCTTATTGCTAATCTGGCAACCTCTGCGTACTATGGTCGTGAGAGGGTTAACTTGATCAAGGTAATCTTATACAGTACTAAATTACTTAATATTAATTAATCTCTACAATATATACAATCACCGGGTTCTGGTAGGAAATTGTTCACTCTAGTGAGGTTACCCTATCGGAAGGTTGTTGCCAACATTCCCCAGATACCGGTGTAGTCAATTTATTTCTCACAATAGTTATAAATGAGCTTTGTCATATCGTTCAGCATGTTGGTGGTGGCACCACATTTTGGTGGGTTGAAAAAGTTGTGTGCAGACCAATATACTATTTCTGAGTAAGCTGCATCTGTCCAAGTTCTAACTTCCTCTTCCCGTAATCCTTTCCAGAGTATGTTTCCACCTCTGCCTGCTTCTTCTGTGGGTCTACCTGGGGCCCTCTCCCTTTGTGGTTCGGCCACCATTTGGATATCCCGAGGTTCTTCATTGTCTGGCAAGTCCTCATTGTTTCCATCTGCTTCATTTGGCCCCATTGGAGGCCTGTCATCCTCTCTTGCAGCTCGGTTGTCATCTCCCTCCCTTGGGTCTCTTGCGGGCTCCTCATTACTTTTCGCTTCTTGGGGTTCTTCTATCTCTCTTGGGACCCTTGAGTCCCTTGCTTCTCCCCGTATTCTTTCGAGTTCCCTGCCACCATGACGGCCTCCCTCAGCTGCGTCCCGTTGCTCACTCTGGGAATTTGCTGCTGTCTCTCCACTCGTTCCTGCTCTACCTAAAGAGTTACGACATTTGTCCCCATTATTACAGTCTGTGCATCTTTGTCCACTCTTCACACATTTGCATCGAGTACAATTGTGTTCACGTTTGGTACATATGCAGCATTTTTTGTGATTTTTTAACCTTTGTGATAGAGCCTCGTCTGAGCTGTCCTCATCCTCCGTCTTATCCTTATACCATTATTATATACACATTTCTGTCTGTTCCCCTACTAAGTCCTTAAAGAGTAGGTCTAGGATAACTGTAGGCAGGTTCACAGACCCTAACGAATATTCTAGGAAACTATTAAGCAGTGCCTAATTCTTGTAACTAAGAAGACGCTTTCGTGCCCAAAAATCAGAAAATCATCAAAATAAACCTGAGTTAACCAGTGATGGAGGAGCTAATATCTCCTATTATCTATTTGCAAAGTAAATAGTTATCTAGTCGATTTATATCATCCGTGAGTTTTGGTTTTATAGCCTGCACTTTTTTTGTTTTGTTTTTTTGTTTTTTTACATTTCTATGCACATCTTAAACAATCACTAAGTTATATGTATTACTTAAATAATTATAAAATGACCTTATCGTCCGTACGTAACCTGTGTAGCAACAACCAAATATTTTTCGGTATGTGTGTCTACATATATTGTTGTACTACAGTGTTTATTTCCTATTAGTATAATTGTTTGTCATATTTGATATTCCCCCTAACAGACCGGTGGGATGTATGTGTAAGATTGTTGTGTTGTGTCTGTATGATTTGGTGTTACTACGTGACATACACAAACTAAGTATGCGATTAAACAGGACAACAAGATAGAGAGAAAGAGCGTGAGTGAGAGAGTGAGAGTGAGTGAGTGTGAAAGATAGAGAGAGAGAGAGAGAGAGCGAGAGAGAGTGTGTGTGTGTAATAGGGAAAGTAATCCTTAGAGCAGGTTTTCCATAGGGTTGGAAATGCTTTGAGCGAAGCTTATTGACCTATCGCATAACATAAGGGTCGAAATGGTTGTCCTATATAATCGCCACACTCACCTTGTGCATTTCCAAGTTACAAGACCACACAGACCTTGCGGTCCCAGCTAGGTGGACCGGCCTTAACACCTTACGAGTGGGTGGTGGAGTATATTTCACTGTGCCGCTCAGCGTTTTTTTTTTAACATAAATGGGGTTGTTTCCGTGCTCTTTTTCATGCATAAACAAGATCCAGAGTGTAATAAAAGTATGTATCCCTGAAAGGGCGTAAATTGAGCTTTCCAATGAAACCCGAACCATCCTTCTACGATCACTGGTTGTCTTGCAACGATCGTGCAACCGAAGGGCAAAATCGCTAAAATACGGTAATTTCTTTATATAATTACGTATGTAGCGAGGGAGTGAGGGTGGATGTAAGTGGAGTAAATCTCAGTAGGTCCATGGTAGCCGTGGCGAGTGGTCATGAGTAACCCATGCTCCTCCAGTCACTCGTCTCTCTCTCAGAGCCAATATTGCGCCAAAATTGCACTCGGACTTAAGTCGGGCCACGCCACATAGTCCAAATTTTTCAATACGGACTTAAGTCGGGCCCAGATAGACAAGGGTTGTTGTTGTTGTTGTTGTTCCCTAAGCTGCCTGGCCGAACAGCCCCGAGTCCCTGAGAAAGGCCATGGCCACGATCGGGCTTTCCCACAGAGCTCTCATTGAGTGTTGATTGTGTTGTTGGCGTAAGTGGTTGTGTGAAATGCAGTCTTCTATGATGTGTTTAATGGTATGGGGTGCTGTGTTACATCCCGGGCAGGTGTCGACAACGGAGTCATCCAGTCTCTTCTGATAGCTCAGGAGAGCTGGATGGTGTCCGCATCTCAGCCTGGCCAGGTGGACTCTGTCCTCGCGAGGAAGGGAGGATTCGGAAGGATGGATTTCGGGAGGTCGTGCATGCAGCTGCGTGTTGTCTGTGAGTGAGTGGATGGATCGGTGAGAGATATGAGTATGGATGTGCTTCTGGAAGTTGGTTCGGGGTGGGCAGGGAGGGAGAGAGGACAATAATTGTGTGTGATACCGTGTGCTGGGTGTTGTTTTGATATTTCTTGGTGTCTGTGGGTGTGTTGCCATGTAGTTTAGTGGGTGGTCTTGGTTCGTGGAGGCTGCTGCCAGGAATTGAGTGCCTCTCATGTCCAGATGGTCTTTGACTTTGAGGATTTTGGTTTCTTGATGTAGGTGATCTGTGGGTGCAGTAGCTGTGCAGCCTGTAATGATCTTCAGGGCTTTGTTTTGAATAGTCTGTAAGGTCTTATGATGTGTTTCAGCTAGGTTAGAAGCCCAGGCTGGGCTTGCGTATTCCATCACTGATCTTATGTATTGTTTATATACTGTGGTGGTAGTTTCTTTGTTGTGTCCAAATTTTGTGTGAGCAAGTGACCTGAGGGCGTTAAGTCTGGGTGTCAGTTTCTTTTTAATGTTTGTGGTGTGCTGTTTGAATGTCATATGAGTATCATATGTTACTCCTAGGATTTTGGGTGTGTGTGTATGTGTTAGGGGTGTGTTGTTTATGGTGAGTTGAGGGATGTATTCGTGTTCTCCTGTCCAACTTGTGAGCAGGGTTGCGGTGGATTTGGCTGGGGCTAGATTAAGTCTGTTTGTAGTGCACCAGCCATGTAGTGTGTTGAGATAGGGTTGAAGGAGATCTGTTGCTCTTTTTGGGTCATGGTGTGTGCATGTGAGTGTTATGTCATCTGCATAGGAGGCTAAGTTTATTTGGGGCGTATTGGGTGTAGTTATATCGTGCATGTACAGATTGAAGAGTGCGGGCGATAGGACAAGGACAAAGGACATAGATAGACAAGGGTTAATACTACTAGATAGGGACAGTTTATAGTGGTGGAATAGGGCAGTAAAGTAAAGAAAGAGAGATAGAGAGGGGGGGGGGGGTGATGGGGGGACTAGTTATAATAGTATTCACTGATGTTAGTAGTAGTAGTAGTAGTAGTGTAAAGTAGTAGTAGAGTAGTAGTAGTAGTAGTGTAGAGTAGTCAGAGAGGCAAAACTCACAGAAAAATGACCTGGCACAATTGATGGGACAACTTTCCTGGAGACAAACAAGAAAACTACAAATAGCACAAGAAACAGGTGCTTCAAATTGGCTGACAACACTACCAATCAAGACAAAAGGCTTCAATCTCAACAAACAAGAATTTAATGATGCTATTGCACTGAGGTATGATTGACCGATTGAAGGACTGCCTGATCGATGCGTTTGTAGAACCAACAACGATGCAGACCACTCCATGATATGTAAGAAAGGAGGATTCATCAGCATCAGGCACGTTGAAGTAAGAGATGTAACGGCGAACATGCTCAGGGAGGTGTGTAGAGATGTGGTGCGCAAACCATCGCTCATTCCCTTGGATGGAGAGATCTTGCAGCACAGGACGGCCAACACATCCAATGAAGCACGAGTGGACGTTAGTGCAAGAGGTTTTTGGACAAATGCACAGCGAGCGTTCTTTGACATAAGAGTATTTGACCCAATGGCCCATAGCTATAGCGAGCTGTCTCTGGATGCTGCACACAAGAGAAACGAACAAGAGAAGGTCAGGGCGTATGGGGAAAGGATGTTAACCCGGCAAGTAGGATCTCCTTATAAGAGTTTTACCGCTGCGTTGCGGAACTCCTCATATAATCCAAGGCCTAAAAAAAAAACATTTAAATCAGCCCAGTATAATTTTTTTTTTTTTTTTGTATTGCCCCTTGGCCATGCCAAATATTACTCCTCCACATCCCCTCCTTCCACCCCCCCCCCCTTCAATTATCACGTATTCTCCCTGTTATTTCCTTAGGTATATTTTCGTGCTAACATTAGCGAGTTGCTAGCAGGGCGTGGTCATCTGTGTTACCAAGCGTGGGAAAGAGCGAGAGAGAGACTACTACGCAACAGTGTCTCTCCAGCCGTCGTGACGGCTGGCTGGCTGGCAGGCTGCCTCAGCCATAAGTTATGTACCTCCTGGCCTCTATCGCCGATTTTGACCCTCCAACGCTGTTTCCAATTGTTTTATTGCTGTAACAGGTTAATACATGTATAATCAACGTAAAATAGGCACATATGGATAAGTATTAATGATATTTATGGTATGATAACGATATGAGTTTAGGAAACAGTCTAAATACCTCCGCACAGGGAGGGGTGGCCAATACCCCACCTACACAGCGGAGAGGTTAAATATCGAACACGGCAGCTTTACCCAACTAGTCTTCACCACATCTGGAGGGATGGGACCCAGGGCCCAATGCTTCTATTCAAGGCTTGCAGAGATCATCGCAGAGAAGAGGCAACAGCCCAGGAGCCACGTCGTAGCCTGGATGAGGTGCCGTCTATCTTTCTCATTGTTCAGATCAGCACTACTATGCCTGCGGGGAACAAGACGGTCTGCACCACAACCAGCGATGGTGGCAGAAGTGGACTACGAGGCAGCAGTGGCAGAGGGTCGCATAGGGAGGTGACTGGATTGAAGTTGCATGGTGTAGAATAGTAATATCTGATGCTTGTAAAATATAATATATGAACAATATTAAATAAAAATCAATGTAGTAGTAGTAATCCACGATGATGAGTCTGAGTGCTTACCCCGGAATAGGAAGTAGCTGAATGACTACGCTTAATTCGGACGCTTTGTTGACTGTTCTGACCTGGTTTAGGGTCCAAAGAGGGGATGCACAGGCTGAGTGGTATAAAAAAAAAAAAAATAGTAGTAGTAGTAGTAGTAGTAGTTTAAAGTAGTAGTAGAGTAGTAGTAGTAGTAGTTGTAGTAGTATAAAGTAGTAGTAAAGTAGGTTGGGAGGGCTGGGAATTATCAACCCAGTGAGGAGGGCGACAACGGAATACCTGAACTCGGTAAAGATAACCGGATCTCTCACTGACCGTATCGTAGCACAAGATTCTGACGGTGAAGTATCCAGGCGGACATCTACAACATCAGAAAGACCATCACGTCAGAGAGGCAAAACTCACAGAAAAATAACCTGGCACAATTGATGGGACAACTTTCCTGGAGACAAACAAGAAAACTACAAATAGCACAAGAAACGGGTGCTTCAAATTGGCTGACAACACTACCAATCAAGGCAAAATGCTTCAATCTCAACACACAAGAATTTAATTATGCTATTGCACTGAGGTATGATTGGCCGATTGAAGGACTGCCCGATCGATGCGTTTGTGGAACCAACAACGATGCAGACCACTCCATGATATGTAAGAAAGGAGGATTCATCAGCATCAGGCACGATGAAGTAAGAGATGTAACGGCGAACATGCTCAGGGAGGTGTGTAGAGATGTGGTGTGCGAACCATCACCCATTCCCTTGGATGGAGAGATCTTGCAGCACAGGACGGCCAACACATCCAATGAAGCACGAGAGGACGTTAGTGCAATAGGTGTTTGGACAAATGCACAGCGAGCGTTCTTTGACATTAGAGTATTTGACCCAATGGCCCATAGCTATAGCGAGCTGTCTCTGGATGCTGCACACAAGAGGAACGAACAAGAGAAGGTCAGGGCATATGGGGAAAGGATCTTAAATATCGAACAAGGCAGCTTTACCCAACTAGTCTTCACCACATCTGGAGGGATGGGACCCAGGGCCCAGTGCTTCTATTCAAGGCTTGCAGAGATCATCGCAGAGAAGAAGCAACAGCCCAGGAGCCACGTCGTAGCCTGGATGAGGTGCCGTCTGTCTTTCTCATTGCTCAGATCAGCACTACTATGCCTGCGGGGAACAAGAAAGTCTGCACCACAACCAGCGATGGTGGCAGAAGTGGACTACGAGGCAGCAGTGGCAGAGGGTCGTAAAGGGAGGCGACTGGATTGAAGTTGCATGGTGTAGAATAGTAATATCTGATGCTTGTAAAATAAAATGTATGAACAATATTAACACCTTACGAGCGGCCTATGCGGTTTATTTATGTGTACCGCCCAGCGGGGTGTTTTTAGCCAAAATAGGGCTGTTTACGTGATCATTTTCATGCCTAAATAAGACCCAGAACGTAAAACAAGTATCTATCCCTGAAAGGGAATAAACAGAGCTTTCGAATGACACCATAACGATCCTTGTATGATGGATAGTTTTCTTGCAATAACCGTGCAACGCGAGTGCAAAAAGCAGGTAATTCGGTACTTTCGGTACATAATTGAGTATGTAGCGAGTGAGAGAGGGAGGAGGGAGCTGAGATTTGTGTCAGTAGGTTCGCCGCGGTGGTCTGGAGCAGTCATACGCTCGCTAGTCTCCTGCCACCACTTGTCTCTCTCTCTCAGCCACATTACGTGCTGAAATTGCCACTCGAGTTATGTCGAGCGCCGCCACATAGTCCAGCTTTATTAAATACGACTTAAGTGGTGAGCCGCTAATAAAGGGTTAAAAAATAAATAAAAACAAATAAAATAAAAGTAGTAGTGTAGTAGTAGTAAAGTAGTCGTAGTAGTAGTAGACCAAAGAGGAGATGCACAGGCTGAGTGGTTTAAATAAAAACAAAAATAGTAGTGTAAAGTAGTAGTAGAGTAGTAGTAGTAGTAGTGTAGAGTAGTAGTAGTAGTAGTGTAAAGTAGTAGTAAAGTAGTAGAGTAGTAGTAGTAGTAGTAGTAGTAGTAGTAGTAGTGTAAAGTAGTAGTAGAGTAGTAGTAGTAGTAGTGTAGAGTAGTAGTAGTAGTAGTAGTAGTAGTAGTAGTGTAAAGTAGTAGTTGTTGTTGTTGTTGCTGTTCCCCAGGCTGCCTGGCCGAACAGCCCCAAGGCCCCGAGCAAGGCCAAGGCCATATCCGAGAGCCCCCACAGAACCCTCCCTGCCTACCACAATAAAGCCTGGGTGACCGAAGCCACTCCATGGCGGGGAGCTGAGGAGGGTGCGGAAACGCCCGGGAAACCAAAGCCCCACCCTGTGCCCTGTGCCCTGTGCCCCTCAGCAATTATGAATAGAAAGTTGAGGGGCAAAGGAAAAATGTGACGCTTTGGCTTCCAATCTTGGTAGATTGGGAGGTCAATCCACGGAAGAGACACCGTCACTTGAGATCTAGAAAATATATAAGTAAAAGGAACAGTCAGAGTAAGCTATGGGTATGGCAGAGATCGCTCAGCTCTCACTCTGATAGTAGTAGAGTAGTAGTAGTAGTAGTAGTAGTGTAGTAGTGTAGAGTAGTAGTAGTAGTAGTAGCATACAGAGAACAAAGATGACCGTTCTCTCTTACTCCAGGGGTCTCTATTCGTCGGTAATGACCCAAACCTTCCCTCCTGACAACATTATCTCTGGCTTTTAATCATCTGTGTGTGTGTGTGTGTGTGTGTTTATTCTAACTATCACTAGGCGATTGTATACAGCTTAGGCAAGATCTGTGGGACTTAAAAGGGATAAAGACTATCTCAATTAACCCTTAGATTCCATATACCCTTTCTAACGTAAGTAAAACAGAAGCCACTGTACTGTAAGGGTTAAAAGAGAAGAAAGTGTCATCCCACACTGAACGGGTTAGGTTTGATGTGTTTAAATAGTGACAACCTTGATGTAGTATTTAGAAAGACTGATCGAATTTGGTGACACGTGACATTCCTACTTCTATCCATTTATATATGAATGGACTATATAAAACACACCAGTCCCCCTGCCCCCAGGTTTATATATCAACGATTGCAGGTTATAAAATGCGAGGATAAACCCTTCGCTATTCGCCAATAAGCAGCTTAGCGTATGAAAAACCCTTTTTAGCCATCCATGAAAAAAGACAAAACTCATGCTTAATATTCATAGATATTCATGAAAGACAAAATTATGCTTATATTCCTCAATGTGAATGAAGAACCAGAGGAAGGAAATTCCCTCTCCAATAAACAGCCTTCCAAAAGACCCCCATTTTTACCTACCCGTGCAAAAGGCCAAGCCGATGCGTTTGCCTGTGAATGTTAATGAGAGAAGGGAGTGACGATTTTTCTCCCAAGAGCTCGGTGGAAATTTGTTTGTCTTTTTTTTCCCACGACCTTCGTAATCAGATGACGCTTCTATTCCTGCCTGGCTTTTGAGAAGGTAGGCAGGTGGTGGGGAGTTCTGAAGGGGGCTGCCTTTTGAGCGGATCTTGGGGTGGTCTCTTTATGAATCTTTTGCTCTGTGTGTGTTTGTGTGTGTGTGTGTGTGTGTGTGTGTGTGTGTGTGTGTGTGTCTGTGTCTGTGTGTGTGTGTGTGTGTGTGAAAGAGAGACAGAGAGTTACACAGAGTTACATTGATTCACAGACTGCACAGACAGGGACCCTATTAGTTCAGAATTAATTATAATATACAAAGTGGAAGGTAGGACAGCCAAACAGAGAGAGAGAGAGAGAGAGAGAGAATGATGAGGATATGGTTGATTTGTTAAAAGAAGTGTGATGAAGTGATAACAAATGGCATAGTATCGCAATATGGCAGTCGGAATTCACATTACCAGCTTATATAACAAGCAAAATATGAACGTTTTTTTCCTGATACCTTTGTCTATTCGGGTTGTAGGAATAGCTTGGAATGTCAACAACTGCAGGAACAACCAGAATCTTGTTCATACATAGTTTAACAGAGCTCAACATATTTTGGAATTAACTGCTATTTCGTAGTTGCTGCCTGATTCCAGTGATAATATTCGCCCTTGGAAACTATAAGAGCAATATGTATGCACCCCCAAGCAATATGTATGCACCCCCAAGCAATATATATGCACCCCAAGCAATATGTGTGCACCCCCAAGCAATATGTATGCACCCCCAAGCATTATGTATGCACCCCCAAGCATTATGTATGCACCCCCAAGCAATATATATGCACCCCAAGCAATATGTATGCACCCCAAGCAATATGTATGCACCCCAAGCAATATATATGCACCCCCAAGCAATATGTATGCACCCCCAAGCAATATATATGCACCCCCAAGCAATATGTATGCACCGCCAAGCAATATATATGCACCCCCAAGCAATATGTATGCACCCCCAAGCAATATATATGCACCCCCAAGCAATATGTATGCACCCCCAAGCAATATATATGCACCCCCAAGCAATATGTATGCACCCCCAAGCAATATATATGCACCCCAAGCAATATGTATGCACCCCAAGCAATATGTATGCACCCCCAAGCAATATGTATGCACCCCCAAGCAATATGTATGCACCCCAAGCAATATGTATGCACCCCCAAGCAATATGTATGCACCCCCAAGCAATATGTATGCACCCCAAGCAATATGTATGCACCCCCAAGCAATATGTATGCACCCCCAAGCAATATGTATGCACCCCCAAGCAATATGTATGCACCCCCAAGCAATATGTATGCACCCCCAAGCAATATGTATGCACCCCCAAGCAATATGTATGCACCACCAAGTTTGGAGTCATGAGAAAAGTACCCAAAATGAATAAAACAACGGAAATTCCCCACCAAACATCCTATGATTCACCTTAACCCGTTCAGTACCCGGACGTCTGTTTCGTTCTACGCTGGCTACTATTAGACCATTTTACTGAATTTAAGAAGGGGCTCCTGCAATTAACAGGCTTCGAACTATCTCACTTAACCCTTTTGACTACCCGATACCCCAGGACATTCGTAAACGGCACAAAGTCGTCTAAATATAGCAAGAGTAAAATGAAAACGACGTCGCCGGTACAGCAGGGATTAACACTATCTGGTGCAACGTCTCGGGGGTTATTATGGTATTTTGTTTAATTATTATTGAGGGTTTTAATTGTTTTAGACATTTTCGAACAATGTGTATTAGTTAACCCCTAGACTTGGAAAAACGCCTCTCCAAACCCCCTTCAAACTAAAAAACGTTCCCAAGACCCCCTTCAACCTAAATATGTACATTTTTCAGTGGAAAAATTTCCCGGCCAAAGGCCGGTTTCTCCCAAAGTGCAGGCTCGCTATCGCTCGCCCAGGAAAAATCGACACCTTATTGGGTTGAAGCATCATATAATCGCCAAACTAATGAGGTGAAACGTCTTAAAATATCCAAGCTAATGGAGTAAATCAGGGAGGATCCAAATTGGGCCGCTCTGCACCTAATAGGGTTAACTACACTCTAAGCCCCTGGATCAGTACTCAAAAGGGCCTAGAGCAAACAGGCTGTAAATATCCACACCTATTTCCTGTTGGACTCCTCCCAAATGATAGAAACGTCAGCCCAATTGCTTTAATTAATTTTGAGTTATAAGAAGTTAAGGGGTCAAGATAATTGTCAAGTTCGTTGGTCGGAGAGAGAGAGAGAGAGAGAGAGAGAGAGAGAGAGAGAGAGAGAGAGAGAGAGAGAGAGAGAGAGAGAGAGAGAGAGAGAGGGAACAAAATCCTCAAAGACTGCAACAAATAAGAAAAATAAATGCGTTCTGAAATAGTGAAGGAGTTAATTATATCATCATCATCATCATCATCATCATCATCATCGTAATCATCATCACATCACATCAATCATATGTGGGTGTGTGGGTGTGTTTGTTTGTGTGTTTGCGCGTGTGTACTTACTCTAGTTGTAGTACTTACTCTAGTTGTATTGCGGGAGTGAGCATGCTCGTTATTTCCCGCCTCCTATATGTGTAGTGTTATATGTATCGTTGGAATGGCTGTGGATGTGTGTGTAGTCTGTATTTTTAGCCAATTGGCGACATCGGAAACGAAGGCTTAGGGTGGATCTGTATGGTACCATTCTCACTATAGACGGTACCGTCTCGCCCGAAGGCTTAGGTAGCCATCAGCTTAGGTGAACCATATGATACCCATCTCGCCTTGTACCATTTTTGCCAACCCCAGATGGGACGTCACAACGTCGTCCACTTATTCCAGGTACCTATTTACAGCTAGGTGAACTGAGGCTAACACATGAAAGGAGACAAGCCCAATTTGTCTCCGCCCGGCCGGGGATTGAACCCCCGACCCCTCGTGTGTGAGACGAGAGCTCTACCTACTAGGCTACGGGCTGTGTGTGTGTGTTTGTGTGTAATCCATTTTATTTCAGCCCAATTGAGCCTATTTAAATTGACATCGAAGGTACCCTCCCAACCTAACATTCCCTACACTAACCTAGCACTTACCGGACCTACTCCAAGCTAATATAAAGCAGTGTCATCCTAACCTAAGTATCGAAATCTTTCTTAGTCCATTCTGTGCCGGTGGTATAGTTTTGTTACATTCTGGCAAACAATTAGACGATTTTATTCAGCTTAAAAAAGGCTTCAGTCAATTTCAAGGCATCGAACTATCTCACCAAACCCTTTTTACTACCACAGATCCTCCCAAAACAGCACAAAGTCATCCAAATGCAGCTAGAATAAAATAAAAAAAAACGTTGCCGGTACAGAAGGGGTTAAAGTAACCTAATATAACTGTCTTGATAGCGTAATGCATAGTGCGCGGAATTTCGATGGGAGTATCCTGGGTTAGAGTCCTTGGAGTGCCACATGTATTTGTTGATTTCATTAATTGAGTTTAGAGGTGAAGTTGGTTGGTGGAAAAAACATAATTATTCCCTAACCTACCCTAGATTTAACCTGATATAACCTAGGCTAGCAAATATTTACTAATCCTGACTAACCTAATTTAGAGTCACTATAATCGGTTTCATTTAATCTGACACTAATTTACAATGCTCTTATATCAATTACTCAACTAACACGACCATTTATTACAATGCTCTTATATCAATTACTCAACTAACACGACCATTTATTACTCAACTAACACGACCATTTATTACTCAACTAACACGACCATTTATTACAATGCTCTTATATCAATTACTCAACTAACACGACCATTTATTACTCAACTAACACGACCATTTATTACAATGCTCTTATATCAATTACTCAACTAACACGACCATTTATTACAATGCTCTTATATCAATTACTCAACTAACACAACCATTTATTACTCAACTAACACGACCATTTATTACAATGCTCTTATATCAATTACTCAACTAACACGACCATTTATTACAATGCTCTTATATCAATTACTCAACTAACACAACCATTTATTACTCAACTAACACGACCATTTATTAGAATGCTCTTATATCAATTACTCAACTAACACGACCATTTATTACAATGCTCTTATATCAATTACTCAACTAACACGACCATTTATTACAATGCTCTTATATCAATTACTCAACTAACACGACCATTTATTACAATGCTCTTATATCAATTACTCAACTAACACGACCATTTATTACAATGCTCTTATATCAATTACTCAACTAACACGACCATTTATTACAATGCTCTTATATCAATTACTCAACTAACACGACCATTTATTACAATGCTCTTATATCAATTACTCAACTAACACGACCATTTATTACAATGCTCTTATATCAATTACTCAACTAACACGACCATTTATTACAATGCTCTTATATCAATTACTCAACTAACACGACCATTTATTACAATGCTCTTATATCAATTACTCAACTAACACGACCATTTATTACTCAACTAACACGACCATTTATTACAATGCTCTTATATCAATTACTCAACTAACACGACCATTTATTTACAATGTTCTTATATCAATTACTCAACTAACACGACCATTTATTTTAAAGAAGTATGGGGACGATTATGACAAAGTGGTATGTATAGGATGCAGGAGTATAATAGTTGCATAATTATAGTTCCAATAATTATCAAGAAAACAGTTGGTAAGATAGCTACCAAGTCATAGGAGAACTGTAGTACTTAGAGGAGATCATTAGTTGTTATAGGAGAGCCGTGCCCTTGTTAGTGGACTTAGCCGGAAGTGTACCTATAACGAAGAAACCTTAACCCTTTCCGTGTACCATGATGAAGTCCTTCTTTTGATGCTGGTTATTATTAGATGACATGTATTAAGATTAGGTAGAATTTTGAGAAGTCGAAGGGGTTGAGGTCTTTCTTTCCAACCTGTCCAAAGGTATAGTCCCAGAGTAACGTGGACAATCAGGACAACTGAGTGTGTGTGTGTAAACCCCCCCCCCCCCCTCCCCTCTCCTCAACCCATGAAACCCTCTGTGTACATGATAGTGCTGTGTGCCAATGAGGAACTAAAGCACACCACCACCTGAGTCATACCCCTTGTTGTCCATCCTCCTTCCCCACTCCCCACCACCATCGCTCCTCCCCACCTCTCTCCCCTCCTTCCCACTTTCCTCCCCCCCCTCCTCCCCATGACACACTAACCTTTCACCCCACTCCACCTCTTTCCTCCCCACCCCATATTTTCTCACCCAATCCTCCTTTACAAGCAGCATCGAAAGGATCAAGATATATGTTGCTGCTTGCTTTCCTTTGTACTCTTCTTTACTACCAAGTCACTTTACTAACCAACCATTTTCTTTCCTCTCCATTCCCCACTTCCTCCCCACCCCTCCTCTCACCTCTCCACCCCTTCCTACTAACACAAACACTCTCAGTAACGATGGTAGGTACAGTACGTACTTACTAACGCTGGGTATAGGGCATTGTTTTTATTGAGAGAGAGAGAGAGAGAGAGAGAGAGAGAGAGCGAGAGAGAGAGAGAGAGAGAGAGAGAGAGAGAGAGAGAGAGAGACTGTGAGAGTGAGAGATAGATCGGTATAGTGTGCCAAAAGTAAATCATAATAAAACGCATTGTATTATAAAAACACAAACCCCATGATGACTATCGTGGATTCACGATAGTCAGTGGTATAACCTACATTTTCTATGTATCATACCCTAGATACAGTTTGTACAGTATGTAAGTTTAATAAGTTAGATAAGGCCTATTATACGAAAGTATAGTATTTAAGTGTCGTTAGGAATGCATATATGATTTATCATATAAATCATGCTGTAATATTATGTAAGCGGTGTGATATTTACCGCTAGATATCCGTAACATAGCAGTAGCCGCTAGATTCGTAGCGTAAGACGATGACGTCTTGGATTGTGGCGCACCGCGTCAGAGCACTTTTATACTTCATCCAAGCAACACCTCCACTCTTTAGTTCGCCGCGATCCTGGTTCCGGTTTCATCTAGCTCTCATCATTAACTTAAGCTCAACTACATCCTACAGACAGACCGACTGACAGCTAAGCCTTATTATCATGATTTAACTTTCTTTAACCTCATTTATTCAATATTGTTCAGGTGTATCCTCGTGGTCACCTTAAGGTAAACATCCAATGGTGTTTGAATAACAGCCATTTGCCTACCATCTAGCAGCACCTCCATCAGCATTTCCACCTTGCCTAGCTGTATTTTATGGTGATTTAATAAGTTAGTTACACTCCCGGTATTATTATTTATTTACATTATATGAGTGGACCTTTTCAGTCTTAGGTAGCCTAGAGTAAACTTATCTTCCTTAAATCCGCCAAAATGACAATAGAAGTAATTATTATATATTTTTAGAAAACATAATTTTTATTGTGGATTTTTCCCGTGTCTTCATACATTTACCTGTCTGAAATCAAATTTCTGCAATGGTTTTCTTTAATGTTTACCGTTTCAGTATCGATAAAGTATATTTGGTAGTATTTTAACTAGATTTAGATGATTGTATGCAGCTTAGTATGGGTCTGTGGTAGTTACAAAGGTTACCTGAAATAGCTTGAAGCCTTATAATTGATCCAAGTCCTTCTCAATCTATAAAAAATCATCATAATAGTATCCAGAAAAAATGTAAAGGACATTGCCGGTACTGAAAGGGTTAAAACCTGGTTACTCGCACTCTATGGAACTGAGAGAGAGAGAGAGAGAGAGAGAGAGCATCCTGAATATACGGGAATATTGCATCATAAGTTAGTCTCGGGGGAAATGAACTCGTATGCTTTAACCCGTACAGCCCCAGCGACGCGTCTGACGCGTCAGCGATGTATGTAACGCACAGCCCCAGAGACGCACCTCACGCGTCACCCTAATTGCGCCGACCGTAACCTCAGGTGTAGCCACTCAAGAGGGCTCAGATTTGTATGGGAACTGTGTACGTATCCCACGCAACCGTGCCGATGGTTGAAAACTCTCAAAGTCCACGTGCGTGCGCGTGAGCGCGCAATAACCTGGTTTTTTGGGGTAATTGCCTTCAATTTTTTACTCTTGTAAAATACGTTTTCGGGGGCTCTGTAGGACCATTTTTTAAGCTTTTTGAGCGGTTTTTCGTGGTTTTTCCTTCATTCCTAACCCATTCGCTATTGTTTCTGGAATAAAACCATTTTTTGAAAACCGGCCGGGTTCTGGTGAACACACATTACAAAACTAGCCGGGGCTCCACGGGTTAAGGGGGTCACCCGCATTTTTATCTTTCTCTCTTTTTCTCTCTTTCTCTGGCTTGTATCCCTTCGGCCCCATTCAGTCAACTGTTTTAAGACTTTTATCCCTATCCAGGTGTCAATTTCTTCCTGGCGAGCGATAGCGAGCCAGCATTGTATGGAGAAATCCGGCTTCGCCGGAGAAATTTTTCTATCGAAAAATGTACAAATTTAGCTTGCTGTCAAAATAAAAATATATATATGCTGGGAAAATATTGACACCTGGATGGGGGTAAACGTCTTAAAACAGTAGGCTGAATGGGGCCGAATGGATACAAGCCAAAGAGAGAAGGAGAGAAAGAGAAAAAAAAGCGAGGTGGACTCCCTTAAAGCAAAAACTAGATCGTACGTTCATATAAATTGATACCATTAATGGTTGATTGGGGCTGTTCCGGATTGACAACAGAAAATGATGAAGCCTCTATATTGTCAGTGTGTGTGTGTGTGTGTGTGTGTGTGTGTGTGTGTGTGTGTAATTGTCTGTCTGTCTGCCTCTCTCTCTCTCTATCTATCTATCTATCTATCTATCTATCTATCTATCTATCTAACTCTCTCTCTGTTTGTGTGTGTGTGTGTGTGTGTGATTGTCTGTCTGTCTGCCTCTCTCTCTTTTCTCTCTCTGTCTATCTATCTATCTATCTAACTCTCTCTCTCTCTCTCTGTGTGTGTGTGTGTGTGTGTACTGTATGTATGTTCTACAATGACTTAAGCAAGGTTCACACATTGGCGAGTCGGAGCGCAACTCCAACGCGAGTGATGAAATTTTTGCACTCGCCAATGATTATCCCAAATTCGCCGACACTCGCACGGACTCGCGTTGCACCGCGTACACTCGCAAACGCGGCCAAAAATTTCAAAAAGACATAAAATTTGGAGAGTCAAGTGGGAGTAGGACGCCAACTCGCATAGAGTCGCGTAGACTCCTGTAGACTCGTGGTGTGACACTCATGTAGACTCGCGTGACACTCGCGTTGTACTATTTAGAAATTATATGATCGCGAGTCTACATGAGTCTACGCGAGTCTACATGAGTGTCACGCGAGTCTACATGAGTGTCACACGACTCTACATGAGTGTCCCACGAGTCTGTTTATATTATCAACAAAAATCGTAGCAGCGAAACGACTTCACCTATGGCTTTCATATTTTTACCACATGTACCTTACCCTTTTGGCTACCCACAAAAAAAAATCCCAAATTCCTCCTCCCACACACTCGCTGACTCGGTCCCGTCAGAAGGAAAACAAAGGAAAATCTGTGGCGGCGAAACGACTGCACCAATCGGTAACATATTTGTGTGACAAGTCCCTTACCCTTCTGCCTTCCCCCCACCACACCCCCAACCGCCTCCCACCACCCACTTCCAGCGTATCCGTACGAAGATAAGGAAAAAAAGGAAAATCCGTGGTGGCGAAACTACCTTACCAATCGGATTCATATTTGTAACATGAGTCAATTACGCTTCTACCTTCCCCACACCATCCCCCAAACCACCCTCCCACCACCCTCCTACCCATACATTCCGATACCATAAAAGTCTCTGTAGTCTATAGTGTCTTTTCAGCTACTTTCGGGACCATCGGGGACCTGATTTCTGTCGAAAATGGACAAGGGAAGCGGTTTGTTTACCATTATCCTTCCTTTCTCTCCCAACTTGATAGATTTAGCCAAAAAAAAAAAAAAAAAAAATTCTCTGGCACTGGCAGAAGCACACCGTCAAAATTGGCTGGCACTCAGCGGGTTAATATGAATTCAAGTTGTGTTATGAATAATATTGATATTAACATCAATAATGAAGAGAGAACAAATACCATATAATATGAATGAAATAGGTTTCTGGAATAATATTGATATTAACATAAATAATGATGTGGAATATATGCAAAGGAATTATATGATGACAAATAATATTATACAGATTGATATCCAACATGAAATATAAATAAATACAAGATATAAATTAAATAGAATATACACTCCATACACTCCTGTTAACTTCCTGTAGACTCGCGTTCATCTCGTGTAAACACGTGTAAACTCATGTAAACTCCTGTGACACTCGTGTAAACTCGTGTAAACTCCTGTGACACTCGTGTAGACTCGCACTATTCGTACCCTGGAATTTGACCGTTATTTTTCAAATTTTGGCGGTGCGTGTTGGGGTCGTATTACACTCGCCGACACTCGCGTAAACTCCTGTGAACTCGTGTAAACTCATGTAAACTTGTGTAAACTTGTGTTATATTCGTGTTATATGCGTGTTTACTCGCATCAGCTGCTACTCGCGTTGGGTTCGGGCTCCATCAACGGCGATATGCGGCGAGTGTGACTCGTGTTGGCCTCGCGCTCCGACTCGCCTATGTGTGAACCCACCTTAAAGGTGGGTCCGAAGCTAGGTCATTTCACGGGTAGCCTACTTATTGGGAGAAGTGACTAAACTCCTCCTTCTCCCCCCACATAGCTGAAAGTTACGGGGTGTTCTAGTGCTTGTTCCCCCGGTTTTACGGCCTCATTCACGGCCCCGTTTGAAGGGTCAGGCCCATTCCGTGGCCAGACTATGATGAGTAGTTGGAACTCACAAACCCGAAAGTACCCGTAGTTTGGATTTACAGTCGAGAGGCAAATATATACAGAGGAATGATAAAAATGGAGTAAAACATTTGTTTTCTCTCTCTCTCTCTCTCTCTCTCACGCACACACACACACACACACACACACACACACACACACACAGACCAATGGTAGTGGTCCCATAAGCCAGTAATATATATATATATATATATATATATTATATGTATATATATATATATATATATATATATATATATATATATATATATATATTATATGTATATACTGTATATATGTGTGTGTGTATGTATTATATATATATATATATTTTTTTTCTATGTGATTGAGGGAGGCAAAAGGCATAACTGCCTATAGCGAGTGCCTCCCCCATAGTTGAAAGAGTGACAGGGCCAAAATCATGGGACGTTCGAGCCAAAATGCCTGGACACACGGAGTTTGAAGCAATTTAAGTCATAGGAAGAGGGAAAGACTGATTCTGGGAGAGAGTTTCAGAGCTCTGCCATTGAGTAGAAGAAAGTTTGAGAGTAACGTTTCACTCTTGGGTTGGAGAGTTGCACAGAGTAGGGGTGGGATTGAGTTGCAAGACGGGTACCACGTGCCCTACGTAAAGGAGGTGGTATGCACTGGGATAGCTCTGAGGAACACTGTTTATTATAGTAGCGATAGAATAGCGAGAGAGATGCAACATTGCGGCGGAGAGAGAGAGATTGCAGAGAGTTGGTGAGTGGACGGGAGTTAATGATACGAAAGGCCTTCCTTTCAACTTTGTCTAGGAGAGCGGTGTGAGAGGAACCTCCCCACACATGTGAACAATACTCAATACAAGGGCACACTATGCCCCTGTACAGAGCAAGAAGCTGTGCAGGGGAAAAGAACCCCCTAAGGCGGTTGAGCACACCCAGCTTCTGGGAGGCTGCCTTAGCAAGACTGGTAATATGGTCCTTCCAAATGAGAGCAGAAGAAAAAGAGACACCAAGAATATTGAGAGAAGATGAAGGGTTGATTTTTGTATTGTTGAAGAATAAGGGATAGTCCGCTGGGAGATCCTGACGGGTAGATAGATGGAGAAATTGGGTTTTGGAAGCATTAAAGTTAACAAGGTTTTCTCTGCCCCAATTGGAAATAGTATTTAGATCAGAATTTAAGAGTTCTATGGCTTCATTACGTTTGTCGTTGAGGGATTGCTGGCTGGGGCGTTCTGAAAACTAATGGAGTAGTGTAAGGTTGAGTCGTCTGCGTATGAATGGATGGGAATTAAGGTACAGTTAAGGAGATCATTTATAAAAATTAGAAAGAGAATAGGAGATAGGACAGAGCCCTGAGGAACACCGGAGTTTATAGGGTGAGGAAGTGAACAATGGCCGTCCACAACCGTGGCTATGGAACGGCCGGAAAGGAAATTAGAGACAAAGGCACAGATGGAGGGATAGAAACCGAAGGAGGGTAGTTTAGAAATTAAAGATTTATGCCAGACTCTATCGAAGACTTTCGATATGTCTAGTGCAATAGAAAAAGTCTCACCGAAGTCCCGAAAGGAGGATGACCAAGAGTTAGTAAGATATGAAAGAAGATCACCAGTAGAGCGACCCTTAAGGAAGCCATACTGGCGATCTGAGAGCAGATTATGAGAAGAGAAATGCTTAAGAAATTTGGAAGCAAGAATAGTTTCAAAAACTTTAGAAAGACAAGAGATAAGAGCAATTGGACGATAGTTGGAGGGTTGAGAGCGGTCACCCTTCTTTGGGACAGGTTGAATGTGAGCAAACTTCCAGCATGAAGGGAAGACGTTAGAGGATAGACAGAGACGAAAGAGTTTGCCTAGGCAGGGAGTCAGCACGGAAGCACAGTTTTTGAGAACAACAGGGGGAACACCGTCCGGACCGTACGCCTTATTAGTGTTAAGCCCAGAGAGGGTAGAAAGTACATCTTTAGAAGAGATTAGGATATTAGGCATAAGTAAGAGAGAGGAGGGCGGAAAGGGAGGAATAGCACCGGAATCATGCAAGGTGGAGTTTCTAGCAAAAGTTTGAGCGAAGAGTTTAGCTTTGTCAGAGGAAGAAGTGATGGTTGTGCCATCAGAGTGACATTCACTTCCATCGCCTCCCCCACTAACTCCCCCTTCAACTAACCCCTTCCCCACCCCACTCCAAGAGAAAGAGGGACTTCGTATAATAAAGTAAAACAATTTCTTTCCCTGTACTTCCGAATGTCTTGCATAACACAGCTAAATTGGGTAATGCCTCATCAAACAACCCATCTGAAGGAAGCAACACTCTGAACAAACACCCCCCCCCCCACCCCTACCCTCTGATTACATGCACCCGAGGAGGTGAACCAGCTGGAGCTAGATTTAAATTACCACCACAATCATAAACAGCTGAGCTCTGAGAACTCTCTCCCAGAATCAGTCTTCCTCTCATTCTATGCATTATATTGCTTCAAACTCCGTGTGTCCAGGCATTTTGGCTTGAACGTCCCTTGATTTTGGCTCTGTCACTCTTTCAGCTCTGGGGGAGGTACTCGTCACAGACAGTTCTGCCTTTTGTCTCCCTCACTAATATAGAACAAGCAAAGAAAAACAAAAACCATCTTGCCCCGGGCATCCTGTTACAGAGGGTCGTGTATACAAACCCCCTACAGTCGGCACAGGTACAAGACAATAACAATAAAGCTATGTGCTACTCCTAACCTAATAATAATAGGGAGGCTCGGATTTACGGCTATAAGTCTATTCGTTGTAAGTAGGCGAGAAATCATGACCTCTAACCGCTCTAACTCATAAACATCTGGAGTAATCGAGCTAATATTTCTGCCTGTTGGGAAGAGTCAGTCACGGAATAGATGTGGAAATTTACAAGCCCTTTTTGAGTTACAGAGGTTAGAGGTCATGATTTCTCGCCTACTTACAGCGAATAGACTATAGTTTCAGTGGATACCCTAACCCTTTCAATATTCTGTTACGTATTTTTGTTATGTTATCTGATTAGTATTAGACGATTTTATTTAGATTAGGAAGGGTAATATGGAAGTCATGAGGGTTAATTAAGATAAGTCTTTATAATTACCCGTTTGATTCCCACAGATCCTTCCTAAGCTGCATACAAATCGCCTAATGGTAGCCAGAATAAACTGTTACAACTCTTCCGAGAGTAAGTTTGTTATTGTTGGGTTTAATTAAACAAGTTGTGGTTATTATATGCTTTATGTCAATTTATAATATATGTTTAAGGTGGGGTTAACACTATCTGGTGCAACGTCTCGGGGGTTATTATGGTATTTGGTTTAATTATTATTGAAGTTTTTAATTGTTTTAGCCATTTTCGAACAATGTGTTTTTAGTTTACCCCTAGACTTGGAAAAACGCCTCTCCAAACCCCCTTCAAACTAAAAAAACGTCCCCCAGACCCCCTTCAAGCTAAATGTGTACATTTTTCGGTAGAAAAATTTCCCGGCCTAAGGCCGGTTTCTCCTGAATTGCGGGCTCGCTATCGCTCGCCCAGGAAAAATGGATACCTTATTGGGTTGAAGCATCATATAATCGCCAAACTAATGCGATGAAACGTCTTAAAATCTCCAAGCTAATGGAATAAAACTGGGAGGGTCCAAATTGGCCCGCCCTGCACCTAATAGGGTTAAGCATTTATGACAGTAAGTTGTAAAATATATTCACTTTTGGATAACAACATTTATATTCACTTTTGGATAACAACATTTATATTCACTTTTGGATAACAACATTTATATTCACTTTTGGATAACAACATTTATATTCACTTTTGGATAACAACATTTATATTCACTTTTGGATAACAACATTTATATTCACTTTTGGATAACAACATTTATATTCACTTTTGGATAACAACATTTATATTCACTTTTGGATAACAACATTTATATTCACTTTTGGATAACAACATTTATATTCACTTTTGGATAACAACATTTATATTCACTTTTGGATAACAACATTTATATTCACTTTTGGATAACAACATTTATATTCACTTTTGGATAACAACATTTATAACTTACTGTAGGTTTAGACGAACATGGGTCTCTTAGTTGGCTAACGAGTATTATATCGACGCCCCGCCTCCCAACCAGCACCGCCTTCATCCATATACTTCCCCACTCCATCCTTCCACCTCTCTTTCGGTTTACCTCTCCCTCTCTGTCCTTCCACCTCGCTCTCGTACACCTTCTTAGTCATTCTCTCGCTTCCCATACGTTCCATATGGCCGAACCATCTCAAGGTGTTCCTTTTCACACTTTCCAGCACATCTACCTCCACACCACACCTCCTTCTTACTTCCTCATTCGTCATATGTCATATGTGATTTAACGTTGAGTACATAACACTACACATCACTTAAGGGGAGGTTTTTAGTGTGTTCCCTAGACTTCCATAAAGCTTGAAATTACACCCCCTAGACCCCCTTTCAAGATAAATGTGTACATTTTTCGGTAGAAAAATGTCTCGGCCGAAGGCCGGTTCCTCTTAAAATACAGGCTCGCTTTCGCTCGCCAGGAAAAAGTCGACAGCTAAGTGGCACGACAAGTTTTAATATTGACAGAAATGGGGCGAGTTCTTAAAATTGCCAAACTAATGGGGCGAACGTCTTAAAATCTCAAAAGCAATGGGGCTAAACGTGAGGGAGAAAGGTGTCCAGAAAAAATAATTGAAGTGGAAATCTCCCCTTAACAAACCTCTCCTCGTGTATTCAATGTTTATTTATAGCTGTGTTTTATGGAATTTCAATATCAAACGTAGTTCCCATTGCGCATATTTATCACTTCAAAAATATATTATGTAGCATAGCATAACATTCCACATGCACCTCCAATACGAAACACAACACTACTGTAGGGGGTTGGACTATACCTTGTTCCAAATATATTATGTAGCATAGCATAACATTCCACATGCACCTCCAAATACCTTGTTCCAAATACGTTGGCCGAAACTCCTGAACATTAACCCCTATAACTTGCAAACGACTAGAGTAATCGAGCTAATATTGCTACCATTTGGGAAGGGTCAGCCAGGAAATATGTGTGGAAATTTACAGTCCATTTGCTCGGCCCCTTTTTGAGTTCCAGAGATTAGGGTTCACGATTTTTGAGTTACAGAGATTAGGGTTCACGATTTCTGGCCTGCGTATTTGGAAAAGGGTAGAGAAACTGTTCACTGAATTGCCTCGAAATATGGAGGCGATTAATTCGTGGGCATCCCCTCTGATAGCAAAGCGTCTGGGAATAGACATAGACATATTTCAAATACATATGCCTTAGCACTTCAAGTATACTCAGTTTTCTGAGTATTAATCCTGGCAAGATCCGATTATGCATTTCGTTTTTGTTGCCTTGCTATTATTAGACGATTTTATTCAGATATGGAAGGGTATGTGGAAGCCTGAAGATTGATTTGGCCACTCTGTACCCTTCTCACTCCCACAGCTCCTTCCTAAGCTGTGTAAGATCGTATAATGATAGCCAGAATATATTGTCATAATACGTGATAATCTTTAAAGAGTTAATATAAACGCAACCTGATATACGAAATATGAAACATATCGCCACTCCTTCACAGTCACCCCGAGCAATTTCCTGAGCCGAGTGAGACAACGCGCAGGATATAATGTGTGTCTTATGTTGGCCATCAGTCCTTTATCCTGCCCCAGACTATCCTGACTAGGCCTACCTAAGACCATGATAGTCAACGGGAAGAGGACAGTCTTTCAATATGAAGTCATTTTTACCTGTCTATCTATCTATCTATTTTTAATTTTATTCTTGCTACTATTAGACGATTTTATTCGGTCTAAAATGGGCCTCCAACAATTAACAGGTCTTGAACTATCTCACTTAACCCCTTCTGTACCGGCGACGTACTTTTCACTTTATTTTGGCTACTATTAGACGATTTTATTCAGCTTAGGAAGGACGTCTACCAGTTCAAAAGCTACAGCCTATCTCAATTAATACTTTTATGTACCATATATCCTTCATAAATTCCACACAATCGTCGAAATATAGCCAGAATAATATCACAAAGACGTCACCGGTACAGAAAGGGTTAACCATTTTTAGTATAGATAGCGCCAACGAGCTTGACAATAATCTTGATCCCTGAACTCTCTGTAACTCAAAAGAGCCTAGAGCAAACTGGATGTAAATATCCACACATATTTCCTAGTGGACTCTTCCCAAATGATAGAAACGTCAGCCCGATTTCGAGTTACAAGAAGTTAAGGGGTCAAGATTATTGTCGGGGTCAAGATTATTGTCAAGTTCGCTGGCGCTACCTATACCACAGATCCTTCTTAACACTTACGATGCGGGGATATTTCCGCATATTTTCGCTCTATTAGGGCTCATTCAGGCACTCATGAATGATTGGCCCTCAATTCACGGTGACCGTCATATGACGGGAGAACCGTCATATGATGGGAGAGATAATATTGGCCATCTGTACTAGAGATGGAGCGAATATCAATTTTCCATATTTGCGAATGTGAATGCAAAGTTTTAGTTGTAAAATTCGCGAATACGAATGCGAATTGCTAATACTTCAATCCTTATTCCATCCTCCAAGAACTGGTAATTCTTTTTATATCACCAACAAACGTTAATTAAATTATTATGAAATTAAATATTGGAAGTTATAATGACCATGTGAAATTGTGAATGCGGTCCTCAATGTTAATATGTAATTTCTTAAAAAAACATAATAATATCATAAATGAACTGTATGAATTAATTTTGAATATATTGTAAGAGTTCGGCCATAGAAAATTGAATAGTTAAAATTAAATCCATTCAATTTTCTATGTTTCCAGGATGCGGGGCGAGGACCCACTCTTACATGCATCCCACCAACCTCTTTCCTCCACCCTTGTTTACAGAAAATTATGATGTGATTGGCATAACAGAATCTTGGCTCAATACAGAAGATAGAGACTTTTTAGCAGAGTATTCACTTCCCGGTTATGTAATGTTTGAGAAAAGCCGAATAAATCGAAATGGAGGTGGCGTTTTACTTTATATCAAAGAAAGTCTTAACCCTACCCTCTTGTCAAAACCTCAAATTGTGAACGTCGACGCATCTTTTGTGCTAATAAAGAATAATAAAGGTACCAAAATAATACTTGCATTAATATACAGACCTCCAGCTCAATCAGTGCAAACTGACCGAGAAATTTACGAACAAATTGCAGATGTAAGTAACTCACAAGATACCGTAATTTTTGGTGACTTTAATTTACCTGTGACCAAGTGGGGCGATACTCTTACTTCACACTCCGGACATGACTTGTATACGAACTTGCAAGAGAGTTCGCTTTATCAATTTGTTGGAACGCCGACCCGTGGTAATAACGTTCTTGACATTGTACTTGCAACAAAAGAAGAATTAATAGAGAATTTGAATGTTGGTGATGAATTCAGTAACAGCGACCATCGTACGATAACTTTCACTTTAAAGTTTACTAGTAACGAACCAAATAGTAGCATCGAAAAAGTCCCTAATTTCAAGAAAGCAAACTTCCATAAACTTAGAGCTATGTTTAAAGAAACTGACTGGAGCTTTTTAATTCACAATAACGACATAAATACATCTTGGAAGTTATTCGAAGCCACTTACCTAAAAGCAGTGCAAGACTGCATACCATCGAAAACTCGGCGTCCAGGCCATAATAATAAGCCCAAATGGTGGAATAAAGATATTTCAAACTGCCTGCTTGCTAAAAAATTGCTAATGATAGATTAAAATCCTTACAAAATGACGAAGAACGGCTGAAATTTGTAGAGCTACGACGCAAAGCCAAAAAGTTAATTAGGCAAAGTAAAAAGACCTTAGAGTTACATATTGCGAATCAAAGTAAAACAAACCCGAAAGAATTCTATAGTTATATCAGAAAGAAAAAAGTTGTTACTTCAACTGTTGGACCGTTAGTCGATGAAAATGGAGAATACACCAAAGATGAAGAACAAATGAGTAATGCCCTCAATACCTTCTTTGCATCAGTTTTTACAACAGAAAACCTCAGTGATATCCCTACACCATCGCCGATTCAGATTGATAATTCAGATGTTCTAAGCAATATCACCGTTACAGAGAGAGAAGTATTGAATTGTTTAGATAAACTCAAGGTAAATAAAACGCCTGGACCTGATACAATCTCGCCTAGAGTTCTAAAGGAAGCTAAGGATGAGCTCTCTAAACCACTGACATTACTATTCAATAAATCCTTGCAGTCTGGAACTATGCCCGATCAGTGGAAGCTAGCCAACGTAACACCGATATTCAAAAAAGGCAGCAAATCCCTACCCAGTAACTATCGTCCAATTAGCTTAACCTCAGTTGTATGTAAAATGCTAGAAACGGTCATACGAGACAGACTCGTAAATCACTTAGAGGAAAATAACATACTTAGAGATACTCAACACGGCTTTCGTAAAAAACGTTCCTGTTTAACAAACCTCTTAGACTTCTTCCACGATATCCTCAACCTCTACGATGAGAGTAAAGCTGTAGATATTATATACCTTGATTTTCAAAAGGCCTTTGACAAAGTTCCCCACAAACGTTTACTGCTAAAACTAAAAGCGCATGGAATACAAGACGGTGTGTTGAAATGGATAGAAAATTGGCTCAGCGACAGAAAGCAAAGAGTAGTCATAAACGGTAAGGCATCAAAATGGACCAATGTAAGTAGCGGGGTACCCCAGGGATCGGTACTAGGACCAATTCTCTTTCTAATTTACATCAACGACATAGATGAGGGTCTCACCTGTACAATCTCAAAATTTGCTGACGATACAAAAATTGCAAATAGCGTACTCTCAAAAGAACAAGTTGACGATATGCAACACAATCTAGATAAATTGTCATGTTGGGCCCAAATTTGGCAAATGAGTTTCAATGCGGATAAATGTAAAGTTCTACATATCGGATACCTAAATGAGAAAGCAAACTATTCGATGAATGGCACTCAGCTTAAGAATGTAAACAGAGAAACCGATCTGGGAGTAACAATATCGAGTAACCTAAAACCGAGTCAACAATGTTCAGAAGTTGTTAAGAAGGCAAACAAAATAATTGGCTTTATAGGCAGGTCATTTGAGCATAAATCCAAAGAAGTTATCCTAACCCTTTACAATTCATTAGTCCGCCCTCTTCTGGAATACTGCGTTCAATCCTGGTGCCCTTATTACCAAAAAGATATAAACAAGCTAGAACGAGTTCAACGTAGAGTTACCAAAATGATACCTAGCCTAAAGAACAAACCATACGAAGAGCGTCTTAGAGAATTAAATCTATTTCCTTTAACCCAGCGCAGAGTAAGAGGTGACTTAATTCAAGTGTTCAAAATCATCAAAGGCATCGACAATATGAACTGTAGTAAGTACTTCACTATCGACCAATCTAATTACACGCGGGGAAACGGTTGCAAAATTATTGGTAAATCTTTTAACTCACACGAATCTAAGAATTTCTTCTTCAATCGAGTTGTCAACTTGTGGAATGGGCTTCCCCGAAACGTTATAGACTGCATCACCGTTGATTCATATAAACTCCGCCTAGACAAATATCTCGCATCAAACCCGCGACTGACTGCGTTTGTAAATGAATAACTTTATTTTATCCCCCCCTCAGTTACTAACCCATCTGTCCCCTACTAACTTCCTAATCCTGCCACAGACATTAGTTCCAGGGCAGTAATTCCCTTTCCAATGTTCCCTTACCCACTCTAAACCACTGTTTGGACACTTGATCCTCAGTGTTTTGGAGGACAAGCAACCTAGAAGGGTCACTAGATCTGTTGTTGCTTGATTTCCTTTGTACTCCTTTGTACTCCTTTGAAAGAGGAAACAAAATATTGACAATTGCTAGTTTGCTGCATTAATTTACAGAGCATGATGGCTTGATTTTCAGTAGTCAAAGTTAATGATAGGTAGGTTATATTTCAAAAAGAGTAATCTCTCAGCACTCAGCCTGCTTCGTTTTTCATCATACACCAGCCCAGCACCACTAAATAGACGTTCATGCGAAAATATTAGCATATTCACAGATAGCTATGAATAGAAATGCGGATGCGAATATGTCTGCGAATATTGAAAAACAGAGCGAATATTTGCACATACGAATGCAGAAACGAATATTCGGTCCATCTCTAATCTGTACGGTGCCCGTCATATGACGGACGCCATTTTGAGGCTATTATGAGCGCTGCGAGAGAGACAGGGCGTTGCAGGGACGAGAGGCCATCTTGGTCCACTCGCCACGGTTGCGTGGCGCGTACTGGGGCCTACCCTATAGCTCTCTCACCTCCTTCACATGGAAAACAAACGTTAAAAGACCTCATTTTCGGCGATTTTCCCCTTCGGTTGCACGATCGTTGCAAGATAACCCAATGACGTAAAAGGATGAGTCAGGTCTCATTAAAAAGCTCTATCTCTCATGGATATATAATTGTATTACGCTCTGGCTCTTGCTTATGCATGAAAAAGATCATGGAATGAAGGAAATTTTCAGCCGATATACCTGCCAGACGCTACGATAATATACACCCCCTCCGGGCCTCCGCTCTTTGGGAGTCAAGCGTCTGAATGGAATTAAATATATTCAGCCAAAAACTAAATTACACCAGAACGAGCTTCGTAGCGCGCGGGATTCATCCACAGCGCTACCACAGATATAGGCATATATTCGCTAATTTTGTCTTGCTACATTTGCCTTAGGCAGCACTGCATTGTCTCGCGAGATATGAGGCGAGAGTCTCAGTGCCCCGACAGCCGTGCTGGAGAGCGGAGGGGAGTCTGTCGTGCTCCCGCTCAGTAACACTCGTTTCCACAGGCTTGAAGAGGCTTTAAGAGGTTGTAAATTGTTTTAAATTGCCAGGAAGTTCCAGAACATCTCCCGCAGCCAATGAGTTAAGTTGCACAACAGTGTCTTAATATAGCCAGAATAAAAATGAAACAGACGTCACAGGTACAGAAAGGCTTAACTAACTAACCTTACCAACATCACTGCATTCCAGGGTTTGGCTTATCCTGAGAGAGGGAGCCGCTTTCATTGGCCATTCCTCGTCCCCATTGTCTTTAGGCCGACAGTTCTTCCTCTTTCCCGACGGTCCTGATTGTTCCATAAACTTGTCCACAATTATCTCGCCTTTCTTACCTTTACCGGTCCTCTCGTTGTGGAGGCGAGGGGGGGGGGGGGCATGGGGGGTGAGGGCTCGTTCATTCAGTCCCTCGTTAGGGGCTCGATAATCTGGAAAATATCCTTTGAGAGTTCCTTTTCTTGTCTTCCTTGACTGTTCCTTTCTTTTCCTTTCGGATTCTGTGTGTGTTTGGCTGTCAATGTTTTGTATACACAGTTCACTTGTGCACACACACACACAACATCCATTAATTAATAATCTTATGAAGTAGCATTCATAAACATTTTTCACACACACACGGGAAATATACTCATACATACACACACACACATTTTCTCTCTCTCTCTCTCCCCCTCTCCCACCCAAGCCCCAATTCACCATTGTCAAATTTTCTCCAGAGCGTAACAGGCTTTGAAAGAAACGGAACTGGGTCCTCAGACAGTCTTGCTGGCAGTAGATTTATTTTTGTATTTTTTATTTTTTTGAAAATATAAACTTAATATTTTTAAAAGTCACGTAGTTAATTTGCTCGTGTTTTGTTTTGTTTTACCTACTCTAAAATCTGAATATTTACAACTATTAATTGCAGCTTTTGTCTACACGTTTCTTAACATTTATTTAGTATATACTAGATTTTACTAACTAATATTTAGAAAGTTTTTATAGTGTTTATAGTGAATATACAGAGGAGTTGTGGCGGAGTGGTCTTGCCACTGGACTGGTAATCCAATGGACCCGGGTTCGAATCCCAATATGTCAATGGGAAGATATTATTGGGATGGAATTTGTGTTGTACCTAGTATCAGTGCATTACCACAGCACACCGAAATGCCAAAAAAATACCCTCATTGTTCCCTGATTAAATATAGCTTTGTATGAATATTCCCATATTAAAAAAATATGCTACAGGGGGGCAATGCCTAGTGAGTTAATTGCTCAATAGGTGGCGTTCTGAGAGTGAGGGTCCGAGTCTAATGGGTGAGACGGTGAAGCGCAGAGGCGAGGTGGCTTCAGAGATGGAGTTGCTTCGAGCCGTGAAGCTTCGCATGTCTCACTCCCAAGACTGGAACAAGACCTCACGGGCCTCACCGTGTTCAGCGGTAGAGTGTAAAGGCTATCAGCCTATGCCCGAGAGGGAGTAGTTGGAATATAGAAGATATATTAATCAACCCTATTGTACATCCTATCCGCATCGTATTGCTTTGTGCTATTGTTCATTATAATCATGAAAGATTATCACGACACTCCATACATTTTGATTATCCTATATACATTTAGTCTAATTAACTTATTTAACTCCCAATACCAACCACCTCCCAATGAAATTAATGAAAACATGTGATCCTCGCGGGATTCGAACCTGGGATAAGTAGACAAATTCCAAACTCGTGTTTTAGCCTCATAATTATAACGTCAGTATATATCTCTAGTAAGGAGATTAAATGTAGCCTAATATAACACGAAAACACAAAACAAGAACACTATAATCAAGCCTTGTTCCGTGTTTCCTGAGAAGAATCTTATAACATAATATCTAACATCTATACACGTACATAAGCAAACACACACACGCACACACACACACACACACACACACACACACACACACACACACACACACACACACACACACACACACATTTGTAGAAGTGACTATTATCTTTCACAGTTTTTCACACTCAGTTCTCTCTCCTCTCTCTCTCTCTCTCTCTCTCTCTCTCTCTCTCTCTCTCTCTCTCTCTCTCTCTCCCAGTAAGCCACATGGTACAACAACGGATCTTTAAGTTCTTGAGTCTCTAATATAGGTTAAGGGGGGTGACCTGTTTTTGTTCTGTCCTTTTCTACCTTTCTCTGGCTTGTATCCATTTGGCCCCATTCAGCCTACTGTTTTAAGACGTTTATCCCCATCCAGGTGTAATTTTTTTACTGGTGAGCGGTAGCGAGCCAGCATATTTTTTATTTTTGTTTGACAGCAGGCTAAATTTGTACATTTTTCGATAGAACAATTTCTCCGGCGAAGCCGGATTTCTTCATATAATGCTGGCTCGCTATCGCTCGCCAGTAAGAAATCGACACCTAGATGGGGATAAACGTCTTAAAATAGTTGGCTGAATGGGGCCGAATGGATACAAGCCAGAGAAAGAGAGAAAAGGACAGAAATAACAAAAAGCAGGTCACCCCCCTTAAATAAGAGGTAGCTTCAAATAGTTACAGAGATTGAATGAAATATTATAAGGTTGATGAAGCCCAAATGAATAACAGTAACACAAGAGATAGGTTGATGTGTATGAGCATTAATCATTTACATTAAGCATAGACAAAATAAATTCATATTATATTTTCTTAGTTAGACTGCTGAATCTTAAGAGGGTCTTATATCTCTCTGTTTTGTGAACATTACATTACATATACCTATTATACTCACATAGTTATGTATGTATCTAGTGTAGAGTTAGTATACTCACATAGTTATGTATGTATCTAGTGTAGAGTTAGTATACTCACATAGTTATGTATGTATCTAGTGTAGAGTTAGTATCATTCAGACTTAGGGTATATTCATTGATGGGAATATAATCCATTAATTAAAAACAATAAGTACAAATATACAAACAAAAATATTAATGATGTATAAACACCAAACCATAATACAATTGTTGTTAAGCTCTTCATATATTAATGATGTATAAACACCAAACCATAATACAATTGTTGTTAAGCTCTTCATATATTAATGATGTATAAACACCAAACCATAATACAATTGTTGTTAAGCTCTTCATATATTAATGTATGTATAAACACCAAACCATAATACAATTGTTGTTAAGCTCTTCATATATTAATGATGTATAAACACCAAACCATAATACAATTGTTGTTAAGCTCTTCATATATTAATGATGTATAAACACAAAACCATAATACAATTGTTGTTAAGCTCTTCATATATTAATGATGTATAAACACAAAACCATAATACAATTGTTGTTAAGCTCTTCATATATTAATGATGTATAAACACAAAACCATAATACAATTGTTGTTAAGCTCTTCATATATTAATGATGTATAAACACAAAACCATAATACAATTGTTGTTAAGCTCTTCATATATTAATGATGTATAAACACAAAACCATAATACAATTGTTGTTAAGCTCTTCATATATTAATGATGTATAAACACAAAACCATAATACAATTGTTGTTAAGCTCTTCATATATTAATGATGTATAAACACAAAACCATAATACAATTGTTGTTAAGCTCTTCATATATTAATGATGTATAAACACAAAACCATAATACAATTGTTGTTAAGCTCTTCATATATTAATGATGTATAAACACAAAACCATAATACAATTGTTGTTAAGCTCTTCATATATTAATGATGTATAAACACAAAACCATAATACAATTGTTGTTAAGCTCTTCATATATTAATGATGTATAAACACCAAACCATAATACAATTGTTGTTAAGCTCTTCATATATTAATGATGTATAAACACAAAACCATAATACAATTGTTGTTAAGCTCTTCATATATTAATGATGTATAAACACAAAACCATAATACAATTGTTGTTAAGCTCTTCATATATTAATGATGTATAAACACAAAACCATAATACAATTGTTGTTAAGCTCTTCATATATTAATGATGTATAAACACAAAACCATAATACAATTGTTGTTAAGCTCTTCATATATTAATGATGTATAAACACAAAACCATAATACAATTGTTGTTAAGCTCTTCATATATTTTCTTTTCTTTTCCATAAAATGTTATGAGCAGCTTGTCTCTCGCTGTTACATGAATGCAATATCACATAATTAGTGTGCAGAATAATAATAATAATGATTAGAACAAAATGTGTTAAATCTCTCTGACATAATTATCCTGACTTCATCGTTGAGTTTTATGAGTAGCTTGGCTGTCTATGTTTAGTGAAGAAGACACCGCACGGACAAGAAATATTGCTTTTCCGATAGCTGGGCCATTTTTCGACCATCTACAGAATATGAGTTTGGCAAGGGAGGAGAGCAGACAACTTTGCAGAATATGAGTTTGTCAAGGAAGGAGAGCAAACAACTTTGCAGAATATGAGTTTGGCAAGGGAGGAGAGCAGACAACTTCGCAGAATATGGGTTTGGCAAGGGAGGAGAGCAGACAACTTTGCAGAATATGAGTTTGGCAAGGGAGGAGAGCAAACAACTTTGCAGAATATGAGTTTGGCAAGGGAGGAGAGCAGACAACTTTGCAGAATATGAGTTTGGCAAGGGAGGAGAACAGACAACTTCGCAGAATATGGGTTTGGCAAGGGAGGAGAGCAGACAACTTTGCAGAATATGAGTTTGGCAAGGGAGGAGAGCAGACAACTTTGCAGAATATGAGTTTGGCAAGGAAGGAGAGCAGACAACTTTGCAGAATATGAGTTTGGCAAGGGAGGAGAGCAGACAACTTTGCAGAATATGAGTTTGGCAAGGGAGGAGAGCAGACAACTTTGCAGAATATGAGTTTGGAAAGGGAGGAGAGCAGACAACTTTGCAGAATATGAGTTTGGCAAGGGAGGAGAGCAGACAAATTTGCAGAATATGAGTTTGGCAAGGGAGGAGAGCAGACAACTTTGCAGAATATGAGTTTGGCAAGGGAGGAGAGCAGACAACTTCGCAGAATATGGGTTTGGCAAGGGAGGAGAGCAGACAACTTTGCAGAATATGAGTTTGGCAAGGGAGGAGAGCAGACAACTTTGCAGAATATGAGTTTGGCAAGGAAGGAGAGCAGACAACTTTGCAGAATATGAGTTTGGCAAGGGAGGAGAGCAGACAACTTTGCAGAATATGAGTTTGGCAAGGGAGGAGAGCAGACAACTTTGCAGAATATGAGTTTGGCAAGGGAGGAGAGCAGACAACTTTGCAGAATATGAGTTTGGCAAGGGAGGAGAGCAGACAACTTTGCAAAATATGAGTTTGGCAAGGGAGGAGAGCAGACAACTTTGCAGAATCGAGAGTGTCATTTCATTTCTTTGTTATTTGTTTTCATATTCAGGAACTTGTACTATTCAGATAATTGCATTACATTCCATTTCCATTGTGTTCGAAATATATTGTAAAATGTTTCTTGATTAAAAAGCGAGATTGTCATGCCATTTCGCTCTTTCAAATTCTCAAAGTAAAAGAATTGTTTAATAACATGATCAGAAGGATACAGCATTTGCGAGGTATTATGCGTGAATGCTTCGTGTCCATATTACTTAACCCTTTGAAGATTATGATGGATTTCACAAGTGTACTCTGACTATCATTAGACGCTTTTATACAGCTTAGGCAGGATTATTGGGTGTGCGTCTGGGTGTGTGTATATATGTGTGTTTATGCCCGTATGGTTGTGTGAGGGAGTTAATGTGTAACTAGCCTGTGATATGCAACACTTACTCTTCCACATATTCTTCTTGACCAGTATGTGAGGGGGTGTGCTTCTGTGTGTGTGTGTGTGTGTGTGTGTGTGCTCTCTCTGTGTGTGTGTGTGTGTGTGTGGTCACTATAGTATACAGGAACAGCACACCGAACTCTCCTCCGTGATGAAGCCCATGTCATGTGGAAATGAACCTATGCCTCCAATCAACTGAAAATACACAGGTGATCCTTAAGGGGAGATTTCCACTTGAGGGACGTTTTGCTTGACCCCTTTCTCCCTCATGTCTAGCCCCATTGCTTTTGAGATTTTAAGACGTTTGCCCCATTAGTTTGGTGATTTTAGGAATTTCCGCCCCATTCTGTCAATTTTAAGACCTTTCGTGCCATTTAGGTGTTGATTTTATCCTGGCGAGCGACAGCGAGCCTGTAATTTAAGAGTAACCGGCCTTCGGCCGGGACATTTTTCTACCGAAAAATGTACAAATTTATCTTGAAAGGGGGTCAAGGGGGTGAAATTTTAAGTTTGCTTGAGGAATAGGACACAAACTAAAAACCTCCCCTTAACCCCTTCTGTATCGTTGACATCATTGTTTATTTGATTCTGGTTACTATTAATCTATTTTTATCGGTTTAGGAAGGACGTCTAGCCACTATGAGGCTTCGAACGGTCTCAATCAACCCCTTTAAACTACCACAGATCCTTCTTAAGCTGCACAAATGCGTCTAAATAGTGCTAGAATATAATATAACAGACGTCACCGTAACTATTTCCTGTGTCTATATTAATACACATTAAAACCAGCGATTCATGGTTTCAATAACTGGAATTTCCCCTCCTTCTTTAGGTGCAACACAAATATTATACACACATTATTAAGGGGAGGTTTTTAGTTTGTTTCCTACTCCTCCAGCAATCTTAAAATTTCACCCCCTTGACCCCCTTTCAAGATAAATTTGTACATTTTTCGGTAGAAAAATGTCCCGGCCGAAGGCCGGTTACTCTTAAATTACAGGCTCGCTATCACTCGCCATGATAACATCGACACCTAAATAGCACGTAAGGTCTTAAAATTGACAGAATGGGGCGGAAATTCCTAAAATCACCAAACTAATGGGCCAAGCGTCTTAAAATCTCAAAAGCAATAGGGCTAGACATGAGGGAGAAAGGGGTCAAGAAAAAAGTCCCTCAAGTGGAAATCTGCCCTTAAATACATACAGTGATAATATTAACGTTATACAGTATATATTGCAAATCTACCCTTAAATACATACAGTGATAATATTAACGTTATACAGTATATATTGCAAATCTACCCTTAAATACATACAGTGATAATATTAACGTTATACAGTATATATTGCAAATCTACCCTTAAATACATACAGTGATAATATTAACGTTATACAGTATATATTGCAAATCTACCCTTAAATACATACAGTGATAATATTAACGTTATACAGTATATATTGCAAATCTACCCTTAAATACATACAGTGATAATATTAACGTTATACAGTATATATTGCAAATCTACCCTTAAATACATACAGTGATAATATTAACGTTATACAGTATATATTGCAAATCTACCCTTAAATACATACAGTGATAATATTAACGTTATACAGTATATATTGCAAATCTACCCTTAAATACATACAGTGATAATATTAACGTTATACAGTATATATTGCAAATCTACCCTTAAATACATACAGTGATAATATTAACGTTATACAGTATATATTGCAAATCTACCCTTAAATACATACAGTGATAATATTAACGTTATACAGTATATATTGCAAATCTACCCTTAAATACATACAGTGATAATATTAACGTTATACAGTATATATTGCAAATCTACCCTTAAATACATACAGTGATAATATTAACGTTATACAGTATATATTGCAAATCTACCCTTAAATACATACAGTGATAATATTAACGTTATACAGTATATATTGCAAATCTACCCTTAAATACATACAGTGATAATATTAACGTTATACAGTATATATTGCAAATCTACCCTTAAATACATACAGTGATAATATTAACGTTATACAGTATATATTGCAAATCTACCCTTAAATACATACAGTGATAATATTAACGTTATACAGTATATATTGCAAATCTACCCTTAAATACATACAGTGATAATATTAACGTTATACAGTATATATTGCAAATCTACCCTTAAATACATACAGTGATAATATTAACGTTATACAGTATATATTGCAAATCTACCCTTAAATACATACAGTGATAATATTAACGTTATACAGTATATATTGCAAATCTACCCTTAAATACATACAGTGATAATATTAACGTTATACAGTATATATTGCAAATCTACCCTTAAATACATACAGTGATAATATTAACGTTATACAGTATATATTGCAAATCTACCCTTAAATACATACAGTGATAATATTAACGTTATACAGTATATATTGCAAATCTACCCTTAAATACATACAGTGATAATATTAACGTTATACAGTATATATTGCAAATCTACCCTTAAATACATACAGTGATAATATTAACGTTATACAGTATATATTGCAAATCTACCCTTAAATACATACAGTGATAATATTAACGTTATACAGTATATATTGCAAATCTACCCTTAAATACATACAGTGATAATATTAACGTTATACAGTATATATTGCAAATCTACCCTTAAATACATACAGTGATAATATTAACGTTATACAGTATATATTGCAAATCTACCCTTAAATACATAGTGATAATATTAACGTTATACAGTATATATTGCAAATCTACCCTTAAATACATACAGTGATAATATTAACGTTATACAGTATATATTGCAAATCTACCCTTAAATACATACAGTGATAATATTAACGTTATACAGTATATATTGCAAATCTACCCTTAAATACATACAGTGATAATATTAACGTTATACAGTATATATTGCAAATCTACCCTTAAATACATACAGTGATAATATTAACGTTATACAGTATATATTGCAAATCTACCCTTAAATACATACAGTGATAATATTAACGTTATACAGTATATATTGCAAATCTACCCTTAAATACATACAGTGATAATATTAACGTTATACAGTATATATTGCAAATCTACCCTTAAATACATACAGTGATAATATTAACGTTATACAGTATATATTGCAAATCTACCCTTAAATACATACAGTGATAATATTAACGTTATACAGTATATATTGCAAATCTACCCTTAAATACATACAGTGATAATATTAACGTTATACAGTATATATTGCAAATCTACCCTTAAATACATACAGTGATAATATTAACGTTATACAGTATATATTGCAAATCTACCCTTAAATACATACAGTGATAATATTAACGTTATACAGTATATATTGCAAATCTACCCTTAAATACATACAGTGATAATATTAACGTTATACAGTATATATTGCAAATCTACCCTTAAATACATACAGTGATAATATTAACGTTATACAGTATATATTGCAAATCTACCCTTAATACATACAGTGATAATATTAACGTTATACAGTATATATTGCAAATCTACCCTTAAATACATACAGTGATAATATTAACGTTATACAGTATATATTGCAAATCTACCCTTAAATACATACAGTGATAATATTAACGTTATACAGTATATATTGCAAATCTACCCTTAAATACATACAGTGATAATATTAACGTTATACAGTATATATTGCAAATCTACCCTTAAATACATACAGTGATAATATTAACGTTATACAGTATATATTGCAAATCTACCCTTAAATACATACAGTGATAATATTAACGTTATACAGTATATATTGCAAATCTACCCTTAAATACATACAGTGATAATATTAACGTTATACAGTATATATTGCAAATCTACCCTTAAATACATACAGTGATAATATTAACGTTATACAGTATATATTGCAAATCTACCCTTAAATACATAGTGATAATATTAACGTTATACAGTATATATTGCAAATCTACCCTTAAATACATACAGTGATAATATTAACGTTATACAGTATATATTGCAAATCTACCCTTAAATACATACAGTGATAATATTAACGTTATACAGTATATATTGCAAATCTACCCTTAAATACATACAGTGATAATATTAACGTTATACAGTATATATTGCAAATCTGCCCTTAAATACATACAGTGATAATATTAACGTTATACAGTATATATGGCAAATCTACCTATATCATACTCAGCCATTTAAGGGGAGATTTACATTTGATGGATTTTCTACTGAACTCCTTTCTCATTCAGGTTTAGCCCCATTGATTTTGAGATTTTAAGACGTTCGCCCTATTAGTTTGGCGATTTTAGGAACTTTCGCCCTATTTCTGTCAATTTTAAGATCTTTCGTGTCATTTAGGGGTCAATTTTTTCCTGGCGAGCGATAGCGAACCTGTAATTTAAGAGCAACTGGCCTTCGGCCGGGACATTTTTCTACCGAAGAATGTACAAATTTAGCTTGAAAGAGGGTCTAGAGGGTGTAATTTTAAGCTTGATGGAGGTCTAGGGAACAAACTAGAAACCTCCCCTTAATATTATAATCCCTTGAGGATTATGGCGCACGTTTTTAAATTATGTGTGCTATTATTTGACGCTTTTACCCATTTCATTCCTAGAGACCCTTCCTAAATTGCACAAAATTATTCAATGATAATCAGAATAGAGAGTAAAAATGCGTCTACCAATACTAAACTATTTCAAATATTGATTAGCCTTAGTCCAGTCTCTGTGCTTGGTATCAGAGACTGGTGGTCGGACAGAGACCCCGATAGTCTATATTGCATACACAATCTTCAAGGACTTCCTCATTCATAGTCTCCTGGGTAAGGTTGGTGTGTGTGTGTGTATGTGTGTGTGAGAGAGAGAGAGAGAGAGAGAGAGAGAGAGAGAGAGAGAGAGAGAGAGAGAGAGAGAGAGAGAGAGAGAGAGAGAGAGACAGAGAGAGAGAGGAGAATAGAATAACGCCCTTGTATGCTAAAAGGGTTAACATTCCAACCTGATCCATACCCATCACCTTACTGCTTTTAGTGGATCAGGTGTGATATATATACTCCTGCAATATATATATATAACCCATCTGTTCTTTGTAATGACCATAGTGCATTAAGGTAGTAGAGAGTCACCTGTAATAGCATATCCAACCTGATCCATACCCATCACCTTACTGCTTTTAGTGGATCAGGTGTGTGTGATGTCTACCAGCGTTGGCAGAATCGCCTCTCGTTGGCCACTAGCGCTCGCCAAGGACATCGAAATGGGCTACAGTTATCAGAGAATGTTGTTCTTTCTTTCCTAGTAATCGCATTGTCACAGACAGTCCAGTGGTGGTCTTTGTTTTCGTCTGTGCCAACGGGCTATATTTTATATCAACAGTAGTGATAATAGTACCAGCGTGTGAATGAGAAAGACTTTCAGAGCGAGGAGGTAGTGAGTGTCTGTATGTAGGTGCATTCCTGCCTCTCGCTCGCCATTGGGCAGCGTGTCTGGCTGTGTCCTGTGGCGCCTGCTGTCTTGTGACGTCTCGGCCCATGATTGGCCGACCATCGCGCCTCTGCGGTCTCCTAATGAGTTTCAAATTTGGCAAATGAGTTTCAATGCGGATAAATGTAAAGTACTACATATCGGATACCTAAATGAGAAAGCAAACTATTCGATGAATGGCACTCAGCTTAAGAATGTAAACAGAGAAACCGATCTGGGAGTAACAATATCGAGTAACCTAAAACCGAGTCAACAATGTTCAGAAGTTGTTAAGAAGGCAAACAAAATAATTGGCTTTATAGGCAGGTCATTTGAGCATAAATCCAAAGAAGTTATCCTAACCCTTTACAATTCATTAGTCCGCCCTCTTCTGGAATACTGCGTTCAATCCTGGTGCCCTTATTACCAAAAAGATATAAACAAGCTAGAACGAGTTCAACGTAGAGTTACCAAAATGATACCTAGCCTAAAGAACAAACCATACGAAGAGCGTCTTAGAGAATTAAATCTATTTCCTTTAACCCAGCGCAGATTAAGAGGTGACTTAATTCAAGTGTTCAAAATCATCAAAGGCATCGACAATATGAACTGTAGTAAGTACTTCACTATCGACCAATCTAATTACACGCGGGGAAACGGTTGCAAAATTATTGGTAAATCTTTTAACTCACACGAATCTAAGAATTTCTTCTTCAATCGAGTTGTCAACTTGTGGAATGGGCTTCCCCGAAACGTTATAGACTGCATCACCGTTGATTCATTTAAACTCCGCCTAGACAAATATCTCGCATCAAACCCGCGACTGACTGCGTTTGTAAATGAATAACTTTATTTTATCCCCCCCTCAGTTACTAACCCATCTGTCCCCTACTAACTTCCTAATCCTGCCACGGACATTAGTTCCAGGGCAGTATTTCCCTTTCCAATGTTCCCTTACCCACTCTAAACCACTGTTTGGACACTTGATCCTCAGTGTTTTGGAGGACAAGCAACCTAGAAGGGTTACTAGATCTGTTGTTGCTTGATTTCCTTTGTACTCCTTTGTACTCCTGTGTAACTTACCTCCTCCATGAGGGTCCCCAGGAGCTGTCCTCGTCAGGACAGGCTTGGCGCGCGTGCTTCTAACATCCCTTTGCATACTCTCTGCCGATCACCACCTTTATCACTGTTTCTCTCACTCGATTCTCTCTTTCCATACTCTAACCTTTATTAACTGCACAACACTCCCCTTGGGTTCTGCATACGGTTTTCATAGCCGGCCCATTGTATTGCATGCGCCGTCCTCAGAGATATTTACATGTACTTAGAATAGGTTTGAGGGTTCTTAGTTAGTATAGGTTAAGAACTTTGTGTGTCTCCATTATTGATTTAGTGTTTCTGCTCTTTTATTTAATGCTAGACTGGGATAAGGTAACTGTAGTCGTTGTCTCCGATGTGTGTACGGTTTGCTTATACCTACACGACTTCGACCGGTCCTGTGGTAGCCTGGGTTGTCTTTTCGGTTGCGTCCTTTGCGAGTGCAGCATTGTGTTGACTGAGGGTTTTGGCCTGTACCAGTTCCACACTTTGCTGCCTCTTTGCTTGTCTTTAGAGGGTCGCCAGGATAGAACCAGATACTTGTGATCTGGATCTATCGAGAGAGCCCCCTCGTCAATTAACGTAACTTAAAGGATGCAGTCTTAAGGACATCGCTAGGCTACGAGCCTGTCTTGCTCAACCCCTGTTCCTTACCTAGAGTATCCCAACTAGACATTATTAATCGAGTAGACACTTGTTAGTATTTTATATAAGCTCTTTGATATGTGCGCATTATTATTCACAGCATTTATTAGTCTAGGTTGTTGCTGAGCCGCACAACCATAGCAGACTGTTTCGTTGATGAGGAAGTACTTCTTTTAGTGTCGAGCATTGCTACCGTTGCGCATTTATAGTATTCTCGTGTCAGTTAACATTATAATGTCCTATCTTTTAGTGTATTCGATTTACATGTGTGGTGTCCTGCCTCCTGCCTTTATATAGTTCTAAGTACGAGCATCTTATGAGCATCAGACTTTCTTCAGAAGTTTCCAGGTCTATGCTGTAGGACTATACTTCACTTTCTTTCAGATAGGAGTGAAGAGTTTATTGTTGTTTAGAGTAACTGTATTATTGAAGCATCATTTTATTGTATTAAATCTTGCAGTGATTTAATTGATCTTTCCATAGATTCCTTTTTATGCATTTTAACGTAACTTGCATCTTGTTTGTTATCAGGCTATACCAGTGCAGGTTAGCCTGAAGTAGAGTACATTTATGCCCAGTTAAGGATACCCCGCTATCGCAGATTAACCCTGGAGGGTATAGGTGTTTTTGTTCGCCGGCATATAAGTTCGAGGGTTTGGATCTAGCGTACCGTTGTTGCATAGTGCCCTATTACTAGTCCAATCATTGAGTGCCCTTGTTTTATTCGTAGTCCCGGTCGTAACATGTGATATATAAACTCCTGCAATATATATATAACCCATCTGTTCTTTGTAATGACCATAGTGCATTAAGGTAGTAGAGTCACCTGTAATAGCATATCCAATACTAGACAAAGGAGCAGGCAGAATCAATAGGTCGCAGAAAAGCTTGTATTAATGTTATATATATATATTTTTTTTTTCTTCTATATTCCAACAACTCCATCTCGGGCATAGGCTGAGAGCCTGCACACTCTACCGCTGAACACGGTGAGGCCCGTGAGGTCTTGTTTCAGTCTAGGGAGTGAGACATGCGAAGCACCTATTCACGGCTCGAACTCAACTCCCTCTCTGAAGCTGCTTCCCCTAAGCGCTTCACCGTCTCACTCCTCAGACTCGGACCCTCACTCTCAGAACGCCACTTATTGATCAATTAACTCACTAGGCATTGCTCCCCTGTAGCATATTTTGAATATGGGAATATTCATACAGTGCTATTTAATCAGGGAACAATGAGGGTATTTTTTTTTGGCATTTCGGTGTGCTGTGGTAATGCACTGAAACTAGGTACAGTACAAATTCCATCCCAATAATATCTTCCCATTGACATACTGGGATTCGAACCCGGGTCCATTGGATTACCAGTCCAGTGGCTAGACCACTCCCCTATAAGCTTATATTGCTATGTTTAGTCTTATATCTCCAGCTGATGGTAAAATGTCATGCTTTTTTATTTTAATTATTCAGCTATTACGAAGAGTATGCGCAGTGAAATACGTTCTTCATTATAACATGGCACTAGTATGACACTGACTGACGCAGAGAGAGAGAGAGAGAGAGAGAGAGAGAGAGAGAGAGAGAGAGAGAGAGAGAGAGAGAGAGAGAGAGAGAAAGAGAGAGAGAGAGAGAAAGAGAGAGATACAGTGTAGTTTAATACTATTCACTAAGTACCGAGGAATTAGTTACGAAGGGATTCAATTTACCATCAGCTAAACAAATATAGAACAAATACATAAAGAATACATAACACACACACACACACACACACACACACACACACACACACACACACACACACACACACACAGACTTTAGCCCTGGATCGCCTCCCTAGATTTCACACAAACTATCGTCAAGGTTATCGGCGAAAATCGGTATCCAGTACTTGCTAGACTCAAAGCCATACAATGATTGATTATGTATATTGACAAATGTGTTTATACTGTATATTATTATGTATATTGACAAATGTGTTTATACTGTATATTATTATGTATATTGACAAATGTGTTTATACTGTATATTATTATGTATATTGACAAATGTGTTTATACTGTATATTATTATGTATATTGACAAATGTGTTTATACTGTATATTATTATGTATATTGACAAATGTGTTTATACTGTATATTATTATGTATATTGACAAATGTTTATACTGTATATTATTATGTATATTGACAAATGTGTTTATACTGTATATTATTATGTATATTGACAAATGTGTTTATACTGTATATTATTATGTATATTGACAAATGTGTTTATACTGTATATTATTATGTATATTGACAAATGTGTTTATACTGTATATTATTATGTATATTGACAAATGTGTTTATACTGTATATTATTATGTATATTGACAAATGTGTTTATACTGTATATTATTATGTATATTGACAAATGTGTTTATACTGTATATTATTATGTATATTGACAAATGTGTTTATACTGTATATTATTATGTATATTGACAAATGTGTTTATACTGTATATTATTTTATTATACTTGACATCTGGCAGATATTACCGGTACTTCAGTAAAGGCGGTGGCTGGCCGTTTGTTTGGCTTATTAATTCATTTATTCATATATTTGTCTAGTTTCCTCCCTAGACCTCCATCAAGCTTAGAAAAACACCCCCTAGACAAGATAAATCTGTACATTTTTCGGTAGAAAAATGTCCCGGCCGAAGGCCGATTCCTCTTAAAATTGCAGGGTCGCTATCGCTCTCCAGGAAATAATCGACACCTAAATGGCACGAAAGGTCTTAAAATTGACAACGAAATGGGGCGAAAAGGTGTTAAAATCGCCAAACTAATGGGCCGAATGTCTTATAATCCCAAAACTAGTGGGGCTAAACATTAGGGAGAAGGGGGTCCAGAAAAACGGTCTGCCTCCCCTTAAGGCGGTGCCACCCGAGTGATTTTTACGTCAATTTTTACGAGCAATTGTATTCTGGCAGCTTCAAAATTTAAGTTTCATAATCATTAACCCTTTCAAGCTCCAAAACGCATTTCTATTTTGTTTTCTGGTAATTATTAGACGATTTTATTCAGATTAGGAAGGGTATATGGAAGTCAAAGGGTTGATTGAGATAGTATTTACCCTTTTAATACTCACAGATACTTCCTAAGCTGCATAAAATCGTCTAATGATAGTCAAAATAAACTGCTAAAGCGCGTCAGAGCTTCAAAGGGTTAAAATTCTTAACATAATCTACCTTCCATTCATTTTCTGATTCCATTGCAAAAGACTTAAAATAGAACGAGAACCAAATTGTTAATCGACAATTGTCGTAAATTGCGCTATGTTGCACCACCTTTAGCAAAATAGACCTATACTGACAATCATTCTGCGACAGTACAAAGGAGTACAAAGGAAATCAAGCAACAACAGATCTAGTGACCCTTCTAGGTTGCTTGTCCTCCAAAACACTGAGGATCAAGTGTCCAAACAGTGGTTTAGAGTGGGTAAGGGAACATTGGAAAGGGAATTACTGCCCTGGAACTAATGTCCGTGGCAGGATTAGGAAGTTAGTAGGGGACAGATGGGTTAGTAACTGAGGGGGGATAAAATAAAGTTATTCATTTACAAACGCAGTCAGTCGCGGGTTTGATGCGAGATATTTGTCTAGGCGGAGTTTAAATGAATCAACGGTGATGCAGTCTATAACGTTTCGGGGAAGCCCATTCCACAAGTTGACAACTCGATTGAAGAAGAAATTCTTAGATTCGTGTGAGTTAAAAGATTTACCAATAATTTTGCAACCGTTTCCCCGCGTGTAATTAGATTGGTTGATAGTGAAGTACTTACTACAGTTCATATTGTCGATGCCTTTGATGATTTTGAACACTTGAATTAAGTCACCTCTTAATCTGCGCTGGGTTAAAGGAAATAGATTTAATTCTCTAAGACGCTCTTCGTATGGTTTGTTCTTTAGGCTAGGTATCATTTTGGTAACTCTACGTTGAACTCGTTCTAGCTTGTTTATATCTTTTTGGTAATAAGGGCAACAGGATTGAACGCAGTATTCCAGAAGAGGGCGGACTAAGGAATTGTAAAGGGTTAGGATAACTTCTTTGGATTTATGCTCAAATGACCTGCCTATAAAGCCAATTATTTTGTTGCCTTCTTAACAACTTCTGAACATTGTTGACTCGGTTTTAGATTACTCGATATTGTTACTCCCAGATCGGTTTCTCTGTTTACATTCTTAAGCTGAGTGCCATTCATCGAATAGTTTGCTTTCTCATTTAGGTATCCGATATGTAGTACTTTACATTTATCCGCATTGAAACTCATTTGCCAAATTTGAGCCCAACATGTCAATTTTATCTAGATTGTGTTGCATATCGTCAACTTGTTCTTTTGAGAGTACGCTATTTGCAATTTTTGTATCGTCAGCAAATTTTGAGATTGTACAGGTGAGGCCCTCATCTATGTCGTTGATGTAAATTAGAAAGAGAATTGGTCCTAGTACCGATCCCTGGGGTACCCCGCTACTTACATTGGTCCATTTAGATGCCTTACCGTTTATGACTACTCTTTGCTTTCTGTCGCTGAGCCAATTTTCTATCCATTTCAACACACCGTCTTGTATTCCATGCGCTTTTAGTTTTAGCAGTAAACGTTTGTGGGGAACTTTGTCAAAGGCCTTTTGAAAATCAAGGTATATAATATCTACAGCTTTACTCTCATCGTAGAGGTTGAGGATATCGTGGAAGAAGTCTAAGAGGTTTGTTAAACAGGAACGTTTTTTACGAAAGCCGTGTTGAGTATCTTTAAGTATGTTATTTTCCTCTAAGTGATTTACGAGTCTGTCTCGTATGACCGTTTCTAGCATTTTACATACAACTGAGGTTAAGCTAATTGGACGATAGTTACTGGGTAGGGATTTGCTGCCTTTTTTGAATATCGGTGTTACGTTGGCTAGCTTCCACTGATCAGGTATAGTTCCAGACTGCAAGGATTTATTGAATAGTAATGTCAGTGGTTTGGAGAGCTCATCCTTAGCTTCCTTCAGAACTCTAGGCGAGATTGTATCAGGTCCAGGCGTTTTATTTACCTTGAGTTTATCTAAACAATTCAATACTTCTCTCTCTGTAACGGTGATATTGCTTAGAACATCTGAATTATCAATCTGAATCGGCGATGGTGTAAGGATATCGCTGAGGTCTTCTGTTGTAAAAACTGATGCAAAGAAGGTATTGAGGGCATTACTCATTTGTACTTCGTCTTTGGTGTATTCTCCATTTTCATCGACTAACGGTCCAACAGTTGAAGTAACTACTTTTTTCTTTCTGATATAACTATAGAATTCTTTCGGGTTTGTTTTACTTTGATTCGCAATATGTAACTCTAGGGTCTTTTCTATCTATCTATCTATTGCCTGACGCCGTGATCCCCGAAGGGGTGGCCACGAACGAACCGCCCCCATGCACCTCTGTCCCCAGTCAGTCGACGCCCCTCCCCCCAACCAGCACCGCCTTCGTTCATGTAGTTCCTCACTCCATCCTTCCACCTCATATTCGGTCTACCTCTCCCCCTCTGCCCCTCCACCTCGCTCTCGTACACCCTCTTAGTCATTCTCTCGCTTTCCATACGTTCCATATGGCCGAACCATCTCAAGTTGTTCCTTTTCACACTTTCCAGCACATCTACCTCCACACCACACCTCCTTCTTACTTCCTCATTAGTCTGTCTATCCCTCCATGTAACTCCGCACGCACTCCTTAAGTAATTCATTTCCACTGCTCTCACTCTTGGTCTGAGTCTCTCAACCAACGTCCATGCTTCGCTTCCGTAAGTCAGTGTCGGGATTACCACACTGTCATGCAAGGACTTCTTCACTTCCATACTGACCACCCTATTTCTTGTTACTGCTTTTAGCGTTCCTACAACCCTCTTCCCCTGTTGTACCCTCTCCCGCACCTCTTCATCCATAGTCCCATCTTTACTCAACACACTGCCCAGATACTTAAAAGAGTTGACGATCTCCATAGCCTGACCGTTCAGCTTCACCTCACACTCTGTGACTTCACCCCTTTCGAAGACCATAACCTTGCTCTTCCCCGTATTTACCTTCAAATTCCGTTTTTCGCACACTGTTCCAAACTCATTTACCAGACCCTGCAACTCCCATTCATTATCACTCATCAGAACTGTATCATCCGCAAACAGCAGTATAGGTAGCTTCCACTCAATTCCCTCCCTTTTCAGCGATACACCAACATCCACTGCTCTTGATAGTATTTCTTTCATAACTCCATCCATATTTACAGTAAACAACCACGGGGACATCACACACCCCTGTTTCAAACCAACATTCAGGTCAAAGAACTCGCTCTGCTCACTCTCCACACGTACTGCCGCCTTTGCACCCTCATACATGCTCTTCACTGCTTTCAGCAACTTGCCCTCTACTCCGTATATTCTAAGTACTTTCCACAAACCTTCTCTATCCACTCTGTCATAGGCCTTCTCCAAGTCCATAAAGGCAACATACACCTTTTGTTTCTTCTCCAGATACTTCTCCACAACACAATTCAGGGTAAAAATCTGATCTACACATCCTCTTCCCTTCCTAAAACCTCCCTGCTCGTCGCCTATCCATTTCTCCGTTCTCACTCTCACTCTCTCAATCACTACCCTACTGTATACCCTTCCTACTACGCTTAGAAGACATATTCCTCGGTGGTTACCACACACTCCTCTTTCCCCTTTGCCCTTATATAGGGGGACTATTATGCCAGTCTTCCAGTCATCGGGTGCACTCCCCTTCTCCCATGCTAGTTTGCACATTTTCCATACCCATTCTATCACTATCTCACCACCATACCTCAACATTTTACTTTGCTTAATTAACTTTTTGGCTTTGCGTCGTAGCTCTACAAATTTCACCCGTTCTTCGTCATTTTGTGAGGATTTTAATCTATCATTAGCAAATTTTTTAGCAAGCAGGCAGTTTGAAATATCTTTATTCCACCATTTGGGCTTATTATTATGGCCTGGACGCCGTATTTTCGATGGTATGCAGTCTTGCACTGCTTTTAGGTAAGTGGTTTCGAATAACTTCCAAGATGTATTTATGTCATTATTGTTAATTAAAAAGCTCCAGTCAGTTTCTTTAAACATAGCTCTAAGTTTATGGAAGTTTGCTTTCTTGAAATTAGGGACTTTTTCGATGTTACTATTTGGTTCGTTACTAGTAAACTTTAAAGTGAAAGTTATCGTACGATGGTCGCTGTTACTGAATTCATCACCAACATTCAAATTCTCTATTAATTCTTCTTTTGTTGCAAGTACAATGTCAAGAACGTTATTACCACGGGTCGGCGTTCGAACAAATTGATAAAGCGAACTCTCTTGCAAGTTCGTATACAAGTCATGTCCGGAGTGTGAAGTAAGAGTATCGCCCCACTTGGTCACAGGTAAATTAAAGTCGCCAAAAATTACGGTATCTTGTGAGTTACTTACATCTGCAATTTGTTCATAAATTTCTCGGTCAGTTTGCACTGATTGAGCTGGAGGTCTGTATATTAATGCAAGTATTATTTTTGTACCTTTATTATTCTTTATTAGCACAAAAGATGCGTCGACGTTCACAATTTGAGGTTTTGACAAGAGGGTAGGGTTAAGACTTTCTTTGATATAAAGTAAAACGCCACCTCCATTTCGATTTATTCGGCTTTTCTCAAACATTACATAACCGGGAAGTGAATACTCTGCTAAAAAGTCTCTATCTTCTGTATTGAGCCAAGATTCTGTTATGCCAATCACATCATAATTTTCTGTAAACACTAGCTCCTCAGTGCCATCACCTGTAGGCTACAGTCGTGGCCAAAAACATACCTACACCCAAATCAAGTGACGTGTATACATTATTTTAGCGTCGTCATCTAGTGTGGCAGAAAGGAAGCAACCAACACCTTGAAACTCCTATGAGACCACCTAGTGCGACACATATGAAGCACCCAACATCTGGAAGCTTCAATCGATAATCTCGGGGCCTCGTAAGACTTACAGGCTACTGAACAGCCTACAGTCCCTAGGTTGAGACATAGAAACAAATAAAAGAAAATATATACCTATGAAACATCTGAAATATAATATAGCATTGCATTGTCTCCTTATGCTTAGAGAATGATATGAGTGCGAAAGTATCTATGGTTACGACTGTACATTACGCTACACTATACATACCAATAACACTCGCTATTATAGGTGTAACAGCACTTATGGTTACGACTGTACATTACGCTACACTATACATACCAATAACACTCGCTATTATAGGTGTAACAGCACTTATGGTTACGACTGTACATTACGCTACACTATACATACCAATAACACTCGCTATTATAGGTGTAACAGCACTTATGGTTACGACTGTACATTACGCTACACTATACATACCAATAACACTCGCTATTATATGTGTAACAGCACTTATGGTTACGACTGTACATTACGCTACACTATACATACCAATAACACTCGCTAATATAGGTGTGACAGCACTTATGGTTACGACTGTACATTACGCTACACTATACATACCAATAACACTCGCTATTATAGGTGTAACAGCACTTATGGTTACGACTGTACATTACGCTACACTATACATACCAATAACACTCGCTATTATAGGTGTAACTGCACTTATGGTTACGACTGTACATTACGCTACACATTACGTATCACTAATTCCGTTACTATCTTGCACTACCGTAGCGGCCACAGATCATGGCTGGCGTGGGAGGGGAATGTACAGTCAGACTCAATAGTTCAGCGACAACCTTCCTCTTAAACTGTGTAATGTCATATGTTACTATCACCTTCCCTGGATTGTCTCTATGTGTTTCTAATATTCCGTAACAATTATATTTGTGTTGTACCTCATGAAAGTATTGATTGCCAATACATATCAATATCTCTATATTTGTGTTGTACCTCATGAAAGTATTGATTGCCAATACATATCAATATCTCTATATTTGTGTTCTACCTCATGAAAGTATTGATTGCCAATACATATCAATATCTCTATATTTGTGTTGTACCTCATGAAAGTATTGATTGCCAATACATATCAATATCTCTATATTTCACGCAGATTATAGCAGCGAATTTGACCACTTGCGAGTTAATGGCTATAAGGAAGTTGGAGTTGTAGACGTTGATATTTAGCAAAATTACCAGCTAAAATGCCGTTGTAGTACATTTATAAATACCTAAAACGCAATTTAACATACTTTTTATGCATTAGAAACCTACATTATTATTGCATTTGTATTTAATATCGATGTATATTGCTCCAACTTCCTTATAATCTAGAACTCGCAAGTGGTCAGTTACTATTAAAGTGTTTATGACATGATCATGACAAAGTCAACACTTCTGAGCTATTTTAATAGTAGGTGAACAAAATAGTCTTAACACTAATGTCGTATTTTGTTATTCGAGTATATTTTGTCTTCACGATGCTTACTAGTTGTTTTTGAAATAATGTGTACACGTTCATTGTTACTTGGGAAGTATTGCAGACATGGCAGGAATGCTGCCTCCACGTTCTCCAACATATCATTCTTCCTTCGTAAATTTAGGGTCAAGGAATGACTATAATGTCGGGATCAAAATTATGTATTAAGTTTCTTGATACACGCCACATTCCTGCTATGAACCCTCAATCATTATTCATGTTAGCCACGACGGTGCTCTCATTAATCATTATTCATGTTAGCCACGACGGTGCTCTCATTAATCATTATTCATGTTAGCCACGACGGTGCTCTCATTAATCATTATTCATGTTAGCCACGACGGTGCTCTCATTAATCATTATTCATGTTAGCCACGACGGTGCTCTCATTAATCATTATTCATGTTAGCCACGACGGTGCTCTCATTAATCATTATTCATGTTAGCCACGACGGTGCTCTCATTAATCATTATTCATGTTAGCCACGACGGTGCTCTCATTAATCATTATTCATGTTAGCCACGACGGTGCTCTCATTAATCATTATTCATGTTAGCCACGACGGTGCTCTCATTAATCATTATTCATGTTAGCCACGACGGTGCTCTCATTAATCATTATTCATGTTAGCCACGACGGTGCTCTCATTAATCATTATTCATTTTAGCCACGACGGTGCTCTCATTAATCATTATTCATGTTAGCCACGACGGTGCTCTCATTAATCATTATTCATGTTAGCCACGACGGTGCTCTCATTAATCATTATTCATGTTAGCCACGACGGTGCTCTCATTAATCATTATTCATGTTAGCCACGACGGTGCTCTCATTAATCATTATTCATGTTAGCCACGACGGTGCTCTCATTAATCATTATTCATGTTAGCCACGACGGTGCTCTCATTAATCATTATTCATGTTAGCCACGACGGTGCTCTCATTAATCATTATTCATGTTAGCCACGACGGTGCTCTCATTAATCATTATTCATGTTAGCCACGACGGTGCTCTCATTAATCATTATTCATGTTAGCCACGACGGTGCTCTCATTAATCATTATTCATGTTAGCCACGACGGTGCTCTCATTAATCATTATTCATGTTAGCCACGACGGTGCTCTCATTAATCATTATTCATGTTAGCCACGACGGTGCTCTCATTAATCATTATTCATGTTAGCCACGACGGTGCTCTCATTAATCATTATTCATGTTAGCCACGACGGTGCTCTCATTAATCATTATTCATGTTAGCCACGACGGTGCTCTCATTAATCATTATTCATGTTAGCCACGACGGTGCTCTCATTAATCATTATTCATGTTAGCCACGACGGTGCTCTCATTAATCATTATTCATGTTAGCCACGACGGTGCTCTCATTAATCATTATTCATGTTAGCCACGACGGTGCTCTCATTAATCATTATTCATGTTAGCCACGACGGTGCTCTCATTAATCATTATTCATGTTAGCCACGACGGTGCTCTCATTAATCATTATCATGTTAGCCACGACGGTGCTCTCATTAATCATTATTCATGTTAGCCACGACGGTGCTCTCATTAATCATTATTCATGTTAGCCACGACGGTGCTCTCATTAATCATTATTCATGTTAGCCACGACGGTGCTCTCATTAATCATTATTCATGTTAGCCACGACGGTGCTCTCATTAATCATTATTCATGTTAGCCACGACGGTGCTCTCATTAATCATTATTCATGTTAGCCACGACGGTGCTCTCATTAATCATTATTCATGTTAGCCACGACGGTGCTCTCATTAATCATTATTCATGTTAGCCACGACGGTGCTCTCATTAATCATTATTCATGTTAGCCACGACGGTGCTCTCATTAATCGCGCATACATTAACTTTAAAACATTAAAGTAGCCTTGCAGTGTCAGATACATAACAGAAAGAACAGCTACTTTATAATTGTCACGAAAGACTTTTCCGTGCAGCATAATTGACTTATTTATCTTTCATATTATAATTGTTGCACTCTTTACTATATTTTTAAAGAACTTATTTTATTTTGTATAATATAGTGATAAACCTATTATAATTTGGAACGCTCGAACATAAACTAGGATGCACATTATTTACTCAAATATGGCTAAAATAACAAATGAAAATGTAGTTCCGTAATACTGAATGTATATATATAATTATTAATGGTATAACTATCAGCTAGATCCATTAATTCCTAATTGTGTTATGAAAGTTTAGGGTTCAGGATTTCTGGACTCAGTATGATGAATAGACTAAAGATTGAGGTTAGATTATGTTAAGTGTCTCAATACTTACAAGCTTAATGTCAGAAGCTGCCGGAGTAAACTGACGAACACAAGTGTTTGTGTAACCTCATTTGAAGGGGGAGGTAGGTGCTTTTCTCCTCATATTTAGTTCCATTAGCTTTGAAATTATACGACTTTCGTTCCATTAGTTTGGCTATGTTAAGACCTTTCGACCCATTTTTGTATTAATGTAAATACCTTTTATGCCATTTAGGTGTCTATTGTTGCCTGACAAGCGATAGTAAACCTGTAATTCTAGGAGCAATCGGTTTTCGGCCAGGAAATTTTTCTAACGAAAAATGTACAAATTTATCTTGAAGGGGGTCTAAGGGGTATTTTTTGTATTTCTTTATTTATATTTTATATATACTGTACAGTAGATCAGAGAATAACCACTACCCTCTTAAGATTTACCTGCGAAAAAAGCGGCTCGATACAAGTGGTATGATTTTATCTAAGCTATAGGAAGTATAAACTAGACATGAAGTAGACACTGTGTTCCAGAATGTATTGCCATTGTAACAAAGAGCACATGAAGTAGTATTCACTATCAGAACTGGACAGTCTGTGATCGAAAAAGTGTACATCATGCAATTTATGATTCACAAGAGCGTATTGTGCAGCAAAGTTATAGGTCGGAATCACGCATCGTACCAAATAAACAGTGTTACTTATGGTTAAGTATATTTCTATTGTTATTTATATATATATATATATATTTGATTTTGTTAACCTCGAAAGTTATTCACATTTCAACATGACGCAATATATGTAATGCTTGTAATTTGCGACATAGTATTGTCTTTTCTTTTCTCCATTCTTTAAGGTTGAGCAAATAAAATCATGGAGTGGAATGCTCGTGGCCAACTGTACGATAGTAATCTTAGTCAAATGGTTTCAATTCCTTAATTCAAGTAATTTCGTTCCCCTTTTCTACCCTCGTGCCCTACAAGAATGTTCCCTTTACAGTCCCTAGCGTCTACGATCGTAATTCTAACTCCCTCCATGCCTCCCCTCCCATTCTAACTCCCTCCATGCCTCCCCTCCCATTCTGCCCTTATGAACCCCCACATATTATCCCCCCCTTCCCCCCCCCCCCCATTCACACACACATAAGCCTTTCGTTACCGCTTTCCAAATAACAAGAGTTTCGCATTTAACCCCGCCATCACTGTTTTCTCCTCGCCAGTTGGGACTTTCTTTTTCCAAACGTAAGTTTGGCAGCTGTTTGACTTTCTTCTTATGTATTTTTCTTCTCTTTCTCTCTCACTCTCTCGCTTTCTCTCTCTCTCTCTGTATGTGATTTGTTTTAATTTTAGTTTAGTGATGTCATTACCGGTATATACATGCATTACTCGAGGATAGACCTATAGACTTATATTATATTTGTGTTAGTCTACGGTAAATTGTCTTGTCTCCATCATATATGCTCAGCTATTACGCATTTGTTATAGTCAAATATGTTCGTTAACCATTAACCCGGCGCGCGTGCACAGGGTGTAGTGAACACCACACTTCTGGGCTGCAATATTAAGAAGCGGAGACAATGTAGCTTCTTACTTGCATAGATAAAACAGCTACTACGGAACTAAGCCTTCCACCCGGCTATATATATATACATATATTTATATATAAATATATACATATATATATATATATATATATATATATATATATATATATATATATACAGTATATTATATATATACCGGTATATATATATATTTATATACCGTATATATATATTATATATATATATATATATATATATATATATATACAGTATATTAATATATATTTATAAACTATATATATATATATATATATATATATATATATATATATATATATATATATATACTGTATATATATATATATATACAGTATATATATAATTATATATTTATAAACTATATATATATATATATATATATTATTATTATTAATATATATTTTTTTTTAATATAGTTACAATAGAAGTCGAGGTGTTAAATTAACCTTGAAAAATTGGCAGAATGCAGCACCATATAAGGAGGAGCACTTTATAGACAACGTTTAGCCGATAGCTTCTTTACGTCACGAGAAGAAGCTATCTACGAAACGTTGTCAATAAAGTGTTCCTCCTCTTATGGTGTTTATATGCACATCTTGGAGGCATGGCAGTTATAACTCACAATCTTACCTTAATAGGAGATTATCAATTACGGGAGGTTTTTTTTCTGGACCCCCTTATCCTTCATGATTATGCCCATTAGTTTTGAGATTTTACGGAGTTCACTCCATTAGTCTGGCAATTTTAAGACCTTTTGCCCCATTTATATCAATTATACGACCTTTCTTGCCATTTAGGCGTCGAAGTTTTCCTGGCAAGCGATAGCGAGGCTGTATTTAAGGAGGAACTGCCCTTCGGCCAGCACACTTTTCTACTGAAAAATGTACGAATGTATCTTGAAGTAGGTATTGGGGATATTTATTAAAGTTTGATGGAGGTGTAAGGAGTACACTAAGAACCTTCTCTTAATTCATCTAGCACAACCCCCGCACATCATGGAGCAAAAAGAAGCCCTAAGCAGATTCCACTAAAACTCAAATCGAATGAAGAGCCCCAACTGGCCAGAAAATAATAGGATCAACCCCTCCTCTCAGCAAACCTACAGGAGAAACAGCAATGCTCCCCCCCCCCCCCCCCCACCCCACCCCCCGTTCATTCCCCTCCTAAACCCCCATCGCCTTTTGAGACCCATGATAGGGAACCATTTGAAAAACGCACTCCCCCTACGACACAGATTATCCCCCCCCCCCCCTCCTCCCCGCATTTTTTTTGTTTTAACTTTGCTGCGTGGGGGAGATAAGGGTCAACAATACAAACAACACTTATATTGCTAAGCTTAACCCTCTCAAGATACGGGGACGCCTTTCGTTCTTATATTCTGGTTAGTTATTAGTAAACGTATTAATTCAGCTTAGGAAGGAATTGTAGGAACCAGAGAGTTAATTGAGGTTGTCTTAATTACTCCTTTGATGCATAGGTCTTTTAAAACTAGACTATTATTTGCTGGAATAAAATGAAAATATGTCCTGGAATACTGAAAGGGTTAAATCCAAGGAACACTTTTATCAGAGCATTTATTTATGAGTCTGGAACCTGCTTTTTGTTGTACAGCCACTGACAAATGTTCGTGAGTTCTGGCGGTTTTCTATATGCAATTATGTCCATTTAGATTGATGTTCAGATTAAATCGGTTATATATAAATAAATACATGATGAGTGTTTGTATTATACACATGATTTGATTTGAACGTTAATCTAAATGGACATATGGATATAATTGCCATAGCTCACCATACATTTGTCAGTAGCTTAGGGGAGCCCACCTCGTGTTTTTTTATCTCTCTCTCCCTCTCTCTGGGTTATATCCATTCGGCCCCATTCAGCCTACTGTTTTAAGACGTTTACCCCCATCTAGGTGTCAATATTATCGTGGCGAGCGGTAGCGAGCCATCATATATATATATATACTTTTTTTTTTACAGCAAGCTAATGTTGTACATTTTCGATAGAAAAAATGTCTCCAGCGAAGCCGGATTTCTCCATACAATGTTGGCTCGCTATCGCTCGCCAGGAAGAAATCGACATCTGGATGGGGATAAAAGTCTTAAAACAGTTGGCTGAATGGGGCCGAATGGATACAAGCCAGAGAAAGAGAGACAGGGAGAGTAAGAGAAAAAAAGGAGGTGACCCCCCTTAACATCACATACCTCCAGGCATGATATTTGGAATGGGTGGGAATTTATGTGACCAACTGAACCAACGCAGGAAAAATGAGACACCATGTTTACGAGGAGAGGATGTATATAGCAGTACCGGGGAAAGAAATATACATCATAAACACTCCTGGGTAAACATGTAGAAGGTACATCATAAACACTCCTGGGTAAACATGTATCATAAACACTCCTGGGTAAACATGTAGAAGGTACATCATAAACACTCCTGGGTAAACATGTAGAAGGTACATCATAAACACTCCTGGGTAAACATGTAGAAGGTACATCATAAACACTCCTGGGTAAACATGTAGAAGGTACATCATAAACACTCCTGGGTAAACATGTAGAAGGTACATCATAAACACTCCTGGGTAAACATGTAGAAGGTACATCATAAACACTCCTGGGTAAACATGTAGAAGGTACATCATAAACACTCCTGGGTAAACATGTAGAAGGTACATCATAAACACTCCTGGGTAAACATGTAGAAGGTACATCATAAACACTCCTGGGTAAACATGTAGAAGGTACATCATAAACACTCCTGGGTAAACATGTAGAAGGTACATCATAAACACTCCTGGGTAAACATGTAGAAGGTACATCATAAACACTCCTGGGTAAACATGTAGAAGGTACATCATAAACACTCCTGGGTAAACATGTAGAAGGTACATCATAAACACTCCTGGGTAAACATGTAGAAGGTACATCATAAACACTCCTGGGTAAACATGTAGAAGGTACATCATAAACACTCCTGGGTAAACATGTAGAAGGTACAGCATAAACACTCCTGGGTAAACATGTAGAAGGTACATCATAAACACTCCTGGGTAAACATGTAGAAGGTACATCATAAACACTCCTGGGTAAACATGTAGAAGGTACAGCATAAACACTCCTGGGTAAACATGTAGAAGGTACAGCATAAACACTCCTGGGTAAACATGTAGAAGGGGAGCCAGCGACAGGGAAGGCAAATCATTCGGTAGGTATAGGTATCGTTAGTAGGGAGATATCGGTGTGTTTATCAAGGGGAAGTTATATCATTAATTTTCCTGCAGACTTTTCTTGGCTAGTCTGATCCCTTAGCTTCCAAATTTGAGGTTTTATTATAATTTAGTAATTTACACTTAAATGATGGATGTTTAAGTGTATCAGGAACTTTGCTTGTCCAAAGAATACATATGTTTATACAACTAATCCCACAGTTTTTAATTAAACATTTTCCTTCCATCTAGTTGGCAATGGTACCAGTGCAACTCAACACCGAAAAATTATCAAGAAGAGACGGCGGTTTAAATTACCAAAGCAAACTTTAATTGTGATCTGCCTTATTAGAATGCAATTCATATTACCCACGATGGACTCTGTGCAGGTCCCCCAACAAACAGATGAAATTACGAATTCTATAACCACGCACACACACACACACACTAAATCCACGAAACTGGTTTTGTTCTCATGTTTAGCCTAGGGTGAGCTGATGAACCCAGTGTTTTGAAATATTGAGAACAAATATATTAATGAACACATAGAATAAATAACTATAATATGATCTTATGTTTAATTTGTTTCTCTCTGAAGTGTTTATTTCTAATTACGCATATTATTTCAATTTATATTTGATACATGTTTCAATATTGCTCTCCACTGTTTACTGAACATATTGTAATATCGAGCACTACCAATACCGTTAAGTTTTTGGTTTCTTTTCTTTACAGTTACGGAATCCGTTTTGCAATCCTCCCACGAAATTGCAATGGGTTTCTCTTTACTATTTTTTAGTTTATTTATTTTTATGTCCAGTGTTTATGTGTGGTTGTATTATTATTTGTCTTTGTATATTTATTTTGTTTTATTTGTATGCGAATGTGTGGTTCTATTTATCTTTGCATGTTGAGTTTGTTTGTTTTTATACCCTCTGTTTATGTGTGTTAATATGTTTACCGTGCACGGTTCAGTTTGTTTGTTTTTATACCCTCTGTTTATGTGTGTTTATATGTTTACCGTGCACGGTTCAGTTTGTTTGTTTTTATACCCTCTGTTTATGTGTGTTAATATGTTTACCGTGCACGGTTCAGTTTGTTTGTTTTTATACCCTCTGTTTATGTGTTTATATGTTTACCGTGCACGGTTCAGTTTGTTTGTTTATACCCTCTGTTTATGTGTTAATATGTTTACCGTGCACGGTTCAGTTTGTTTGTTTTTATACCCTCTGTTTATGTGTGTTTATATGTTTACCGTGCACGGTTCAGTTTGTTTTATACCCTCTGTTTATGTGTGTTAATATGTTTACCGTGCACGGTTCAGTTTGTTGTTTTTTTATACCCTCTGTTTATGTGTTTATATGTTTACCGTGCACGGTTCAGTTTGTTTGTTTTTATACCCTCTGTTTATGTGTGTTAATATGTTTACCGTGCACGGTTCAGTTTGTTTGTTTTTATACCCTCTGTTTATGTGTGTTTATATGTTTACCGTGCACGGTTCAGTTTGTTTGTTTTTATACCCTCTGTTTATGTGTGTTAATATGTTTACCGTGCACGGTTCAGTTTGTTTGTTTTTATACCCTCTGTTTATGTGTGTTTATATGTTTACCGTGCACGGTTCAGTTTGTTTGTTTTTATACCCTCTGTTTATGTGTGTTATATGTTTACCGTGCACGGTTCAGTTTGTTTGTTTTATACCCTCTGTTTATGTGTGTTTATATGTTTACCGTGCACGGTTCAGTTTGTTTGTTTTTATACCCTCTGTTTATGTGTGCTTATATGTTTACCGTGCACGGTTCAGTTTGTTTGTTTTTATACCCTCTGTTTATGTGTGTTAATATGTTTACCGTGCACGGTTCAGTTTGCTTGATTTTTGCGCCGAGTGTTTATGTGAAAACAAGCCTTTGTTGTGGTTGCATTTGCGTTCATCTCTTTTATTCCGAGTTCACCTGACTATATTCCTTTGCCTGCTTGACTGAATCTCTTGTTTACCATCACCGTCAGGGAAAGAAAGGCTGCTAATTCTTCTCTTTGTGTGGCTGTGGTTGAGATGTTAAGGGAACAGTGGCTGTTTGTTTGGTCTATTAATTAATTAATTTATATATATTTTTAGTTTCCTCCCTGGACCTCTATCAAGCTTAGAAAAACACCCCTGAGACCCCCCTTCAAGATAGATCTGTTTATTTTTCGGTAGAAAAATGTCCCGGCCAAAGGCCGATTCCTCGTAAAATTACAGGCTCGCTATCACTCGCCAGGAAAATATCGACACCTAAATGGCACGAAGGGACTAATATTGACAAAGACATGGGGTGAAAGGTCTTAAAATCACCAAACTAATAGAACCAACGTCTTAAAATCTCTAAACTAGTGGGGCTAAACAATAGGGAGAAGGGGGTCCAGAAAAAGTGTCTGTCTCCCTTTTTAATGTGGAAAATGAGAGGTGCAGCTGGATCTCTCTCTCTCTCTCTCTGCAATTTCGGAGGGATCTCTGGAAGTAAAAAGGATTACAAAGAGATATCTGAAGACTATAAATTGCTGGAGGCCTTTTTCAAACTCAATACAGTCGTCTACTGTTAGCCAGAATATAGTTAAAAAAGACGACACCGGCTCAGAAAGGGTTAATACTAATATATAATGTGTATTATATATTATGTGATAATAGTATTCTGGTAACCGAATTATACCATTCACCGTTGTTGTTTATCTGTACTGATATCCTGTTAAAACTAAAATCACGCATATTGCATCGGGTATTGGAATTCAGGGGTTGTCTTAAAGATACATACGTTGTTGCATGGTAAGCTGACAGTGTGTGTGTGTGTGTGTGTGTGTGTGTGTGTGTGAATCAGAATGTATTATTTGTTACACTAGCGTGACCACCAACCATCATGTCGCCCGCCAATAGCATGTGTGTGTTTGTTGAACTACTTTTATAAAAATGTCATATTATAATATATATATATATTATATATATATGTGTGTGTGTGTGTGTGTGTGTCAAATTTAACGAGTTATTTCCTATAGCAATAACTATTATTTGTTCTTAGTTTAAACACAAATATAGATACAAAAACGATATACAAATATTGGGTCAAAGAAAGTGGGTGAGTGTGGGAATACATAGTTGGAAGGAGGGGAAGTGAGGGTAAGGGGAGGTTTGTGTTGAAAATATACTACATTCCGTTCTGAGATACAGCCAACCGTACCTTAGCATTATAGCATAATATGGTACGTAGAGAAAGGCTACCAAGTGATCCCATTATACCTAATCTAATATAACATAATTGGCCACATACACACACACACACACACACACAGAAGCTAGGAAGGATGTTATATTTTCCAGATAGAATGGTTGAGAAGTGGAATAAGTTACCAAACGACCTAGTGTGTGCACAAAGTATTCAAGCTTTTAAAGTAAATTATGATAAGTTAAAGGCTAACGGGACACTACGAGAGTTATCTCAATCCTGTAAAATACAATTAGGTAAATACAATTAGGTAAATACACACATAATATTACAGTGCCAGACTCCTTTGAGGAATTATATTTTACAATGCACGTTGACCAGTGCATGATAGGCACCCAGTAGCAAAGTCTGTGTTACACGAGACATTTTACATTGCACGTTGACCAGTGCATGATAGGCACCCAGTAGCAAAGTCTGTGTTACACGAGACATTTTACAATGCACGTTGACCAGTGCATGATAGGCACCCAGTAGCAAAGTCTGTGTTACACGAGACATTTTACAATGCACGTTGACCAGTGCATGATAGGCACCCAGTAGCAAAGTCTGTTACACGAGACATTTTACAATGCACGTTGACCAGTGCATGATAGGCACCCAGTAGCAAAGTCTGTGTTACACGAGACATTTTACAATGCACGTTGACCAGTGCATGATAGGCACCCAGTAGCAAAGTCTGTGTTACACGAGACATTTTACAATTCACGTTGACCAGCGCATGATAGGCACCCAGTAGCAAAGTCTGTGTTACACGAGATTTTTTTTCGTCAATTTGCTTCAAATTATAGCTTCCATTGGAACTAAACTAGCTAGCATTATCTAGCTTCGATATACAGTATACATATATATATATATATATATATATATATAACTCATGAGAGTTATCAACCATTTACAAATTAAGTTTAGCTTTTAACTGACTGGGTGTACTTTCCTTTTTTGTAGTCTGTTGTCTGTGTATGTGGTGCTACGTGTTGACAATTCCTTGTAGGAATGTGGGAGGTTTAAGAGAGGTCGTTTACACAGCTCAGTAGTACTCTCTTTGATTATGCGTTGGAGGTGTGTGGTGTGTGTGTGTGTGTGTGTTCATGTTTATTTATGTGTTTGACAAGTGTGTTGAAGTGTGTCTGTTGTTACGATCCAGGTTCTCAAAGACACAGGGCTCTTCAACATTGGACTAGATAATGGCAAAAAGCAAAAACGGTAACACTAGATCCAACCCCTGCCTTAAACACTGGAAAACAAAACACCATTACCGCCCTGAGTCGTGCCTGGACAACGAGGTATCCTATGACTCGGTAACTGGTGCACACACACTAGGCTGACGCTCAATGAAACAGCCTATTCTCAAACAGTAAAAGATTACTCGATTATGTTACACAAAGAAAAGATAGTTAACGTGATTAATTAACGTTACGGTAGATACTCAAATAACTGGCACTCCTGTATTAAAGAAAGTGCAATGCTAGTCCTGCAACATCAACTGGAAACTTCTGAAATAAGTCTGATGCTGGGAAGATGTTCGTAAAGAATCTTGAACAATTATAATGCAGAATACGGGTCACAATAAATGCTAGGACATATAGTAATAATAGGCAGGCGAATAATAAAGACTGCGCAAAGGTAGTAATGCTCGACAACTAAAGAAATGCTTTGTGACACAACGCAACAGCCTACTCGGGTTGTGCAACTCAACAACAACCTCGGCTCAAAAGTGCAGTGAATAATAATGTTGCATACATATAATAATGGGGGCTTATCTCTAACCAGTGTCTGCTCAGTTAATAAAGTCTAGCTGGGGTATCAAGGCAGGGCAACAATGGGCGAGCATGCGGCTCGTAGCCTAACGTTGTCCGAGGGTGGTATAATGAAGATTACGTTATATGACGGGGATGCTCTCTTGATAAATCTAGGTCTCTAGTACCTAGCTCTATCCTGGCGATCCCTCAGAAGTCAACACAAAGAGGCAGCACTATGTTGTGAGGGATAGGCTATGGCCCTCTCACACCACAGCGCTGTGCTCGCAAAGTAAACCAACCCGAAGACAACTTAGGCTCCCACAGTACCTGTCGATGTCGTGCAGAGCTTAGCTAACACTGCACACATCGGAGACAACGACACAGTAACCTTACCCCTAGTCTAGCTTTAGATAACCAAGAAGAATCACTCAACACCTTGCAAGGGAAACATATACCGGTTTACAACCTTCCCGAGAGAGGACACATACGGAAAAGTCCGTCTCTCTAAACCTCAATAAAGCATAATACCTCCTTAACCTAATACATGGAAATATCTGAGAGCTTCGCGTACAATACGACTGGTCGACGGTGAATGTCTATGCTGAAACCAGAAAGGATGTTGAGTTTAATAAAGATTAGAGAATGAGAAAGGAGAAGTCGAGAGAGAGAAATAGTATGCAAAGTAGCGAGTATGGGGGACAGAATTGCAATGGATGTAGGTGATATGCGTGTCAGGCAAGCTCTGAGCTGGTAAAGAACACGAGGCAGCGACGGGAACGGACTATTTGACCACCCGGCTGCCAACGCCGTCAGCGCCCAAGCGAGCCGCGTCATAGCTCACCTCGCTGCCGGGTGTACCCCCTCACACTCTCTCGCTCGCCTCCCACACAAGTAACATTTATATTATAGCGAATATAAAATATAAGGCGCGGTCAGAGACCAAAACAAAGACCATTTCTAGACTGTCTGTGGCAACACGACACTAATGAAATAAAGCAGATCATTCTAGGACAACTGTAGCCTATCCCCCCATCCTGGCGAGCGCTAGCGAGCTGCAATGCTCCATGCAACCATTCTGCTAACGCCGGAGGCGTCACACCCCCCCCAAGATATGGGACACTCAACCATGAGCCCATATCTGAACAGGCAGAATGTCGCTAGAATCTGCCACTCCTAACCACTCCGCCACTCATGGAATGTAAGCTCAGTCTCCTCAAAATTTTTTTTTTTTTTTATATAAACAAATCTTATCACCCTTCCCAAATATAATACATTAATTCATAACATTGTGCTCCCAGAGCGAGCTTTAAGAAGCACAGCCTACTGAGGGAAAATCATCTGCACTCAGTACTCAGCTACAATATTATCTTAAAATTAATTATTAAAAAGAAAGAGTTTTTATTTAATTTTTCATATTTTATTTTAATGTTGTTTTTGGCGGCTACTATAGATGTAGCCTAATTTTCTTCTAATCAAAGCCAACAACTCCTGCCCTGCGACCCTACGCTGATGCTACACACGCGAGCCAACAAGCACCAGCGCAAAAATGCACCGCGAGCCAAGACAGGAGGCTATACCAACATACTGTGGTAGCCTACCCCGGATCCTCCACCCGCGACAGACAGTCCGCAATCACATTCTCACAACCGGCAATATGGCGAATGTCTAAGTTGTACTCTTGCAACATGAGCGACTATCTGGTCAGCCTCATATTCCGGTTGTGGAATTGATTGAGGAATTTAAGCGGGTGGTGGTCGGTATACACTACCACGACTGGCCCATATGCAGGAACATAGACCTCAAAGTGTCTGAGCGCTAACACGATTGCCAGCAGTTCCTTTTCAACAACCGAATAGTTTTTCTGTGCTGAATTAAATTTCTTTGAAAAGAAACTGACTGGATGCTCAAGCCCTTCCTCGTCTGTCTGCAAAAGTACGGCACCAGCCCCTACTCCGCTGGCATCAGTCGCCAACTGAAATGGTCGTTCAAAGTCCGGGGCCCTGAGGATAGGGTGAGTGCATAAAAGGTGTTTAACTACTCGAAACGCCTGCTCACACTCAGGTGCCCAGCGGAACTTTTTATCTTTGGCTAGTAGATCTGTCAAAGGAGCTAACACAGTAGAATAGCCTCTTATAAAGCGGCAGTAATACCCAATCATACCCAAAAATCTCATGATCTGCCGCTTGGTGGTCGGCCTGGGGAACAAGTCGATAGCCTGTATCTTCTGTTGGGGCGGGCTCACCTGCCCTAACCCAACCACAAACCTCAGATACTGCACCGTGGCTTGCACAAAGTCACACTTGCCCAGATTAACCACCAAGCCTGCTTTACTAAGTTGACTAAATAAGGCTTCTATGTGCTCACAGTGACTTTGGAAATCGTTGTCATAAATGATCACGTCATCAAGGTAGACAGTACAGTTTGGGATGTCTGCTACGATGTCGTTCATTAAGCTCTGGAAAGTGGCCGGTGCATTTTTCAGACCATATGGCATCACGTTGCGACGGTAAGTACTGCCATCCACCACAAACCCGCACACCTCTTTAGCCCGCTCAGACAGTGGTACTTGCCAGTAGCCTTTGACGAGGTCTACCTTGGTCAAGTACCTTGCTTTCCCGATCTTATCCACACTGTCATCCACCCGGGGAAGAGGATATGCATTGGTGGGGGTCAACCTGTTCAACCGCCTAAAGTCAATGCAGAACCGAACTTTTCCATCAGGTTTGGGCTGCAGAGTGACAGGAGAAGTCCACCGTACTGCCCCTTCTCGATCAAGCCTCTCGCCAGCATATACTCCAGCTCATCCCTGAGCGCTGGGAGTTTAATGGGTGGCACCCGATAAGGTATCGACTTGAAGGGGGGGTGCTCTCCTACATCGACATCATGCACCGCTTGAGTAGTGAGGCCTGGGTGCTCGGCAAATACAGTGGGGTATGAATTGAACAGGCGCTGCACTGCCACCTGCTGTTCCTCCGGCAGGTGCGCCAGAGCATCATGCGCACATTGGCTCGAATTCCCCGCCCACTGATCAGCCGAGACATGACAATCCCAGTTATCATCCACCTGATCATTGCTGCCCCCCTCTCCTTCTCCACCATGACCGCAGCAGGTCAACACAGGGACAGCTAGTGACTCAGGTGGGCACCTCACATACTCCTTCAACAAATTAATGTGGCATAGTTGGTTACGCTTCTTCCGGTCTGGAGTGGCAACGATGTAATCTAGATCGGAGATCTTTGACACCACCCGATAAGGCCCAGCGTACTTGGCAGCCAGAGGATGACCTGACAAAGGCAACAGGACCTCTTGACCTACCTGAAACTCCCGGAGTTTCGCCTTAGTATCGTACCTGTCATTCATACGGGCCTGCGAACTCACCAAATTACGCCCGGCCAGCTCCAGACTTCTAAGCATTCTCTCTCTGCTCTCGAGGACGTATCTCAACATAGAACATGGCTTAGCGGTACCCTCCCAAATCTCCTTCACCATGTGGAGAGGTCCCCTCACCTGATGCCCGAAAACAAGCTCATTCGGACTGAAACCGAGACTCTCTCCAGGTACTTCTCTTGCCGCGAACAAAACATACGGCAGACCAAGGTCCCAATCCTTTCCGTTCTCTGCGCAGTAACATCGAAGCATGCTTTTTAGCGTGGCGTGCCACCTCTCCAACACCCCTTGACTCTCCGGGTGATATGCAGAAGAGACGACAGTGCTGATGCCATGCTGAATCATAGTTTGTTTGAACAGATTAGATGTAAAATTAGAACCTTGGTCCGATTGCACCTCTTGCGGGTAACCATACCGCGAGCAATACAAGAGCAGGTTCCGGACAACAGTTTTCGCCGTGCCATTTCTCATTGGATATGCATCAGGATAACGAGTGGCCACATCCATGATAGTTAATAGAAATTTATTACCGGCACTAGTAGGGGGTAGGGGTCCGACCATATCAATGATGACCTTACTGAAGGGCGGTCCACTGACAGGAATGGGGTGCAACGGGGCTCTCGGAATTGGTTAGTTAGGTTTTCCAACCCTCTGGCACGTATGACACCTTGCTATCCAGGTTACCACCTGCCCCTTCAACCCCGGCCACCAAAACACTTTTTCTAAAGCCGCCACCGTTTTTCTCACCCCTAGATGTCCTGCCATTGGTATGTCATGCGCCAACCTCAGTAGGCTATCCCTGCACTCCCGTGGCACCACCAACTGGTCCACTACTCCGGACCCCTCTTGCCAACTACGTTTAGGGTCTTGAAAACGCCTATAGAGGATGCCTTCTAAATAAACAAAATCTCCTGGTTGTGCATCGCCGTCCTCGTCGAGCTCTACAGCTCCATTAGCACACGTTTGGAGCTCAGGGTCCTCTAGTTGCAACCGACGTATATCTGAGGGTGCCAAGCAATATAACTGCTCCCGGAGCAATGCATGACCTTCCCCGATACTGGGCTGCTCCCTCTGTCTCTCTCGATGTACATAACGTTGCTGTCGTGGAGACTCGTCATGCCCAGCCTCGTCACTCTCGATGACAGGCCCAGGGGCTACTCCAGAATTAAGTAATGGTGCTAATACTGAATCACCCAGGAGAGCCGCCAAGTCAAAACTCTTAAAACCAACTCCAGCTTTAGCCTCCTCCTGTTGATCGTTCCTCCGCTGGTCTGAAGACGGAGGACTAGGCTGTGACACTTTAGCTGCCCGAGCTCGGGTGACAACACACGCCATGGGTTGTGTCTGGCACCGCTCGACCCACTCTTGCTCTTCCCTACTCACGTCGGCCGGCCTCTCGGCAACGACTAAGGGTAGAACCTCAGAAGCGGGCATTGCAAAGTCATTGCCGAGAAGAAGGTCGACGCCCTCCACTGGCAGTTTCTCCACAATCCCGACATCCAATTCACGTGCCACACCATCCACCTCCAACTCCAACCGCACCAGCGGGTATGACCGAGTTGCATTAATACCCTGCACCACTACCACCCGAGCCGCGTTTATAGGGTAGCCAGTCAAGTTTTTCATCAGAGTCTGGGAAGCACCTGTATCACGCAAGACCTCTACTCCATACTTGCGCCCCGCCCACATCACGCAACCCCGCCCTCTATCGTCGCAAAAAACATCCTGAGCAGGGTTCGAGCCTCCCAGGTGCTTCTGCATTGGCTGTGCCTCAGCCTCTGACGAACTGCCCCGGGCAAACTCAGACGACTTCGGAGACACACCAATGTTGCAGCCCAAGACACAGCTGCTGTAGGTGGTTGGCTAGGACAGACTCTTGCAAAGTGCCCCTTTTTATGACAATGATAACACTCCAACTCCCCTTTGGGCTTCCCTTGGTACTGGGAAGGGCCCGGCCCCTTCTTATACGGGACAGTGCTAGTCTTGTGGTCAGTCTTGGTATCATGGCTCTTGTACTTGTTTGCATAAGGTATATCACTAACTCGGGGGGGTGCGGCATCACGCCCCTTGTTACCTGCCTCACTACGCTGGGCAGACCCGCACCCACGAATTAGTGATAGCCGGAGGTCAGCCATCTCAGCTGCCTCCTGTAGAGTTTTTGGTTGCTTTTCTTTCAGGTTTAACGTCAGGTCGCCGCCCGTGCATTTGAAAAACTGCTCTAAAAGCACCAACTGTTTAATGTCGTCAAACGTAGTAGCTTTTTCCGACCTCAGCCAATTCCCAAAAGCATCGGACAGCTCCCGGGCATGTTCCAAAAAGGTGCTCTCCCGACCCTTGGTAACACCCCGGAACTTCAACCTGTACGTCTCTGGTTGTAGTTTGTATGCTCTCAGGACAGCCTCCTTGAGTTCCTCATAGATAATACACGACTCTATAGGCAATGCATCATAAGCCTTGAGTCCCTTGCCCACAAGTCTAGAGGAAACAAGGGCTGCCCACTTCTCCCCAGGCCACTGGTGTTCCTGGCACTTCTTCTCGAATCTCATGAAAAATTCGGTGACACCCGACTCATCAAATACAGGGACTAGCTTCAACAGGTGCGACAAAGACTGATCATGCCCACGATTCCCACCACCGAGACGTTGCCCTGTCGTTTCCACCCGAGTCTTCTCAAGATCGATATCTGCACGGTACCTGGTAGACTCAGCCTCCGACTGGGCTTTTATTCTCGCAAGTTCGAGATCAGTCTGTTGTTTAACCTTAGCCATCTCAAGCTGGAAGAGCATTTCTGTAGTGAAACTTTGAGGAGGAGGTGCAACTATTGGAGGCCCACCCAGCGATCCTAAACCACGCTGCCAGTGGCTATCGGCCTGCGGGAACGTACTAACCTCCGGCATCCTAGAGGTCCCGATGGGAGTAGAGTGGAGGGGGGCTCGAGCAGAAGTCTCCGAGCACCCTCTCCACCCTGGACCTCACTAGCCGCCCCCAGTACGAAAGCCCTCAAATCGTTCTTCTTGATGCCATGAGCCACCTTAAGCCCTAAGAGGGGAGCCAAACACTGTAGACCATACTTGCTAATTCCCTCTAGTCGATCAGCTGTTATAGGCACCTCCAAAAACTTCTTTGCGGCCTCCTCACTAGTTACTAACCCCCCTGGCATCTGCCCATCAGAGCCTGCATCATTCCCTGAACCCACAGTATGATCTGATTCGTCTCCCATTGTGTCCACCAAAAATTCTCACGTTTATAAAAAAAAAGAAGTACCCAAGCTCCTATGTAGCACTATTCACTTGCCAAAAATGTCTGAAGACTCTCAAGTGCTATACTACTTTGCCAAAAAAAATCTAACGTGCCCACTATATTCCTCAATAAAACAAATGACCACAACAATCCTGCAATTATCTCTTAGTTCACAAGATCCTGAGCTAGGTCGCCATTTGTTACGATCCAGGTTCTCAAAGACACAGGGCTCTTCAACATTGGACTAGATAATGGCAAAAAGCAACAACGGTAACACTAGATCCAACCCCTGCCTTAAACACTGGAAAACAAAACACCATTACCGCCCTGAGTCGTGCCTGGACAACGAGGTATCCTATGACTCGGTAACTGGTGCACACACACTAGGCTGACGCTCAATGAAACAGCCTATTCTCAAACAGTAAAAGATTACTCGATTATGTTACACAAAGAAAAGATAGTTAACGTGATTAATTAACGTTACGGTAGATACTCAAATAACTGGCACTCCTGTATTAAAGAAAGTGCAATGCTAGTCCTGCAACATCAACTGGAAACTTCTGAAATAAGTCTGATGCTGGGAAGATGTTCGTAAAGAATCTTGAACAATTATAATGCAGAATACGGGTCACAATAAATGCTAGGACATATAGTAATAATAGGCAGGCGAATAATAAAGACTGCGCAAAGGTAGTAATGCTCGACAACTAAAGAAATGCTTTGTGACACAACGCAACAGCCTACTCGGGTTGTGCAACTCAACAACAACCTCGGCTCAAAAGTGCAGTGAATAATAATGTTGCATACATATAATAATGGGGGCTTATCTCTAACCAGTGTCTGCTCAGTTAATAAAGTCTAGCTGGGGTATCAAGGCAGGGCAACAATGGGCGAGCATGCGGCTCGTAGCCTAACGTTGTCCGAGGGTGGTATAATGAAGATTACGTTATATGACGGGGATGCTCTCTTGATAAATCTAGGTCTCTAGTACCTAGCTCTATCCTGGCGATCCCTCAGAAGTCAACACAAAGAGGCAGCACTATGTTGTGAGGGATAGGCTATGGCCCTCTCACACCACAGCGCTGTGCTCGCAAAGTAAACCAACCCGAAGACAACTTAGGCTCCCACAGTACCTGTCGATGTCGTGCAGAGCTTAGCTAACACTGCACACATCGGAGACAACGACACAGTAACCTTACCCCTAGTCTAGCTTTAGATAACCAAGAAGAATCACTCAACACCTTGCAAGGGAAACATATACCGGTTTACAACCTTCCCGAGAGAGGACACATACGGAAAAGTCCGTCTCTCTAAACCTCAATAAAGCATAATACCTCCTTAACCTAATACATGGAAATATCTGAGAGCTTCGCGTACAATACGACTGGTCGACGGTGAACGTCTATGCTGAAACCAGAAGGGATGTTGAGTTTAATAAAGATTAGAGAATGAGAAAGGAGAAGTCGAGAGAGAGAAATAGTATGCAAAGTAGCGAGTATGGGGGACAGAATTGCAATGGATGTAGGTGATACGCGTGTCAGGCAAGCTCTGAGCTGGTAAAGAACACGAGGCAGCGACGGGAAGGGACTAGTTGACCACCCGGCCGCCAACGCCGTCAGCGCCCAAGCGAGCCGCGTCATAGCTCACCTCACTGCCGGGTGTACCCTTACCTCACACTCCTCTCGGCACTCTCCCACACAAGCAACATTTATATTATAGCGAATATAAAATATAAGGCGCGGTCACAGACCAAAACAAAGACCAATTCTAGACTGTCTGTGGCAACACGACACTAATGAAATAAAGCAGATCATTCTAGGACAACTGTAGCCTATCCCCCCATCCTGGCAAGTGCTAGCGAGCTGCAATGCTCCAGGCAACCATTCTGCTAACGCCGGAGGCGTCACACTGTCAGAGGGTGCTTGTGCATGTGATACACTGTATGTGTTGGAATACATAAACTTTGTCACTAACATAATATGAAGCGTAATTATCAGACTCGCCATACCTAATCTCATGTTATACAGCTTCCAAGTCAGAAGTTTATTGCAGCTACGCGCTGTCATGTCGTATGTCTAAAGAATATAGATGATAGATAGATATATATAAATAGAGATAGATAGATATAGATATAGATAGATAGACAGATAGATAGATATAGATATAGATAGATAGACAGATAGATATAGATATAGATAGACAGATAGATATAGATATAGATAGATAGACAGATAGATAGATATATATAGATATATAGATAGATAGATATAGATTTACAGTACTGTATATCTATATTTCTGACGTTTTGAGTGATTGTACCAGGTTGTCAAATACCCTTTACCTAATGGAATATAAATAATTGCCATCCATTTATCACACTCCTACACGACAGAGGGTACTAAGGTTAAGGGGGTACTGCTTGGTTTTTGGTCTATATACTGTATGTATAAGTATGTTTTATATATTTATTTAGTTTCCCCGCGATACCTCTATCAAGCTTAAAAAAACACCCCCTAGACCCCCCTTCAAGATAAATTTGTAATTTTTTTTATAGAAAAATGTCCCGGCCGAAGGCCGGTTCCTCTTAAGGGGGTACTACTCGCTTTATATGGACCTCCTTCTCCCTCGTGTTTACCCTATTAGTTTTGAGATTATAAGACGTTCCTTCAATTAATTTGGCGATTTTAATACCTTTCGCCCCATTTCGTTGTCAATTTCAAGACCTTTCGTGCCATTTAGGTGTCGATTATTTTCCTGGCGAGCGATAGCGAGCCTGTAATTTTAACTTAAGAGTTTACTCTAGACGTACAGTCGGTCTAATAAGTGATGCCTCGGCACCAAGTATGCTTTGATCAATAATTGGTATCAGTATTATCTAAACAAAAATAATGTATTCGTTTCGAGTGAGATATACGAACACTTTTCCACCCTATTCAACATCTATTCCTGGATGACCTAGATGTGTGTGAATTTGTATTTTGTGTTTGTGTGTTCATTGTTTTCTATTGTGTTGTCCCTATTCTGGCTCTGTCTCGAGTCGCCCCCCCCCCCCCCCCCCTCATAAAAACAATAGGAAAAGTGGGGATTGGGCCTGAGTATATAGACTATATTATCATTATTATTAATATATGTATTATTATTGTTATTAATATATTATATTTACGATATTGCTTTTATAATAATGCCATTGATATAAAATGTATGATTATCTTTGTTTTTAGCATTCTTTCAGTACATAAACAATGCACTACATTATTGTCAAGAACATTTTAATTTTCATTTATCTTGTTATCATTTATCATGTTATCATTTATCTTGTTATCATTTATCTTGTTATCATTTATCTTGTTATCATTTATCTTGTTATCATTTATCTTGTTATCATTCATCTTGTTATCATTTATCTTGTTATCATTTATCTTGTTATCATTTATCTTGTTATCATTTATCTTGTTATCATTTATCTTGTTATCATTTATCTTGTTATCATTTATCTTGTTATCATTTATCTTGTTATCATTCATCTTGTTATCATTTATCATGTTATCATTTATCTTGTTATCATTTATCTTGTTATCATTTATCTTGTTTTCATTTATCTTGTTATCATTTATCTTGTTATCATTTATCTTGTTATCATTTATCTTGTTATCATTTATCATGTTATCATTTATCTTGTTATCAATCATCTTGTTATCATTTATTTTGTTATCATTTATCTTGTTATCATTTATCTTGTTATCATTTATCTTGTTATCATTTATCTTGTTATAATTTATCTTGTTATAATTTATCTTGTTATCATTTATCTTGTTATCATTTATCATGTTATCATTTATCTTGTTATCATTTATCTTGTTATCAATCATCTTGTTATCATTTATCTTGTTATCATTTATCTTGTTATCATTTATCTTGTTATCAATCATCTTGTTATCATTTATCTTGTTATCATTTATCATGTTATCATTTATCTTGTTATCATTTATCTTGTTATCAATCATCTTGTTATCATTTATCTTGTTATCATTTATCGTGTTATCTTTATCTTGTTATCATTTATCTTGTTATCATTTATCTTGTTATCATTTATCTTGTTATCATTTATCTTGTTATCATTTATCTTGTTATCATTTATCTTGTTATCATTTATCTTGTTATCATTTATCTTGTTATCATTCATCTTGTTATCATTTATCTTGTTATCATTTATCTTGTTATCATTTATCTTGTTATCATTTATCTTGTTATCATTTATCTTGTTATCATTTATCTTGTTATCATTTATCTTGTTATCATTATCTTGTTATAATTTATCTTGTTATCATTTATCTTGTTATCATTTATCTTGTTATCATTTATCTTGTTATCATTTATCTTGTTATCATTTATCTTGTTATCATTTATCTTGTTATCATTTATCTTGTTATCATTCATCTTGTTATCATTTATCTTGTTATCATTTATCTTGTTATCATTTGTTTTTAATTTCCTCCCAAGACCTCAATCAAGCTTCAAAATACATCCCCTAGATCCCCCTTCGAGATAATAATGTGTAAATGTTTCGGTAGAAATAATTATATTCCCGATTCCTCCTACAATTTTAGGCTTGCTGTCGCTCGCCAGGAACAAAATCTACACCTAAATGGCACGAAAACTCCTAATAATGACAACAAAATGGGGTGAAAGGTTTTTAAATCGCCAAACTAATGGGTCGAACGTCATAACATCTAAAAACTAATGGGGATAAGCATGAGGGAGAAGAGGGACCAGAAAAACCGACCATCACCCCTTAAAATGTTCAATTGTTCATGAACAAAACAAAAACACAATTTACAGGTAAATCAATAGGCGCCTTTACAGACCCTTCTATTGTTTCACCTGTTGATCTAAAGTGGTGTCGTCGAGCAAATGTAAGCTATTAAATGAACTCCTAAGCATCTTTGCATCTTTGCAAGCCACGACTCATATATAGAATCCAATCTGTGAACGCGCCTATTCGTATCATTTCGGGGTCTGGGGTCAAGGATTCTACCGATTTGTGGTGGTAAAAAAAAAAAAATTGCTATAGCAATATTTTAGGGCAATTATGGTCTGGCAACTTCTAGATTAAAGGGAGGGTTAGTTCACTTTTTAGTAATTAGTTTTTTTCATATATTTATTATTAGTCTAGTTTCCTACCTCGACTTCCATCAAACTTAAAACACAACCCCAGGATCCCCCTTCAAGATCTATTTGTATTTTTTTTTCAAAATTCAACCCCCCTAGCATTATCTACCTTCGATCTAGTTTCCGATTCCAATGCAAGAGAGCCTCAAAATAGTACGAAAACAAACTTGCTCATCGAAAATTGACGGAAACAGCGCTAGTGTGACAGCGGCTAAACCCTTTGCTTGCCGGTGACGTCTCATTTAAGGGGGTACTACTCGCTTTTTCTGGACCCCCTTCTCCCTCATGTTTAGCATATTAGTTTGAGGTTTTAAGATGTTCGTTCCGTTACTTTGGCGATTTTGAGACCTTTCGCCTCGCTTTTGTGTTAATATTAAGACCTTTCGTGCCATTTCGTGTCGATTTTTTCCTGGCGAACGATAGCTAGCCTGTAATTTTAGAAGGAGCGTGGGACATTTTTCTACCAAAAAATTTACAAATTTATCTTGAAAGGGGGTCTACAGGGGGTGTTTTTCTAAGCTTGATGGAGCTCAAGCGAGGAAACTAAAATAATAATTAATAAACATAAAACCAAACACTGCCCCATTAATTAATAAACATAAAACCAAACACTGCCCCATTAATTAATAAACATAAAACCAAACACATATAAAACCAAACACTGCCCCATTAATTAATAAACATAAAACCAAACACTACCCCATTAATTAATAAACATAAAACCAAACACTACCCCATTAATTAATAAACATAAAACCAAACACTACCCCATTAATTAATAAACATAAAACCAAACACTGCCCCATTAATTAATAAACATAAAACCAAACACTACCCCATTAATTAATAAACATAAAACCAAACACTACCCCATTAATTAATAAACATAAAACCAAACACTGCCCCATTAATTAATAAACATAAAACCAAACACTACCCCATTAATTAATAAACATAAAACCAAACACTACCCCATTAATTAATACACATAAAACCAAACACTGCCCCATTAATTAATACACATAAAACCAAACACTGCCCCATTAATTTATTTTAGCTACATTTAGACGATTTTATGAAACTTGTGAAGCATTCATGGTAGCGAAAAGGATTAATTGAGAGAGTTTGGCGCCTTGTACTGGGTAGATGTCCTTTCTAAGCTGAATTAAATCGCCTAATCGTTTGCCGATTATAATGAAAAGGATACCATTATATGAAGCTTAGGAAGGATGTATGGTAGCAACAAACATTAATTAAGATAGTCTGTCGCCTTCTAATGGGTAGACGTCCTTCCTAAGATGAATCAAATTGTCTAATCATTGCCAGATTATAATGAAAAGGATATCAGCGGTACTGAATGGGTTGAATTATGGCTAGTATTTGACATAACTATAGTAAGAGCCAGAGACATCCAGTAGAGAAAGTGTCCGTTGTTCCACTGACCCGACCCAGGATCGAACCTTAGGACAGTTTCACAAGAAGTGCTTTCGGTCTTTTGTTGTTTTATTGATGCTCTTGTTGTTTTTGTCATTAGCTTTATAGTATTATTGGTATTAATATTATTATTGGTTGTTTATATTATTATTGTTATTTATAATAATAGTATTAGTACTTAATTTGTTATTGTTAAAACCATTATTACATTAGATATGCACTAATACATTTTCATCTACATGTATGCTTCAGAAATATATTTAAAAAAATGAAACAAAGAACAACAATTTGGGAAAATGTCCAGAATATCAATCCTTTAAGAAAAAGACCAGGTATTCCTTCAACACAGTTTGCCCATTGTTAGTTGATTTAGGGTTATAAATAATAATTATGTGGTATGAAATGCGCTTACCTGTGAGAACCACCAAACCATTATTGCTCCTCCATCAAAAACGGTAGTTATCAGCCACCACCCAACCCTATTATCGCCTTTAAATTCAAGTTATCTGTCAATATCAAGTATAAATATAAAAAAATACATACTGTCTGTATATTTATACTTGATATTGATAGATAACTTGAATTTAAAAGTGATAATAGGGTTGGGTGGTGGCTGATAACTACTGTGTTTGATGGAGGAGCAATAATGGTTTGGTGGTTTTCACAGGTAAGCCACGGTAGCCCTGTCCGTTTCTGTCATTAATGTGCGACTTTAACCTCATGACACAGGGACAAGTGGCTTATTTCTACACTTTTGGTAATGCAGTATATTGACAAATATTAAGGGACGGTGTGAAAAAAGCTGTGTCAAAATATCATACTGATCCAACTGTGTGTTAATAAGTTATTCCCGAAAAACGATCCCACACGGCCTCTGAAACCCTTAGTAGGTTAGGGCTATACATAAACAAATGTGGTAGTATGCAATACGCGTATATTTATTTTGCATCACATATTAATATAGGCCTTTTAAACCTGTATAAAATTGTCTAAGGCTAGCCAGAATGAAAGATATTCTTGGTTGTGAACATTCTCAACCTTTAAATTGTTACTAAAATACCACAATGCCTTCCCTTAGACCGAGACATCCCGGAGAGAAAGTGTCCGGCGCCCCTCACACAGGACCCAGAATCAAACCCTCGTCCCACACTTTCAAAATCATAAATTTTCGATCTTTTACTATTATTATTATTATTATTATTATTATTATTATTATTATTATTATTATTATTATCATTATTATTATTATTATTTCTTCTTCTTCTTCTTCTTCATCGTATTATTATTAGTATTATTATAAGTATTATTTTTATTATTATTATTATTATTATTATTATTATTATTATTATTATTATTATTATTATTATTATCATCATTATTGTCTACTTACCTGTGTCTTGTTTTCTGTCTGTTGACCATTTCAGCACACTGTCTTTTTACCTTTGATTATAGTTAAAATTAGATGCTTTTATGCAGTTTAAGAAGGACTTATGTTATTCAGAGGGTTTATTGAGATTGCATTTACCCCTTGGAGTCCTAGAGGAAGATTATAAGCTACATGAAATCGCCTAATGGAAACTAAGATATGAGGCAAATTACGTCATCGTGCGGAGGAGGGGGAGGCTGAACCTTGAAGTCAAATTTTGTTATTTATTTTTTCTTCTAAAATGCTTCTTTCAACATAGGAGAATAGCATAGGAGGGCAACAAAAAACATATCGCATCCATAACCCCCCTTACCCCCCATTCACCCGCCTCCCCCAACCAACCAAATTGGAACCCCTCAGCCCATTTTTTTTTTTTAATGTGTTGTTTGTCTTCTGTAAACAATAGAGACTATCATATGAGGGCATAAACACCCATATGATATCCCTAGCCACCCCCCCCCCCCTCCCCCCCCTGGCCCCCAATATCATGGATTTATATACAAAACCTTGGGAAATATTCTGTATAAGGCTAGTGAATAAAGATTTATACATTAATATGCCATACAACTAAGTTCTCTCTAACAGCTACTAATAGAAAATGTCTCTGGCAGGAGTAGCTAAGCTATTTTCCCATGAATTTGGCACTCTGAAGGTATGATTTATAAGTTCTGCGATTTCCAGAGATCACAAGTCATATTGGCAACTCCCAAGTGTAACTACACTTTTGTATATTGCTCTGCATCGTTCCCCTTCTACACACTATACTGTATAATAATAGGACTATATAGCAACGGTATAATGTTTAGATAATTGCCGCATCTCCGATATTTCCCAAGATTCAAAATTTTTCATGTCGAATTATCGCTACCAAAAAATATATATATATTATATATTTTTTTCAGCACCTTCTATTATTCAATATGGGAAAGCGAGGTCATTTAGTTGTAGGGGATGCTTGTAGGATACGCCAGAAAAAAATTGCGTGAAATTTGAAATGTTTTCAATGACTAGATAGATTTTTCATATAATGCGATGAAATTCGCGCGCGCGCGCACATAGAGAGCTGATTTTCCCAGCGAGTCTTAGTATTTCCGTTGGTATTAAGATGGTATAATGCCAGAAACAAAATCTCTTATACAGGGTCAATTGGGGGTGTAAGGTTCAGCCTCCCCTTGGGGAGATGGGCCGTTTTTCTAGACCCACTTCTCCCTCTTGTTTAGTCTCATTATTTTTCAGATTTTAACACCTTACGAGCGGCCTATGCGGTTTATTTATATGTACCGCCCAGCGGGGTGTTTTTAGCCAAAATAGGGCTGTTTACGTGATCATTTTCATGCCTAAATAAGACCTAGAACGTAAAACAAGTACCTATCCCTGAAAGGGCATAAACAGAGCTTTCGAATGACACCATAACGATCCTTTTATGATGGCTAGTTTTCTTGCAATAACCGTGCAACGCGAGTGCAAAAAGCATGTAATTCGGTACTTTCCCCATATAATTCAGTATGTAGCGAGTGAGAGAGGGAGGAGGGAGCTGAGATTCGTGTCAGTAGGTTCGCCGCGGTGGTCTGGAGCAGTCATACGCTCGCTAGTCTCCTGCCACCACTTGTCTCTCTCTCTCAGCAACATTACGTGCTGAAATTGCCACTCGACCTATGTCGAGCGCCGCCACATAGTCCAGCTTTATTTAACTCGACTTATGTGGTGAGCCGCTAATTAAGGGTTAAGATGCTTGCCCCTTTAATTTGTCAATTTTAAGACCTTTAGCCCCATTTCTTTGTCAATTTTAAGACCTTTCGTACTATTTAGGTGTCGATTTTTTCCTGGCGAACGATAGTGAGCCTGTAATTTTGGAAGAACCGGCCTACGGCAGCAAAAATTTTTCAACCGAAAAATTTACAAATTAATCTAGATGAGGGATCTAATGGACGATTTTTTAAAGTTTGATGGAAGTCTACTGAGGAAACTAAGAAATAAAGGAATAAATAAACTAATAGATAAAAAAACCCAGCCCATCTCCCCTTAAACTGAAGTCAAGTATAGTATAGTCCGTTCATTAAAGGTAGGCCAGAAATTCTGACCACTAACCCCTATAACAATATAATGACTAAGAGTTATCCAGCTAATATTTCTAATATTTGGGAAGGGTTAGCCAGGAAATAGGTGTGGATATGAATAACCATTTTGCTCTAGCCATTTTTGAGCTGCAGAGGCCAGAGGTCCAGAGATTTGGTCAACCTATGATGAACTTAGTATAGCTGTGTGTGCAATAGGAGCCAACCCAGGTATATTCGTGTGCGTGTGTGTGCGTGTGTGTGTGTGGAATTATTGTAATATCCCGACCTCGTTATGATATACAGTATATCAATTTTTATATAATATATATATATATATATATATATATATATATATATATATATATATACTGTATATATATATATATATATATATATATAATATATATATATGTATATATATATATATATAATATATATATATATATATATATATATATATATATATATATATATATATATATATATAATTATATACTGTATATAATAATTATATATAATGAAGAGGATCACCAGGGAGAACACAAACATCTTGAAGAAGTAAGTAGTTTATTTGCTTATGTTTCGGAATTAACACAAATTCCACCATCAGAGCCTAGAACAACAGATAAAGCATCTTTTTCCATTTCATTTCATTTTCCTTTCACTTGTTGACTTCGAATAAATAAATATTAAAACATTTCGTTGTATTCACACAACTATACGATGCTTTATCTCTGTTGTTCTAGGCTCTGATGATGGAATATGTATTAACTCCGAAACGTAAGAAAATAAACTACTTACTTCTTCAAGATGTTTGTGTTCTCCCTGGTGATCCTCTTCATCATAAGACTACGCTTTCCACGTTGGAAGTCAATTGCAGATATATATATATATATATATATACCGGTATATATATGTATATATATATATATATATATATATATATATATATATATATATTCTTTCAGGCAGGTGAGATTAAAATAATAGGCACAGTTTGCATTATTGAGTTTTTTATTGATACTCTCAATTTTTCGTATAGTTTTTCTGGTATTTTCAGGAAGTTGGTAAAGGAGGTTTGCAAATGGTTCCGACGTTTCAATGGGCGCAGCCATCATTATGAAGGAGAAGTGAAGTTAGAAGGTGATAAGTCGAGTTTATATAGGCGATACAAGATCAAGAGAGGGATTATTGTGTGCTAGCTGCACGCTGGTTGGCTAATCTAAGACTAGCTCTGGTAGGCTGGCCGGACGCAGGAGTGAGCGGACTCTGCGTCGTTCATCTGCGTGTGTGGAGGGGGCATTCCTGGGGGCATCATGGGGGGCCTCGCTGTGGAAGGGCGTGCCGAGGGTAGGATCTGGCTGTATTCCGCTTGTGTGTTTAAAGTAGGTTGGTATGTTTGTATATATATAGCTTCAAGAATGAATGCCTTCTGCGTGTCGTAAGAGGCGACTAAAGAGGTTGGGTCGGTGGGCTTGCGACCCCCACCCGGAAAAAATATCTAAGCAAAAAAAACGAACGAACAGCCTCGGATGCGGACGGAACCAACGTTGACGAACCACGACCGACTAAGGACATGCCTTCGGACATTCTGAGAATGGCTACGTGGAATGTTAGTGGCATGAATGATGGCACAAAAGAGAGAGAGGTTCTGGAAGTGTTAGTGAATGCCAGGCTGGATGTATGTGGAATGACAGAGACCAAATGGAAAGGTTCAGATGTGAGAGAGTGGGAGTGTGGAATGGGTGTGTGTGCTGGAGTGAGTGAAGGAACAGCGAGAGAAGGTGCATGTTTGTTTGTAAGTAGCAAATGGAAGGAATGTGTAAGAGAGTATGGGTCTGTGGGCTCAAGGATTGTGTGGGTGAGAATGAAAGTAGGAATACAAACGTGGGTGATTGTATGCGTGTATGCCCCGACAGAGGATATACTTGAAAGAAAGAAAGAGGAGTTCTGGATGAATGTGGAGGCGTGCCTGGAGAAGTTTGACAAGAACGAAAGAATATTTCTGATTGGGGATATGAATGGTAAGGTGGGTGATAGGAAAGTTGAGGGAGTGGTGGGAGGGTGGGGGGTACCATCAGAGGTGAATGGGAATGGTAGTGCACTTGTGGACGTATGTGTGGGGAGGAGGCTGTGGATAGCCAACACCTTCTTCCGACACAGAATGATCCACAGGTACACGTGGAAACGGATGTTGACGATGAAGGATAAGACAGTGGTGGAACGAAAGTCATTGATTGATTATGTATGTGTGGATGAACGAATGAAGAAATCTGTGATGGATGCTAGGGTGTATAGGGGTATTGGAGGGGGTCTGTCTGATCATTATGTAGTGGTAGCTAAGGTTAGGATACAAAAGAAGTGGGTGAGGAGAGCGGGAGGGAGGCGAGAGGAGGGTGGAATGGTGAGGAGGGTGGAGAGGTTGCAGGAGGAGGAAGTCAGGGAGGAGTACAGGAGAGCAGTGGAAAGACGACTAGGTGGGTTCGACCTGGAAGTTATGGAGGAAGTGGAGGAGATGAGCAAGGTGTTTAAGGATGAGATCTGTGCAGCATGTGAGGAGGTGTGTGGAGTGAGGAGAAGAGGGAGGGGAGTGAAAGGTACAGCATGGTGGACAGAAGAGGTAAGAATAGCTGTGGAAGAAAAGAAGAAAGCATATAGAGAGTGGTTGGGTAGTAGAGGGAATGAAGATTCCGAGAGACAGAAACGAGCGAGGTACGTGGAGAGTAAGAGGGTGGTGAAGAGAGTAGTGAAGGAAAGTAAGAGAAGAGTAGATGAGGAATTTGGAAGGAATCTGAGTGTAAAATGGAGGGAGAGTAAGAAACTGTTCTGGAAAGAAGTCAAGAAAGTTAGGGAAGGTAGCAAGGGAAACAGTAAGGGTGTGAAAGATAAGAATGGGAGCTAGCCGAGAAGCAAGAGAGAGTCGAAAGATGGAGGGAGTACTTCAGTGAGTTGCTAAATGAAAGGAATGAAGAGCCAGCAAACATAGCTGGATATGGTATGGGAGGGAGAAGAAGAGAAGTAGTGGAGGAGGAGGTGGGGATCAGGAGGTCAGAAGTGTGGGAAGCCATGAAAAGAGTGAAGTTGGGGAAAGCACCAGGAACAGATGGAGTGTGTGGGGAAATGTTGAGGTATGGTGGTGAGATAGTGATAGAATGGGTATGGAAAATGTGCAAACTAGCATGGGAGAAGGGGAGTGCACCCGATGACTGGAAGACTGGCATAATAGTCCCCCTATATAAGGGCAAAGGGGAAAGAGGAGTGTGTGGTAACCACCGAGGAATATGTCTTCTAAGCGTAGTAGGGAAGGTATACAGTAGGGTAGTGATTGAGAGAGTGAGAGTGAGAACGGAGAAATGGATAGGCGACGAGCAGGGAGGTTTTAGGAAGGGAAGAGGATGTGATCAGATTTTTACCCTGAATTGTGTTGTGGAGAAGTATCTGGAGAAGAAACAAAAGGTGTATGTTGCCTTTATGGACTTGGAGAAGGCCTATGACAGAGTGGATAGAGAAGGTTTGTGGAAAGTACTTAGAATATACGGAGTAGAGGGCAAGTTGCTGAAAGCAGTGAAGAGCATGTATGAGGGTGCAAAGGCGGCAGTACGTGTGGAGAGTGAGCAGAGCGAGTTCTTTGACCTGAATGTTGGTTTGAAACAGGGGTGTGTGATGTCCCCGTGGTTGTTTACTGTATATATGGATGGAGTTATGAAAGAAATACTATCAAGAGCAGTGGATGTTGGTGTATCGCTGAAAAGGGAGGGAATTGAGTGGAAGCTACCTATACTGCTGTTTGCGGATGATACAGTTCTGATGAGTGATAATGAATGGGAGTTGCAGGGTCTGGTAAATGAGTTTGGAACAGTGTGCGAAAAACGGAATTTGAAGGTAAATACGGGGAAGAGCAAGGTTATGGTCTTCGAAAGGGGTGAAGTCACAGAGTGTGAGCTGAACGGTCAGGCTATGGAGATCGTCAACTCTTTTAAGTATCTGGGCAGTGTGTTGAGTAAAGATGGGACTATGGATGAAGAGGTGCGGGAGAGGGTACAACAGGGGAAGAGGGTTGTAGGAACGCTAAAAGCAGTAACAAGAAATAGGGTGGTCAGTATGGAAGTGAAGAAGTCCTTGCATGACAGTGTGGTAATCCCGACACTGACTTACGGAAGCGAAGCATGGACGTTGGTTGAGAGACTCAGACCAAGAGTGAGAGCAGTGGAAATGAATTACTTAAGGAGTGCGTGCGGAGTTACATGGAGGGATAGACAGACTAATGAGGAAGTAAGAAGGAGGTGTGGTGTGGAGGTAGATGTGCTGGAAAGTGTGAAAAGGAACAACTTGAGATGGTTCGGCCATATGGAACGTATGGAAAGCGAGAATGACTAAGAGGGTGTACGAGAGCGAGGTGGAGGGACAGAGGGGGAGAGGTAGACCGAATATGAGGTGGAAGGATGGAGTGAGGAACTACATGAACGAAGGCGGTGCTGGTTGGGGGCTCGACTGACTGAGACAGGGGTGCATGGGGGCGGTTCGTTCGTGGCCACCCCTTCGGGGATCACGGCGTCAGGCAATAGATAGATAGATAGATAGAAGAATGAATAGGCGGCGTGAGTCCATTTCTTTATCAAGAATAGAGGTGTGTTTATCTAAGTCGGGTCTGGTGAGTTCCTGATGGTGTGGGGATGTGTGGTAGTGGTCCTTGATAGCTCCGGCTTGAAGGTGGAAGGTAAGGCGACGTGACAGACGAGTCCTTGTCAAACCGACATAAGTGTGAGTTCCACAGTCCTCACTGTTACAGGTGTGTCGGTATATGACATGGTCCTCTTGTGACGGTTTCGTAGCGGTAGCCGGGCTGTTGCGAATGACTAGTTGTGATGTTTTCCTCGATTTGTAGTATATGGTGAGTTTAAGGTGTTGGTCAGGGTTCGTAGTTTTAACGTTGTTGCTGATAATGTCTCTCATTATGTTTTCGTCTGTTTTGTGATCTGAGGACATGTGGATTTTATAGTAAATTTTTATGTATTCAGTGTTTGTATTAGTAGGCATGTCGTTTTTGTACCATGTTTCAAGGTGTTTGTTGATGGTGTGGGCGATGTCCGAGTTACTGTATCCATTGTTTACAAGCACCTGGGTGAGCCTCTCGAGTTCCTTGTGAGTGTCTCGCCAGGAGGTGCAGTGTGATAGGGCTCTCCTGACGTAGGCGGCGATGGTGGATCGTAAATATCGCTGGGGGCATTCACTTTCGCCGTTGAGACATAATCCGTTGTTGGTGGGTTTGGTGTAGACAGTGGTGGTAAAGCCTGAGGTGTTGTTGTTGTTTACGAGGACATCAAGGAAGGGGAGATGACCGTTAGAGGACTCCTCGAAGGTGAAGTTTAGACTGGAAGAGGCGATGAATCGTTGTTGAAGGTCACGTAGCTCCTGTGGGTCCTTCACACGCACGAAGATGTCGTCCACATATCTGCAGTAGACGGAGGGGCGGTTGGTAGTCAGGAGCTCTTCTTCGATGGTGCCCATGTAAAAATTGGCAAAGAGGACTCCTAGGGGACTGCCCATTGCCACACCATCAATCTGCTGATACATGTCACCTCGCAGGCAGGTGAAGGGCGCCTCTTTGGTGCATATTTCCAGCAACGTCTTCAGGGCTGTTTCTGGGAGGTCTAAGGGCGTGTTGTCTGGGCAGTGGTAGACTCGATGTAGGATGAGCTCAATGGTGCAGTCCACAGGCACGTTGGTAAAGAGACTTTCTACATCTAGGGAGGCGATGATATGGTCGTCAGTAGAGGAGGCATCTCTTAAATCTCCAGGAAGTCAGCTGACGAGGAAAAACTGTACTGGCTGGGGGTGTAGGGGGTTAGAAGTTTGTTCAAAGTCTTGGCAATTTGGTAGGTGGCGGTAGGGATCTGGGAGATGATGGGGCGAAGGGGGTTACCTGGTTTGTGGGTTTTGACTGTGCCGTAAGCGTACCCAGGGGAGAAGTCACCGATTATTTTTTTAAGGTGGATCCCTCCTGTCTTTGCGTTGATGGCGGTGATGGTGGTGTTGGTTTTCCGTTTTATTTCTTCGGTGGGGTTACGGGTGATTTTCCGGAATTTTGTAGAGTCGCTTAGGATGTGGTCCATCTTCTGCAGGTATTCATCTTTGTCGTGGATGACCCGGCTGGCAGCTTTATCGGCTCGTCTGATAATGATATTATTATTTTCACGAAGTTGTTTAGCCACTAAGATGTGGTTTTTGTTGATTAATCCGCTGTTGTGGGAACCACGTGTTTTATCGGCTTCGGCTAGTAAGGTCGGTTGTAGGTTGGGTGAGGTTGTGAGTTTCCCATCCTTCTCCAGTTTTTGGATGTCGTCCAGGAGAATCTCGATCTCTAGTCGTTTTCGGTGTGGTCGGGGTTTAGTGGTGTAGTGGCAATTGAGTCCTTTGTTGAGGAGTTCTTCTTGGTCGGGGATAAGGTCCGTGTTGGTGAGGTTGATGTACCCTTTGAGGGGGTCTGGGGAGTTTGATGTTGCCGCCATATAGTTTGGACAATTTCTTGATGGCGGTGCTCTCCACTTTGTGTAGGTGCTGTGTATTGAGTTGTTCGAGTTTGGTGTTGATACGTTGTTTAACTGGTGCGTGGGCGGCTTCTTCATTCCATTGTTGTACAAGGGCGTCTCGCTCTTGTTGGAGGTAAAGTGCCGTCTCTCGTTTTTCCAAAGCTTCTTGCTGGACCAATTCTCTCCGGAATTGGAGTGTGCAGTCTCGGTTTCTGGCATTCTCATTAAATAGTTTGATATTAGTGTAGCCAGGGAGGATATTTTCTTTCAGGCAGGTGAGATTAAAATAATAGGCACAGTTTGCATTATTGAGTTTTTTATTGATACTCTCAATTTTTCGTATAGTTTTTCTGGTATTTTCAGGAAGTTGGTAAAGGAGGTTTGCAAATGGTTCCGACGTTTCAATGGGCGCAGCCATCATTATCAAGGAGAAGTGAAGTTAGAAGGTGATAAGTCGAGTTTACAGTATATAGGCGATACAAGATCAAGAGAGGGATTATTGTGTGCTAGCTGCACGCTACTTGGCTAACCTAAGACTAGCTCTGGTAGGCTGGCCGGACGCAGGAGTGGGCCCACTCCTGCGTGTGTCGGTATATGACATGGTCCTCTTGTGACGGTTTCTTAGCGGTAGCCGGGCTGTTGCGAATGACTAGTTGTGATGTTTTCCTCGATTTGTAGTATATGGTGAGTTTTAGGTGTTGGTCAGGGTTCGTAGTTTTAACGTTGTTGCTGATAATGTCTCTCATTATGTTTTCGTCTGTTTTGTGATCTCCTTGATAATGATGGCTGTGCCCATTGAAACGTCGGAACCATTTGCAAACCTCCTTTACCAACTTCCTGAAAATACCAGAAAAACTATACGAAAAATTGAGAGTATCAATAAAAAACTCAATAATACAAACTGTGCCTATTATTTTAATCTCACCTGCCTGAAAGAAAATATCCTCCCTGGCTACACTAATATCAAACTATTTAATGAGAATGCCAGAAACCGAGACTGCACACTCCAATTCCGGAGAGAATTGGTCCAGCAAGAAGCTTTGGAAAAACGAGAGACGGCACTTTACCTCCAACAAGAGCGAGACGCCCTTGTACAACAATGGAATGAAGAAGCCGCCCACGCACCAGTTAAACAACGTATCAACACCAAACTCGAACAACTCAATACACAGCACCTACGCAAAGTGGAGAGCACCGCCATCAAGAAATTGTCCAAACTATATGGCGGCAACATCAAACTCCCCAGACCCCTCAAAGGGTACATCAACCTCACCAACACGGACCTGACCCCCGACCAAGAAGAACTCCTCAACAAAGGACTCAATTGCCACTACACCACTAAACCCCGAGCACACCGAAAACGACTAGAGATCGAGATTCTCCTGGACGACATCCAAAAACTGGAGAAGGATGTGTTACGATCGGGTCTCGTATAAATCAGTGGCTCTTATACATTGGACTAGACTGGCATAAATTCAACAACGGAAACGCTAGATCCAACCCCTGATATATAATCCCGTCGAACAAAGAACACATATACCCTCCAGAGTTATATCTGCGATAGCGGGGTATCTTAACTCTCAGTATCTATGTGCTTCTACTATAGGCTGATGTTCTCTGAAACAGCCTATTACCTATAACATATGGTTGCTTAGTTATGGTACACAAGGAAAAGATAGTTAACTTAATTAAATCACAAGAGTGATCTAATGCAAACAAGAAGAAGGTTTACTTAACGTTACTTTAATCAATAATATCTGTCACTCCTTTATGAAAGAAAGTGTTGTAAAGTCCTCAAGCACCGAACAAGGAATCTTCTGAATAATGTCGGATGCTACTAAGAAGAACGTATCGGAAAATGGAACCACAAAATAGCAGGAGGCAGGACAATGCACGTGTAGGCTAAATACACAAAAAGGCTGGACCTATAATGTTATTGGACACAAGAATATTATAAGCGGTGCAACAGTAATAATGCTCGCCACGAAAAAGTAGTACTCCTATTAACAAAACCGGTCTATGCTGGTTGTGTCTCTCTACAGCAACCTAGACCTCAAAATGCTTGTGTAGAAATAATGGGTATGCATAAAAGAGTATATGATCTAATCCAGCTAATGTCTACCCGGGTTAATAAAGTCTAGCTGGGATGCGCAAAGGTACAGAATTCTGGTGGAGCAAGGCAGCTCCTAGCCTAGTGTGGACCTTGGGTCTGTGCGGCCTGATTACGTTAATATGAAGGGGTGCTCTCTTGAGGATTCTTGATCACAAGTATCGAGTATCCTCCTGGCGACCCTCAAAAGTAAAAGCAAATAGAGTTAGAACAGTGTTGGGTGGATTAGGCAAGCAGCCCTCACGCACTACACAGTCTAAACTCCAAGGTACACAGACAAAAGATCCACCCAGGTAACCCACAGAATCCGTAGTGTCGTGCAGCTCAAAAGTAGCCTACACACAGTGAAAACACCAACAGCAAGGTACCTGATCCCTAGTCTAGCATTATTTAACCCTGTAGAAACATTAGTGATTGATGGAGACAGTCCGAGCAATACAATCTCCCAAAAAGACAACGACTCTCTTCAACCTTAGCCTAGTACATAAGAAATGTGAGATCCAGCATATAATACAGTCTGGCCACCAATTCAAGGTGTGGATGCAGGGAACCAGAGGGGGATTGATATTAATAAAAGGTGAGGAAGTAGTGGAAATGATAGAGGCAGTAGGAGAGAAAGATTCTAAGACAAGAGTGTGGAACAGTTCATGGGAGATGCTTAGAGTATGCTGTCTGGGAAGGATCTGACAAGGATATTCCCAGGGACCGCCTCGCTGGAGTCCCAGTTCGCAGGAATGGCACGAGGGCGCGCGACAGTCGCCCAGTAAGCAGCCGCCTAGTAGGCAGTGTTAGGCAGGAGGCAACGAATCCCGCGAGGCCTATGTAAGGGGGCCAGCCACGCACCACACTCACCACCAAGTCACACCACCTGGTCTCTCTCTCTCTCTCTCCCGCTCGCCTTCCCATCATTCAACTACTTAACACAATACTTTCAATTGACTAAATAAAATAGAAAGGATTGTGACAGACGAAAATAAAGAACAGTTCTGAACTGTCTGCAACACAAGCTTTCTCGAGAAGGAAAGTACACAATGATAGGTAGACTGTAGCTACATTCTCTGCCCTGGCGAGTCCTAGCGAGTAAGCCATGCGGTTCTGGGGGAAGCGGTGAGCGTCACACCCCACCCAAGATTTTTAAGAGGCTCCAACTATGAGCTCTAAATCTGACACGCAGAACCCATACAAAATTCGCCACTCCTAGCCACCCAGCGACAATGAAATGTAAAGCACAGTGTTCTTCAAAATAACACATAATAAAAGTGAACAACCCTTCCCAACACAATAGATTAAATTACATAGTTATGCTCATAAGAGCCAGCTTCACTAGCCCAGCCTTCTGAGAGGAGTACAACTCAGAATTTCTGCTATAACATACTTAAACAAAATTTAACTATCAAAGAAAGAGTTTTTATAGGATTTTTATATTTTTAATATGTTTATGGCAGCTGCACTACAGGGGCAAGCCTAGTTTTTTCTTCTATACCAACACAGCAACTCCTACTTTACGACCCAATACGCTGGGCTACACACGCGAGCCAACAAGCACCAGACGTAAACATACTAATCAAACCAAAGTAGGAGGCTACCCTTGTGATGATCTACCCCGGGTCTTCCATCCTCGATAAGCAATCTGCAATCACATTCTCAGAACCGGCAATATGGCGTATGTCTAGGTTGTATTCCTGCAACATTAATGACCACCTGGTCAGCCTCATATTCCGGTTATGGAATTGATTCAGGAACTTGAGGGGGTGATGGTTGGTGTAGATCACCACAACTGGTCCATAGGCTGGAACATACACCTCAAAGTGCCTGAGCGCTAGCACAATCGCCAGCAGTTCCTTCTCAACTACTGAATAGTTCTTCTGCGCCGAGTTGAACTTTTTTGAGAAGAAACTGACTGGGTGCTCCAGCCCATCTTCGTCTGATTGCATCAGAACGGCACCAGCCCCCACACCACTGGCATCAGTTGCCAGCTGGAATGGTCGGCTAAAGTCCGGGGCCCTGAGGATTGGGTGAGTACACAACAGGTGTTTTACTAGCAAAAAAGCCCTCTCACACTCAGGCGCCCACTTAAACTTTCTATCTTTAGCCAATAGGTCCGTCAGAGGAGCCAGCACAGTAGAATAGCCCTTTATAAAGCGGCGGTAGTAACCAATCATGCCCAAAAACCTCATGATCTGCTTCTTGGTGGACGGCCTGGGGAAGTGGTTAATAGCCAATATCTTGTTCTGTGGGGGGCACACCTGGCCCAAACCCACCATGAACCCCAGATACTGCACGGTAGTCCGCACAAAATCACACTTTCCCAGGTTGACCACCAAGTTTGCCTCGCTTAATTTCTTAAATAGGGATTCTACATGTTCACAGTGGCTCTTGAAATCGTCATCGTAGATAATGACGTCGTCCAGGTACACGGTACAGTTCGGAATGTCAGCCACTAACTCGTTCATCAAGCTTTGGAAGGTCGCTGGTGCGTTCTTTAGACCGTACGGCATGACATTACAGCGATATGTAGCACCATCCACCACAAAACCACACACCTCTTTCGCCTGTTCAGACAAAGGCATCTGCCAGTAACCTTTTACCAGGTCCACCTTGGTCAAGAACTTGGCCCTGCCAATCTTGTCTACACAGTCATCGACCCGGGGAAGAGGATATGGGTTGGTGGGAGTCAAGCCGTTTAGCCTGCGGTAATCAACACAGAAGCGCACCTTGCCATCCGGCTTAGGTTGCAGCGTTACGGGAGATGTCCACTTTACCGCCCCCTTCTCGATCAGTCCCTGTTGCAACATATACTCCAACTCCGCCCGGAGGGCCGGAAGTTTAACAGGGGGCACCCTATAGGGCACTGATTTGAAGGGTGGGTGGTCTCCGACGTCAACGTCGTGCACCTCATGAGTAGTGAGGCCTGGGTGTTCCGCAAATACAGTAGGGTATAAACAGAATAGGCGCTCGACAGCCACACGCAGTTGCTCAGGTAGGTGTTGCAAAGCCTCATGAGCCGCCTGGCTCGTGTTTCCCGCCCACTGATCTGCAGAAACATGATAATCCCAGTTGTCATCCACCTGCGCATGACTGTCCCGTTCTCCTTCTCCACCTTGACTGCTGAAAGTCATCACGGGGACAGTGAGAGGCTCAGGTGGGCACCTCACATACACCTTCATCAGGTTGACATGACATAACTGATTCCTGTTACGCCTGTCTGGAGTGGCCACAAGGTAATCTAAGTCCGAGAGCTTCTCTGCTACCCTATAAGGACCAGCGTACTTTGCGGATAAGGGGTGACCTACAAGAGGGAGTAGTATCAACACCTCCTGACCCACGTGAAACTCCCTGAGTTTCACCTTGTGGTCGTACCTGTCCTTCATGAGGGCCTGAGAGCCTACCAGATTGCGGCCAGCCAACTCCAGACTACGCAACATTCGTTCTCTACTCTCAAGTTCGACAGCACCGTCACTACACTTTAGAACCTCCGGGTTTTCTAGCTGCAATTTGCGAATATCTGAGGGAGCTAGCCTGTCTAAGTGTTTGCGAAACAACTCATGCCCTCCCCCAACATCGAACTTTGCATCCCGTTGCTCTCTCCGTGTATACCGTTGCTGCCTCTGAGTCTCTTAAGCCCTGCCTCTACACTCTCAGTGACAGGTGGTGGTGCTTCTCCAGACTCTAATAACGGTGCTAATACTGAGTCCCCGAGAAGCGCTGCTGGTACTAGACTCTCCACCGTATCAGCTTTCAGCACCTTCTCGTGACCGTTCCTCCGCTTATTTGAAGACTGTTGGTTAGGCTGTGACTCCCTGGATGCGAGAGATCTGGTTACAACACACGCCATTGGTTGCACCTGACACTTCTCAACCCATTCCTGTTCCTCCCTACTCACGTCGGCCGGCTCCTCGGCAACGACTAAGGGTGAAACCTTAGAAGCAGGCACCGCAAAGTCATTGCCGAGAAGGAGGTCGACGCCCCCAACAGGCAATTTCTCCACGATTCCCACATCCAGTTCGCGAGTCACACCGTCAACTTCAAGCTCCATTCTAACAAGCGGGTATGACCTAGTTGCATTAACTCCCTGCACCACAACTACCCGCGCCGCGTTTATGGGTCTACCAGTGAAATTCTTCAAGAGTGTCTGAGAGGCACCTGTGTCACGCAAAAGCTGTACCCCGTGCTTCTTGCCCCCCCACTTCACGCAGCCATGCCCTCTATGGTCGCAAAAGGCATCGCGGACAGGGTTCGAGCCTTCCGGATCCTTCTTCACTGGCGGTGCTCCATCCTCTGATCTTATGCCTCCAGCAAACACAGAAGACTTCTGGAACACCCCAATGCTGCGAGCCAATGACACAGCCGCCGTGGGAGGTCTTCTCGGACAAGCTTTTGCCATGTGCCCCTCTTTGTGACAGTGATAACACTCAAATTTCCCCTTGGACTTATACTGAGGTGGAAAAGTCCCCTGACCCTTCTTAAACGGGGCGGTGCTACGTTTGTGATAAGTCTTGGTGTCATTGCTTTTAAATTTATGTGTGTCCATATTCCGGGGAGGGGGAGGGTAACGCTCCTTAACGCCTACATCGTTTCTCTGTGCAGAGCCGCACCCCCGAATTAGTGACAACCGACGATCAGCCATCTCTGCTGCTTCTACGAGAGTTCTTGGGTTCTTCTCTTTAAGGTTTAAAGTCAAGTCACCGCCTGTACACTTATAAAACTGCTCTAGAAGGATCAACTGTTTCATCTCATCAAACGTAGTTGTCTTCTCTGATCTGAGCCAGTTTCCCATAGCGTCGGACAGGTCCCGGGCGTGCTCCAGGAAGGTACTGTCTCGCCCCTTAGTCACACCCCGGAACTTTAACCTATATGTCTCGGGTTGTAGCTCATATGCCCGCAGGACAGCCTCCTTGAGCTCCTCATAAACAACGCAGGACTCCAAAGGCAGTGTATCGTAAGCCTTGAGCCCCTTACCTACGAGTCTAGAGGACACAAGGGCCGCCCACTTAACTTCAGGTCACTGATGCTCCCGGCACTTCTTCTCAAATCTATTGAAAAACTCTGTGACACCAGACTCGTCAAATACAGGGACCAGTTTGAGAAGGTGCGACAGAGACTGATCATGCGCACGGTTTCCAGTACCGAGTCGCTGTCCCGTCGTCTCAACACGAGACTTCTCTAAATCCATGTCGGCACAGTATCTTGTAGATTCTAGTTCAGTCCTAAGCTCAGCTTCCCTCGTCTGTTGCTGCATCCTAGCCATCTCTTTTCTCTCTTCTATCTTAGCTAGCTCTTTTCTCTCTTCTATCTTAGCTAGCTCGAGCTGAAAGAGCATCTCCGGGGTCAAACCTTGAGGAGGAAGAGGAGATGCAATGATGTTAGAAATACCCGGTGATCCCCCCAGGGGCAAACCACCCTGCCAGTCACTACCCACCTGCGGAAGCGTGCTCAGGGTCGGTACTCCAATAGGAGCATTGGGAGTCGAGTGAAGGGGAGGCTCGGCCAAAGGGCTCTGAGCACTCACCCTACCTCGTACGCCAGTCACCCCACCCAGCACACACGTCATCAGGTCATCCTTGGTCATGCCACTAGTACATACATGACCGATAGCTGCGGCTAAGCACTGGATACCATACCGATTCATACCCACCAACCTGTCGGAAGTAACAGGCCATTGTAAAAAATTCCTTGCATCCTCCTCACTGTTCACCAAGTTAACAACCTGCCCATGCTGCTGCTCCTCAGCTTCTACATCACATACTGTGTCCTCATCCTGCACTGATCCGCTATAAGACATGATGCTCACTGAAGATTTTTCACTTTGATACACAAAAAAGAAGTACCCCAAACTCTTATACCACAATATTCACAATAACAAATTCTCGGAGACCGCTTAAGTGCTATATTACTTTGCTAAAAAAATAATTCTTGCATGTCCTCAAAAAATATTCCACAAAATCAACAAATGTTCACTGCCTAAACTGTGAGAAAAATCTGCACAATAACCTGCAATTATATGTCAGTTCACCAAATCCTGAGCTAGGTCGCCATTTTTTACGATCGGGTCTCGTATAAATCAGTGGCTCTTATACATTGGACTAGACTGGCATAAATTCAACAACGGAAACGCTAGATCCAACCCCTGATATATAATCCCGTCGAACAAAGAACACATAATTATACCCTCCAGAGTTATATCTGCGATAGCGGGGTATCTTAACTCTCAGTATCTATGTGCTTCTACTATAGGCTGATGTTCTCTGAAACAGCCTATTACCTATAACATATGGTTGCTTAGTTATGGTACACAAGGAAAAGATAGTTAACTTAATTAAATCACAAGAGTGATCTAATGCAAACAAGAAGAAGGTTTACTTAACGTTACTTTAATCAATAATATCTGTCACTCCTTTATGAAAGAAAGTGTTGTAAAGTCCTCAAGCACCGAACAAGGAATCTTCTGAATAATGTCGGATGCTACTAAGAAAAACTTATCGGAAATGGAACCACAAAATAGCAGGAGGCAGGACAATGCACGTGTAGGCTAAATACACAAAAAGGCTGGACCTATAATGTTATTGGACACAAGAATATTATAAGCGGTGCAACAGTAATAATGCTCGCCACGAAAAAGTAGTACTCCTATTAACAAAACCGGTCTATGCTGGTTGTGTCTCTCTTCAGCAACCTAGACCTCAAAATGCTTGTGTAGAAATAATGGGTATCCATAAAAGAGTATATGATCTAATCCAGCTAATGTCTACCCGGGTTAATAAAGTCTAGCTGGGATGCGCAAAGGTACAGAATTCTGGTGGAGCAAGGCAGCTCCTAGCCTAGTGTGGACCTTGGGTCTGTGCGGCCTGATTAGGTTAATATGAAGGGGTGCTCTCTTGAGGATTCTTGATCACAAGTATCGAGTATCCTCCTGGCGACCCTCAAAAGTAAAAGCAAATAGAGTTAGAACAGTGTTGGGTGGATTAGGCAAGCAGCCCTCACGCACTACACAGTCTAAACTCCAAGGTACACAGACAAAAGATCCACCCAGGTAACCCACAGAATCCGTAGTGTCGTGCAGCTCAAAAGTAGCCTACACACAGTGAAAACACCAACAGCAAGGTACCTGATCCCTAGTCTAGCATTATTTAACCCTGTAGAAACATTAGTGATTGATGGAGACAGTCCGAGCAATACAATCTCCCAAAAAGACAACGACTCTCTTCAACCTTAGCCTAGTACATAAGAAATGTGAGATCCAGCATATAATACAGTCTGGCCACCAATTCAAGGTGTGGATGCAGGGAACCAGAGGGGGATTGATATTAATAAAAGGTGAGGAAGTAGTGGAAATGATAGAGGCAGTAGGAGAGAAAGATTCTAAGACAAGAGTGTGGAACAGTTCATGGGAGATGCTTAGAGTATGCTGTCTGGGAAGGATCTGACAAGGATATTCCCAGGGACCGCCTCGCTGGAGTCCCAGTTCGCAGGAATGGCACGAGGGCGCGCGACAGTCGCCCAGTAAGCAGCCGCCTAGTAGGCAGTGTTAGGCAGGAGGCAACGAATCCCGCGAGGCCTATGTAAGGGGGCCAGCCACGCACCACACTCACCACCAAGTCACACCACCTGGTCTCTCTCTCTCTCTCTCTCCTGCTCGCCTTCCCATCATTCAACTACTTAACACAATACTTTCAATTGACTAAATAAAATAGAAAGGATTGTGACAGACGAAAATAAAGAACAGTTCTGAACTGTCTGCAACACAAGCTTTCTCGAGAAGGAAAGTACACAATGATAGGTAGACTGTAGCTACATTCTCTGCCCTGGCGAGTCCTAGCGAGTAAGCCATGCGGTTCTGGGGGAAGCGGTGAGCGTCACACCCCACCCAAGATTTTTAAGAGGGTCCAACTATGAGCTCTAAATCTGACACGCAGAACCCATACAAAATTCGCCACTCCTAGCCACCCAGCGACAATGAAATGTAAAGCACAGTTCTCTTCAAAATAACACATTATAAAAATGAACAACCCTTCCCAACACAATAGATTAAATTACATAGTTATGCTCATAAGAGCGAGCTTCACTAGCCCAGCCTTCTGAGAGGAGTACAACTCAGAATTTCTGCTATAACATACTTAAACAAAATTTAACTATCAAAGAAAGAGTTTTTATAGGATTTTTATATTTTTAATATGTTTATGGCGGCTGCACTACAGGGGCAAGCCTTGTTTTTTCTTCTATACCAACACTGCAACTCCTACTTTACAACCCAATACGCTGGGCTACACACGCGAGCCAACAAGCACCAGACGTAAACATACTAATCAAACCAAAGTAGGAGGCTACCCTTGTGATGATCTACCCCGGGTCTTCCATCCTCGATAAGCAATCTGCAATCACATTCTCAGAACTGGCAATATGGCGTATGTCTAGGTTGTATTCCTGCAACATTAATGACCACCTGGTCAGCCTCATATTCCGGTTATGGAATTGATTCAGGAACTTGAGGGGGTGATGGTCGGTGTAGATCACCACAACTGGTCCATAGGCTGGAACATACACCTCAAAGTGCCTGAGCGCTAGCACAATCGCCAGCAGTTCCTTCTCAACTACTGAATAGTTCTTCTGCGCCGAGTTGAACTTTTTTGAGAAGAAACTGACTGGGTGCTCCAGCCCATCTTCGTCTGATTGCATCAGAACGGCACCAGCCCCCACACCACTGGCATCAGTTGCCAGCTGGAATGGTCGGCTAAAGTCCGGGGCCCTGAGGATTGGGTGAGTACACAACAGGTGTTTTACTAGCAAAAAAGCCCTCTCACACTCAGGCGCCCACTTAAACTTTCTATCTTTAGCCAATAGGTCCGTCAGAGGAGCCAGCACAGTAGAATAGCCCTTTATAAAGCGGCGGTAGTAACCAATCATGCCCAAAAACCTCATGATCTGCTTCTTGGTGGACGGCCTGGGGAAGTGGTTAATAGCCAATATCTTGTTCTGTGGGGGGCACACCTGGCCCAAACCCACCATGAACCTCAGATACTGCACGGTAGCCCGCACAAAATCACACTTTCCCAGGTTGACCACCAAGTTTGCCTCGCTTAATTTCTTAAATAGGGATTCTACATGTTCACAGTGGCTCTTGAAATCGTCATCGTAGATAATGACGTCGTCCAGGTACACGGTACAGTTCGGAATGTCAGCCACTAACTCGTTCATCAAGCTTTGGAAGGTCGCTGGTGCGTTCTTTAGACCGTACGGCATGACATTACAGCGATATGTAGCACCATCCACCACAAAACCACACACCTCTTTCGCCCGTTCAGACAAAGGCACCTGCCAGTAACCTTTTACCAGGTCCACCTTGGTCAAGAACTTGGCCCTGCCAATCTTGTCTACACAGTCATCGACCCGGGGAAGAGGATATGGGTTGGTGGGAGTCAAGCCGTTTAGCCTGCGGTAATCAACACAGAAGCGCACCTTGCCATCCGGCTTAGGTTGCAGCGTTACGGGAGATGTCCACTTTACCGCCCCCTTCTCGATCAGTCCCTGTTGCAACATATACTCCAACTCCGCCCGGAGGGCCGGAAGTTTAACAGGGGGCACCCTATAGGGCACTGATTTGAAGGGTGGGTGGTCTCCGACGTCAACGTCGTGCACCTCATGAGTAGTGAGGCCTGGGTGTTCCGCAAATACAGTAGGGTATAAACAGAATAGGCGCTCGACAGCCACACGCTGTTGCTCAGGTAGGTGTTGCAAAGCCTCATGAGCCGCCTGTCTCGTGTTTCCCGCCCACTGATCTGCAGAAACCTGATAATCCCAGTTGTCATCCACCTGCGCATGACTGTCCCGTTCTCCTTCTCCACCTTGACTGCTGAAAGTCATCACGGGGACAGTGAGAGGCTCAGGTGGGCGCCTCACATAGTCCTTCATCAGGTTGACATGACATAACTGATTCCTCTTACGCCTGTCTGGAGTGGCTACCAGGTAATCTAAGTCCGAGAGCTTCTCTGCTGCCCTATAAGGACCAGCGTACTTTGCGGATAAGGGGTGACCTACAAGAGGGAGTAGTATCAACACCTCCTGACCCACGTGAAACTCCCTGAGTTTCACCTTGTGGTCGTACCTGTCCTTCATGAGGGCCTGAGAGCCTACCAGATTGCGGCCAGCCAACTCCAGACTACGCAACATTCGTTCTCTACTCTCAAGTTCGACAGCACCGTCACTACACTTTAGAACCTCCGGGTCTTCTAGCTGCAATTTGCGAATATCTGAGGGAGCTAGCCTGTCTAAGTGTTGGCGAAACAACTCATGCCCTCCCCCAACATCGAACTTTGCATCCCGTTGCTCTCTCCGTGTATACCGTTGCTGCCTCTGAGCCTCTTTAAGCCCTGCCTCTACACTCTCAGTGACAGGTGGTGGTGCTTCTCCAGACTCTAATAACGGTGCTAATACTGAGTCCCCGAGAAGCGCTGCTGGTACTAGACTCTCCACCGTATCAGCTTTCAGCACCTTCTCGTGACCGTTCCTCCGCTTATTTGAAGACTGTTGGTTAGGCTGTGACTCCCTGGATGCGAGAGATCTGGTTACAACACACACCATTGGTTGCACCTGACACTTCTCAACCCATTCCTGTTCCTCCCTACTCACGTCGGCCGGCTCCTCGGCAACGACTAAGGGTGAAACCTTAGAAGCAGGCACCGCAAAGTCATTGCCGAGAAGGAGGTCGACGCTCCCAACAGGCAATTTCTCCACGATTCCCACATCCAGTTCGTGAGTCACACCGTCAACTTCAAGCTCCATTCTAACAAGCGGGTATGACCTAGTTGCATTAACTCCCTGCACCACAACTACCCACGCCGCGTTTATGGGTCTACCAGTGAAATTCTTCAAGAGTGTCTGAGAGGCACCTGTGTCACGCAAAAGCTGTACCCCGTGCTTCTTGCCCCCCCACTTCACGCAGCCATGCCCTCTATGGTCGCAAAAGGCATCGCGGACAGGGTTCGAGCCTTCCGGATCCTTCTTCACTGGCGGTGCTCCATCCTCTGATCTTATGCCTCCAGCAAACACAGAAGACTTCTGGAACACCCCAATGCTGCGAGCCAATGACACAGCCGCCGTGGGAGGTCTGCTCGGACAAGCTTTTGCCATGTGCCCCTCTTTGTGACAGTGATAACACTCAAATTTCCCCTTGGACTTATACTGAGGTGTAAAAGTCCCCTGACCCTTCTTAAACAGGGCGGTGCTAGGTTTGTGATCAGTCTTGGTGTCATTGCTTTTAAATTTATGTGTGTCCATATTCCGGGGAGGGGGAGGGTAACGCTCCTTAATGCCTACATCGTTTCTCTGTGCAGAGCCGCACCCCCGAATTAGTGACAACCGACGATCAGCCATCTCTGCTGCTTCTACGAGAGTTCTTGGGTTCTTCTCTTTAAGGTTTAAAGTCAAGTCGCCGCCCGTACACTTATAAAACTGCTCTAGAAGCATCAACTGTTTCATCTCATCAAACGTAGTTGTCTTCTCTGATCTGAGCCAGTTTCCCATAGCGTCGGACAGGTCCCGGGCGTGCTCCCAGATGGTACTGTCTCGCCCCTTAGTCACACCCCGGAACTTTAACCTATATGTCTCGGGTTGTAGCTCATATGCCCGCAGGACAGCCTCCTTGAGCTCCTCATAAACAACGCAGGACTCCAAAGGCAGTGCATCGTAAGCCTTGAGCCCCTTACCTACGAGTCTAGAGGACACAAGGGCCGCCCACTTAACTTCAGGCCACTGATGCTCCCGGCACTTCTTCTCAAATCTATTAAAAAACTCTGTGACACCAGACTCGTCAAATACAGGGACCAGTTTGAGAAGGTGCGACAGAGACTGATCATGCGCACGGTTTCCAGTACCAAGTCGCTGTCCCGTCGTCTCAACACGAGACTTCTCTAAATCCATGTCGGCACAGTATCTTGTAGATTCTAGTTCAGTCCTAAGCTCAGCTTCCCTCGTCTGTTGCTGCATCCTAGCCAGCTCTTTTCTCTCTTCTATCTTAGCTAGCTCTTTTCTCTCTTCTATCTTAGCTAGCTCGAGCTGAAAGAGCATCTCCGGGGTCAAACCTTGAGGAGGAAGAGGAGATGCAATGATGTTAGAAATACCCGGTGATCCCCCCAGGGGCAAACCACCCTGCCAGTCACTACCCACCTGCGGAAGCGTGCTCAGGGTCGGTACTCCAATAGGAGGATTGGGAGTCGAGTGAAGGGGAGGCTCGGCCAAAGGGCTCTGAGCACTCACCCTACCTCGTACGCCAGTCACCCCTCCCAGCACACACGTCATCAGGTCATCCTTGGTTATGCCACTAGTACATACATGACCGATAGCTGCGGCTAAGCACTGGAGACCGTACCGATTCATACCCACCAACCTGTCGGAAGTAACAGGCCATTGTAAAAAATTCCTTGCATCCTCCTCACTGTTCACCAAGTTAACAACCTGCCCATGCTGCTGCTCCTCAGCTTCTACATCACGTACTGTGTCCTCATCCTGCACTGATCCGCTATAAGACATGATGCTCACTGAAGATTTTTCACTTTGATACACAAAAAAGAAGTACTCCAAACTCTTATACCACAATATTCACAATAACAAATTCTCGGAGACCGCTTAAGTGCTATATTACTTTGCTAAAAAAATAATTCTTGCATGTCCTCAAAAAATATTCCACAAAATCAACAAATGTTCACTGCCTAAACTGTGAGAAAAATCTGCACAATAACCTGCAATTATATGTCAGTTCACCAAATCCTGACCTAGGTCGCCATTTGTTACGATCGGGTCTCGTATAAATCAGTGGCTCTTATACATTGGACTAGACTGGCATATATTCAACAACTGAAACGCTAGATCCAACCCCTGATATATAATCCCGTCGAACAAAGAACACATATACCCTCCAGAGTTATATCTGCGATAGCGGGTATCTTAACTCTCAGTATCTATGTGCTTCTACTATAGGCTGATGTTCTCTGAAACAGCCTATTACCTATAACATATGGTTACTTAGTTATGGTACACAAGGAAAAGATAGTTAACTTAATTAAATCACAAGAGTGATCTAATGCAAACAAGAAGAAGGTTTACTTAACGTTACTTTAATCAATAATATCTGTCACTCCTTTATGAAAGAAAGTGTTGTAAAGTCCTCAAGCACCGAACAAGGAATCTTCTGAATAATGTCGGATGCCACGAAAAAGTAGTACTCCTATTAACAAAACCGGTCTATGCTGGTTGTGTCTCTCTACAGCAACCTAGACCTCAAAATGCGTGTGTAGAAATAATGGGTATGCATAAAAGAGTATATGATCTAATCCAGCTAATGTCTACCCGGGTTAATAAAGTCTAGCTGGGATGCGCAAAGGTACAGAATTCTGGTGGAGCAAGGCAGCTCCTAGCCTAGTGTGGACCTTGGGTCTGTGCGACCTGATTACGTTAATATGAAGGGGTGCTCTCTTGAGGATTCTCGATCACAAGTATCGAGTATCCTCCTGGCGACCCTCAAAAGTAAAAGCAAATAGAGTTAGAACAGTGGTGGGTGGATTAGGCAAGCAGCCCTCACATACTACACAGTCTAAACTCCAAGGTACACAGACAAAAGATCCACCCAGGTAACCCACAGAATCCGTAGTGTGGTGCAGCTCAAAAGTAGCCTACACACAGTGAAAACACCAACAGCAAGGTACCTGATCCCTAGTCTAGCATTATTTAACTCTGTAGAAACATTAGTGATTGATGGAGACAGTCCGAGCAATACAATCTCCCAAAAAGACACCGACTCTCTTCAACCTTAGCCTAGTACATAAGAAATGTGAGATCCAGCATATAATACAGTCTGGCCACCAATTCAAGGTGTGGATGCAGGGAACCAGAGGGGATTGATATTAATAAAAGGTGAGGAAGTAGTGGAAATGATAGAGGCAGTAGGAGAGAAAGATTCTAAGACAAGAGTGTGGAACAGTTCATGGGAGATGCTTAGAGTATGCTGTCTGGGAAGGATCTGACAAGGATATTCCCAGGGACCGCCTCGCTGGAGTCCCAGTTCGCAGGAATGGCACGAGGGCGCGCGACAGTCGCCCAGTAAGCAGCCGCCTAGTAGGCAGTGTTAGGCAGGAGGCAACGAATCCCGCGAGGCCTATGTAAGGGGGCCAGCCACGCGCCACACTCACCACCAAGTCACACCACCTGGTCTCTCTCTCTCTCTCTCTCTCTCTCCCGCTCGCCTTCCCATCATTCAACTACTTAACACAATACTTTCAATTGACTAAATAAAATAGAAAGGATTGTGACAGACGAAAATAAAGAACAGTTCTGAACTGTCTGCAACACAAGCTTTCTCGAGAAGGAAAGTACACAATGATAGGTAGACTGTAGCTACATTCTCTGCCCTGGCGAGTCCTAGCGAGTAAGCCATGCGGTTCTGGGGGAAGCGGTGAGCGTCACAGATGGGAAACTCACAACCTCACCCAACCTACAACCGACCTTACTAGCCGAAGCCGCTAAAACACGTGGTTCCCACAACAGCGGATTAATCAACAAAAACCACATCTTAGCGGCTAAACAACTTCGTGAAAATAATAACATCATAATCAGACGAGCCGATAAAGCTGCCAGCCTGGTCATCCACGACAAAGATGAATACCTGCAGAAGATGGACCACATCCTAAGCGACTCTACAAAATTCCGGAAAATCACCCGTAACCCCACCGAAGAAGTAAAGAGGAAAACCAACACCACCATCACCGCCATCAACGCAAAGACAGGAGGGATCCACCTTAAAAAACTCATCGGTGACTTCTCCCCTGGGTACGCTTACGGCACAGTCAAAACCCACAAACCAGGTAACCCCCTTCGCCCCATCATCTCCCAGATCCCTACCGCCACCTACCAAATTGCCAAGACTTTGAACAAACTTCTAACCCCCTACACCCCCAGCCAGTACAGTCTTTCCTCGTCAGCTGACTTCCTGGAGATTTTAAGAGATGCCTCCTCTACTGACGACCATATCATCGCCTCCCTAGATGTAGAAAGTCTCTTTACCAACATGCCTGTGGACCGCACCATTGAGCTCATCCTACATCGAGTCTACCACTGCCCAGACAACACGCCCTTAGACCTCCCAGAAACAGCCCTGAAGACATTGCTGGAAATATGCACCAAAGAGGCGCCCTTCACCTGCCCACGAGGTGACATGTATCAGCAGATTGATGGTGTGGCAATGGGAGTCCTCTTTGCCAATTTTTACATGGGCACCATCGAAGAAGAGCTCCTGACTACCAACCGCCCCTCCGTCTACTGCAAATATGTGGACGACATCTTCGTGCGTGTGAAGGACCCACAGGAGCTACGTGACCTTCAACAACGATTCATCGCCTCTTCCAGTCTAAACTTCACCTTCGAGGAATCCTCTAACGGTCATCTCCCCTTCCTTGATGTCCTCGTAAACAACAACAACACCTCAGGCTTTACCACCACTGTCTACACCAAACCCACCAACAACGGATTATGTCTCAACGGCGAAAGTGAATGCCCCCAGCGATATTTACGATCCACCATCGCCGCCTACGTCAGGAGAGCCCTATCACACTGCACCTCCTGGCGTGACACTCACAAGGAACTCGAGTGGCTCACCCAGGTGCTTGTAAACAATGGGTACAGTAACTCGGACATCGCCCACACCATCAACAAACACCTTGAAACATGGTACAAAAACGACATGCCTACTAATACAAACACTGAATACATAAAAATTTACTATAAAAACCACATGTCCTCAGATCACAAAAAAGACGAAAACATAATGAGAGACATTATCAGCAACAACGTTAAAACTACGAACCCTGACCAACACGTTAAACTCACCATATACTACAAATCGAGGAAAACATCACAACTAGTCATTCACAACAGCCCGGCTACCGCTAAGAAACCGTCACAAGAGGACCATGTCATATACCGACACACCTGTAACAGTGAGGACTGTGGACCTCACACTTATGTCGGTTTGACAAGGACTCGTCTTTCACGTCGCCTTACCTTCCACCTTCAAGCCGGAGCTATCAAGGACCACTACCACACATCCCCACACCATCAGGAACTCACCAGACCCGACTTAGATAAACACACCTCTATTCTTGATAAAGAAATAGACTCACGCCGCCTATTCATTCTTGAAGCTATATATATACAAACATACCAACCTACTTTAAACACACAAGCGGAATACAGCCAGATCCTACCCTCGGCACGCCCTTCCACAGCGAGGCCCCCCATGATGCCCCCAGGAATGCCCCCTCCACACACGCAGACGAACGACGCAGAGGCCCCGCCCACTCCTGCGTCCGGCAAGCCTACCAGAGCTAGTCTTAGGTTAGCCAACCAGCGTGCAGCTAGCACACAATAATCCCTCTCTTGATCTTGTATCGCCTATATAAACTCGACTTATCACCTTCTAACTTCACTTCTCCTTGATAATGATGGCTGCGCCCATTGAAACGTCAGAACCATTTGCAAACCTCCTTTACCAACTTCCTGAAAATACCAGAAAAACTATACGAAAAATTGAGAGTATCAATAAAAAACTCAATAATGCAAACTGTGCCTATTATTTTAATTTCACCTGCCTGAAAGAAAATATCCTCCCTGGCTACACTAATATATATATATATATATATATACCGGTATATATATATATATATATATACTGTATATATATATATATCTCACATTTTCCCTCACAGAATATCCCTCCAGGAAACTCCAATCTCCCCGTCTTATATTAATATAACTCTTATAACCAAACAGCGGAGATATTATGACACCATAATGCTCTAAGTATATTTCCAGTAATGCTGCCGCGAAATTGAAATGTCTTGTGAGCTAAAATAGGAGATATGAATGTTGGGTATACTTCCAATATTGTGGGTTGTGGCAATGTTGGGAATAATGTTCATACCTTGGTTTAACTCATGAGTTGGTGGAGATTAAGAGGAACACACAGAGAGAGAGAGAGAGAGAGAGAGAGAGAGAGAGAGAGAGAGTACAAAGGTAATCAAGCAACAGCAGATCCAGCGACCCCTCAAGGCTGCTTGCCCTCCAAAACACTGGTGGTCAAATGTCCAAACAGTGGTTTAGAGCGGGTAAAGGAAAAATAGAAAGGGAAGACTGCCCTGGGACAAATGTCCGTGACAGGATTATAGGAGATATTAGTAAGAGACAGGATTAGGAGATATTAGCAGGGGAGAGAGAGAGAGAGAGAGAGAGAGAGAGAGAGAGAGAGATTCCAGAATTGGATGAAGGCGCAAAAAAAAATGAAAACGGAGAGAATAATGCCGACCAAAGAGATCGGGGAAAAAACCCGTAAGATTGAGTTTGGAACACCAGCCGTGAAGAGAGAAGAGAGTCCTGGGTCTCATATATCGTGGTAGGTGCTGGGGTTGGAAGCATACCAAATCAGCCATACTCCTTAACGGCCACACTTCTAAATGGCCATACTCTTAAACGGCCATGCCCTCCTTAGCGGCCACACTCCTAAATGGCCATAATCCAAAACACCCACACTCCTTACCGGCCACACTCCAAAACGGCTATACTCCTGAATGGACAAACTTTAAAGCGGTCACACTCCTTCGCGGCCACACTCCTAAATGGCCCTACTCCTGAACGGACAAACTTTAAAGCGGTCACACTCCTTCGCGGCCACACTCCTAAACGGCCGTACACCAAGCAGCTAATGGGGTATAAAGTTGGTTAGTGGAGAGAACATAATAATTAATTCTGGTTCAGTAGTAGTTTATCGAGAGGCCTTGCCTAGGGTTAAGCGCCCCATTAATTACTATTTCCATTCACCTATGCATAGCCTCCGATAGTGCAGTTGGAATGATTGTACATGCTAAGATTGGTATGCAGGATTCGAAACTGCTTAATAAATCGTAGGCTTGTGCAGCATTCTTTAACTGTCTTCGTGGTGCAATGCATAAGTGTGTTGATTTTCGGTGTGAGCGTCCTGGGTTCGAATCCCCGGACTGCCACATGTGTTTGTTAATTTCATTAATCGAGCTTAGGAGTAAAGTTGGTTAGTGGAGAGAACATAATAAATATTAAAGTATGGATTTAGTTGTGCTAGGTTTGGTTAGAGTAGGTTAGAATTTGAACGGTTTGGTCAAGAAGAATGTTCTAACTAGAACAAGCTGTAATAGTCCAACTAACCTGCATTTTTTTTTTTTTTTTTTTTTTAAGAGACAATGAACGGAGGAAGGAAAAACACAGATAAAACAAAAAGGTCCATGTGCCTAAAGGCATCCTCCATTCATAAAATGTTTGTAACAACTGGATTTAAACATTTGTAGATTGTAAGTTTGTGGAAAGCAATTCGAGGGAAGTGAATTCCAAAGAGTAGTAGCTCTGGGGATAAATTAATTCTGATAAGCAGAAGTTCTGCATTGTGGAGGAGAAAGTGTAAATTCGTGGGCGCTCTCAGCTGCCCTAGTTCTACGGGGAAAGATGTGGAGAGGCGGCACAATTGAAGCAAGTTCCTCGGAACAATTGCTGTGAAAATATCTGTAGAATAATGCAAGGGATGCAACGTTTCTTCGTATGGATAATGTAGGAAGGTCCTGTGTGATTGCAGGGTTATTGATTAATCTAATAGCTTTATTTTGAATTTTGTCCAACTGCCTCAATGCAACCACTCCACTCCCACCCCACAGAGGTGAACAGTAATCCATCTGAGAACGCACATGACTTTTATATATCACGGCCAACTGCTCGTCAGTGAAGAATTCTCGAACTCTGTACAGGAGTCCCAGTTTTTTAGAACTGAAGCCCTACTTGGTTATATAGCTATCTTATAATCGTTCTACCCATGAAGTAAAACCATTATACCTTTTCTGATCTAATTTATAAATAAGAATCATCTATGTTCTTACACAAGTGGTTACATTAGGAAATGCATTCAGCTTTGTGAAAAGGAGAATACGTTAATTAACCACTTCAGTATTTTAAGGACGCAGTTGGCTCATTTATTTTGGCTATCAGTAAACTATTTTATTTAGTTTAGGAAATTATATGAAAATCAGAAGGTTAATTTAGATACACTTTGCCTCTTTGATGCTTATACGGCCTTCCAAAGCTGAATACAATAGTCCCATGATAGCCTGAATAGATTGTAAATAGGTGTCCCAATACTGAAAGGGGTAACAATGAAAAAAAAAATATATATATAATGTGGGAACAACGGAGCTGTAAGGACCATTAGTGTTTCCAGGTAGGGAGGCTAACGGTGAAATAATAATGAGCAGTTGGCTGGAAAACGACCATAAAATACTGCTACTTTACGGGTGTTTGGAGGTGGTGGTGGTTTTCTTATTATTGGTAGTGGAGGTAATATTATTATTGTTGTTGTTGTTGTTGTTGGTGGTGATGGTGGTGGTGGTGGTATTGTTTTAGTTGATGCTTTTGTTGTTGTTGTTGCTGTTCCCCAGGCTGCCTGGCCGAACAGCTCCAAGGCCCCGAGCAAGGCCAAGGCCATAACCGAGCGCCCCCACAGAACCCTCCCTGCCTATCACAAAAAAGCCTGGGTGACCGAAGCCGCTCACAGGCAAGGAGCCGAAGAGGGCGCGGAAACGCCCGAGATACCTAAGCCCTACCCAAGGCCCTGTGTTCGGTGTTGGTGTTGTTGTTGCTGGTGGCGGCGGTGGGGGTGGTGGTGGTGGTAGTGTCTATAATTCCCAGTTCCATTCTCAGTTCCCCGTTAACCTAAGAGAAAGGCTCGTTTTCCGTTCCAGCCATTTTGTTTTCCTTTCTCCCTCGCGAGCAAAACACGGGGCTGCCAGGAAAGTCAAATGGGTGTAGTAGTAGTATTATATAATCCGCTTACCCGGCCCCCGACTCTTACTACACCACCACCAGTTACCACAACTCCCAGTACGGCCTTAACACCTTCACCACCATGACGTAAACACGGGGCTGCCAGGAAAGTCAAATGGGTGTAGTAGTAGTATTATATAATCCGCTTACCCGGCCCCCGACTCTTACTACACCACCACCAGTTACCACAACTCCCAGTACGGCCTTAACACCTTCACCACCATGACGTAAACACGGGGCTGCCAGGAAAGTCAAATGGGTGTAGTAGTAGTATTATATAATCCGCTTACCCGGCCCCCGACTCTTACTACACCACCACCAGTTACCATAACTCCCAGTACGGCCTTAACACCTTCACCACCATGACGTAAACACGGGGCTGCCAGGAAAGTCAAATGGGTGTAGTAGTAGTATTATATAATCCGCTTACCCGGCCCCCGACTCTTACTACACCACCACCAGTTACCACAACTCCCAGTACGGCCTTAACACCTTCACCACCATGACGTAAACACGGGGCTGCCAGGAAAGTCAAATGGGTGTAGTAGTAGTATTATATAATCCGCTTACCCGGCTCCCGACTCTTACTACACCACCACCAGTTACCACAACTCACAGTACGGCCTTCACCACCATAACGTAAACACGGGGCTGCCAGGAAAGTCAAATGGGTGTAGTAGTAGTATTATATAATCCGCTTACCCGGCCCCCGACTCTTACTACACCACCACCAGTTACCACAACTCACAGTACGGCCTTCACCACCATAACGTAAACACGGGGCTGCCAGGAAAGTCAAATGGGTGTAGTAGTAGTATTATATAATCCGCTTACCCGGCTCCCGACTCTTACTACACCACCACCAGTTACCACAACTCACAGTACGGCCTTAATTAAGGGGGGATGGGCGGATTTATTTGTTCATATATTTATCTTTATACTATTTATTATAGTTTCCTCCCTAGATCTCCATAAACCTTGACAAAGCTAAACTGCATACAATCCTCTAATGATAGCCAGAACAAACCGTCAAAAGCGTCATGATCAAAAAGGGTTAATTTTGATCTCGGATATAATGTCATATATTCTTGTTCTCGGATATAATGTCATATATTCTTGTTCTCGGATATAATGTCATATATTCTTGTTCTCGGATATAATGTCATATATTCTTGTTCTCGGATATAATGTCATATATTCTTGTTGAATATAGTGTGTGTTCGAGTCCCTGTTGAATATTCATGACTTAAGCCGGAGTCACACGAGCCTTTTTTCGATAAATTTTTACGGGCAATTATGGTCTGGATGCTTAAAAAAATACACTTTATTATCATTCAGTCGCCTAACATAATCTACATTCAGTCTAGTTACCGATACCAGTGCCAAAATGTCCCGAAATTACACGAGAAAAAACTGGCTCATGAAAAATTGACGGAAAAAGCGCTCGTGTGACAGCGGCTTTATTCAGTATATATTTCAGGCGGAGAATCGCTAAATGTTCCACAGCATTTTAGAGCTGCTTTCATCTTAAGGGGGTACTACTCGCTTTTTCTGGACCTCCTTCTCCCTCCTGTTTAGCATATTGGTTTTAAGATATTAAGACTTTCGTTCCGTTAGTTTGTCGAATTTAAGACCTTTCGCCCCATTTCTTTGTCAATATTAAGACCTTTCATGCCATTTAGGTGTTGATTTTTTTCCTGGCGAGCGATAGCGAGCCTGTAATTTTAAGAGAAACCGGCCTTCGGCCGGGAAATTTTTCTACCGAAAAATGTACAAATTTATCTTGAAGGGGGTCTAGGGGGTGTATTTCTAAGCTTGATGGAGGTCTTGCGAGGAAACTAAAAAATAAATACATGAATTCTATCTATCTATCTATCTATCTATCTATCTATCTATATGCTCAGGCCCAATCCCCATTTTGGGGGTAGCCGACTCAAGACAGAGCAAGAACAGGGAAAACCTAAAAACAATATAAAACAAAAATAAACACAGATAAAAAACACAAACTCTCACACATCCAGGTCACCCAGGAGAAGACCCAGAGACCAGGGTTACCAAGGTCGCTCCAGCACTCCCCCGGCCCCTGACCACCCGGAGAGGTTCCGATCTCGGCAGGAGACATGCAGCGGAGCCAAAGCCACAAGCCCTCCCACCACACTTCCAGGCACACCCTTCATATTAATCGTCTCCCCGGGCGCCTGATGGACTATTATCTAGTCCAACTTGCGCCCGACCCCTTACTCCAAATGACCACGTGTTCACTCAACTATTCACAAGCATTCTCCATTCACTCCTGTCCACCACCACTTCCCCTGCCTGATCTATAGTCATTCCTCTATCATCCAAAGCCTTTCTTACACAGTCTCTCCATCTCAATGGGGGTCTTCCTGCCCTTCTATCTCCCCTTGTACCTGACTCACATATTCTCTTTGTAAGCCTTTCATCTCCCATTCGTTCAACATGACCATATCAGCTCAGCACCCTTCTGTCCACTCTGGCTGACAAATGTTCCTGCTGCCCCACTCTCCTACGTATCTCTTCATTCCTCAATCTGTCTCTACGAGTAACTCCACACATACTCCTCAAGCAGCTCATATCCATCACATCCAGCCCTCTTTTCTCCTTTTTCTTCAGAGCCCATGTCTCAGCCCCATACATCACTGTTGGCACAACAATTCCTTGATACAGTGCACTTTTTACTTTCACTCCGAGATTTCTCGTCTTCCACATACTTCCCATTGCTCCGAAAACCTTCCTTCCTTCACACACTCTCTGTTTTACCTCCACTTCCATACCTCCACTCTTGCTTATTGTTCCTCCTAGATATTTAAAATACATGAATTAATAGAAAAAAAAAAAAAAAAAAAAAAACGGTGTCTATCCCCTTAAGCTGCTTTTCTCACTAGACTTAACCCAGTGTCACACGAGCGCTTTTTCCGGCAATTTTCGATGAGCAAGTTTTTTCTCGTAATATTGTGAGCCTCTTTAACATGGGAACCTTAAACAAGACTGAAGGTAGATTATGTTAGGTGGCTAAATTATGATAACAATGCCATTTTGAAGGTGCCAGACTACAAAGTATGTTCATCCACTTTCCAACTAGTTTCACCCATTTCTTCGTGTTCTGAATCTTTCATGTGGACTTGACGGTGTTCCCCCAAACTGTGTAACCTCTTCAGTAGCTGTCCATCGCTCAGGACAGTGGGTGATATTAGCCCTTTCAAGATCCAATACGCATTTCTTTGTCCAATTTCCATTTTTTCCAATTTCTTCATCCAACTGCCTCGATGGTGTAATGATGAAGAAATTACCGAGACATTAGAAACACCAGCATAATATTTGAGAGGCCTTACACAAATAATATATTAGCTGATATACTATTCACAGAAGAAAACATCAGAGAGGATATAAACAGAACAGAAGAACAAAGCAGAGAGGATATAAACAGAACAGAAGAACAAAGCAGAGAGGATATAAACAGAACAGAAGAACAAAGCAGAGAGGATATAAACAGAACAGAAGAACAAAGCAGAGAGGATATAAACAGAACAGAAGAACAAAGCAGAGAGGATATAAACAGAACAGAAGAACAAAGCAGAGAGGATATAAACAGAACAGAAGAACAAAGCAGAGAGGATATAAACAGAACAGAAGAACAAAGCAGAGAGGATATAAACAGAACAGAAGAACAAAGCAGAGAGGATATAAACAGAACAGAAGAACAAAGCAGAGAGGATATAAACAGAACAGAAGAACAAAGCAGAGAGGATATAACAGAACAGAAGAACAAAGCAGAGAGGATATAAACAGAACAGAAGAACAAAGCAGAGAGGATATAAACAGAACAGAAGAACAAAGCAGAGAGGATATAAACAGAACAGAAGAACAAAGCAGAGAGGATATAAACAGAACAGAAGAACAAAGCAGAGAGGATATAAACAGAACTATACAAAGAATGGGGATAGAAAGGCAACAGAAGTTGACAACCAGTAACTAACCAAAAACTCATTCAATAACCAAAAGGGGGGGGTGGGGGGGGCCGTTGATAAGGTTGATCACATGCTCTCAGTAAGGGGGGTGACCTGCTTTTTGTTATTTCTGTCCTTTTCTCTCTTTCTCTGGCTTGTATCCATTCGGCCCCCTTCAGCCAACTATTTTATGACGTTTATCACCATCTAGGTGTCGATTTCTTCCTGGCGAGCGATAGCGAGCCAGCATTAAATGAAGAAATCCGGCTTCGCCGGAGACATTTTCCTATCGAAAAATGTACAAATTTAGCCTGCTGTCAAACAAAAATAAAAAATATGCTGGCTCGCTACCGCTCACCAGTAAAAAATTGACACCTGTATGGGGATAAACGTCTTAAAACAGTAGGCTGAATGGGGCCAAATTTATACAAGCCAGAGAAAGATAGAAAAGGACAGACCAAAAACAGGTCACCCCCCTTAATTTCATAAGGTGGTGTTTGGTGTTGGAGTGGCATTAATATATATATGTTGTCTGTTTTGTGGCTCTTATTAAGGGCAGATTTCCACTTGAGGGATTTTTTTCTTGACCCCTTTCTCCCTCATGTTTAGCCCCATTGCTTTTGAGATTTGAAGACGTTTCGCCCCGTTAGTTTGGCGATTTTAAGAACTTTCACCCCATTTATGTAACTTTGAAGACCTTTCGTCCCATTTAGGTGTCGAATTTTTCCTGGCGAGCGACAGTGAGCCTGTAATTTAAGAGGTACCGGCCTTCGGCCGGGAAATCTTTCTACCGAAAAATTTACAAATTTATCTTGAAAGGGGGTCATGGAGGTGTAATTTCAAGCTTGATGGAAGTCTAGAAAACACACTAAAAAAATATATATGAATAAATGAATTAATAGACCAAACAAACGGTCTGCCTCCCCTTAATGTACTTTATTAACCCTTTCAAGGTCCATTTATGCTTTTCTGTTACGTTTTCTGGCTATTATTATACGATGTTATTCAGATAAGGAAGTGTATATGGAAGTCTGAGGGTTAATATTGAGATAGTGTTTACCCTTATGATTCCCACAGATCCTTCCTAAGCTGTATACAATCGTCTAATAACAGACAGAATAAACTGTGAAAACGTGTCAGAATCCTCAAAGGGTTAAACAAAGAACACTTACTGCAGTCGTCGATCATAAAGCCGCTGTCACACGAGCGCTTTTTCCGTCAATTTTCCATGAGCAAGTTTTTTCTGGTGATATTTAGGGATATTTTTGCATTGCAATCGGAAACTAGATCGAAGGTAGATTATGTTAGGTAGTTTAATTCTTATGGAACTTATATTTTCAAGCTGCCAGACAACAATTGCCAGTACAAATTGACGGAAAAATCGCTCGTGTGACACCGTCTTAACTGCATCTATATTTTAGTGACGATATTGTAGTTGTTGTTGTTGTTGTTGTTCCCTAAGCTGCCTGGCCGAACAGCCCCGAGTCCCTGAGAAAGGCCATGGCCACGATCGGGCTTTCCCACAGAGCTCTCATTGAGTGTAGATTGTGTTGTTGGCGTAAGTGGTTGTGTGAAATGCAGTCTTCTATGATGTGTTTAATGGTATGGGGTGCTGTGTTACATCCCGGGCAGGCGTCGACAACGGAGTCATCCAGTCTCTTCTGATAGCTCAGGAGAGCTGGATGGTGTCCGCATCTCAGCCTGGCCAGGTGGACTCTGTCCTCGCGAGGAAGGGAGGATTCGGAAGGATGGATTTCGGGAGGTCGTGCATGCAGCTGTGTGTTGTCTGTGAGTGAGTGGATGGATCGGTGAGAGATATGAGTATGGATGTGCTTCTGGATGTTGGTTCGGGGTGGGCAGGGAGGGAGAGAGGACAATAATTGTGTGTGATACCGTGTGCTGGGTGTTGTTTTTGATATTTCTTGGTGTCTGTGGGTGTGTTGCCATGTAGTTTAGTGGGTGGTCTTGGTTCGTGGAGGCTGCTGCCAGGAATTGAGTGCCTCTCATGTCCAGATGGTCTTTGACTTTGAGGATTTTGGTTTCTTGATGTAGGTGATCTGTGGGTGCAGTAGCTGTGCAGCCTGTAATGATCTTCAGGGCTTTGTTTTGAATAGTCTGTAAGGTCTTATGATGTGTTTCAGCTAGGTTAGAAGCCCAGGCTGGGCTTGCGTATTCCATCACTGATCTTATGTATTGTTTATATACTGTGGTGGTAGTTTCTTTGTTGTGTCCAAATTTTGTGTGAGCAAGTGACCTGAGGGCGTTAAGTCTGGGTGTCAGTTTCTTTTTAATGTTTGTGGTGTGCTGTTTGAATGTCATATGAGTATCATATGTTACTCCTAGGATTTTGGGTGTGTGTGTATGTGTTAGGGGTGTGTTGTTTATGGTGAGTTGAGGGATGTATTCGTGTTCTCCTGTCCAACTTGTGAGCAGGGTTGCGGTGGATTTGGCTGGGGCTAGATTAAGTCTGTTTGTAGTGCACCAGCCATGTAGTGTGTTGAGATAGGGTTGAAGGAGATCTGTTGCTCTTTTTGGGTCATGGTGTGTGCATGTGAGTGTTATGTCATCTGCATAGGAGGCTAAGTTTATTTGGGGCGTATTGGGTGTAGTTATATCGTGCATGTACAGATTGAAGAGTGCGGGCGATAGGACGGATCCTTGTGGGACTCCGTTTGGAAAGTTTCTGATTTTAGATGACTGACCGGCAAAAGATACGTGTGCACATCTGCCTGCTAGGAAGTTGGCCAGCCACCGTTTTGTGTTGTTGTGCATGTTTGTGTTGTAGATTTTGTTTGTTAGGTTGTGGCGGGGGATGGCATCGAAGGCTTTACTAATGTCGAGTGTGGCTAATAGTGATCTGTGTGGTGGTCTAGCTGAATTGATGCCGTCGAAAGCTCTTTGTGTAAGGTCTGTGAGAAGAGTGTTTGTGGAGTGCAGTGGCCTAAAGCCATGTTGTGTTGGAGCTAGGGGTAGGTCAGGTGTAATTAGTTGTAATACTAGGCGTTCCATGACTTTGGAGGGGGAGCAAAGGAGTGTGATGGGGCGGTGCGAGGAGGGTAGCGTGGGGTCTTTGTTGGGTTTGGGGAAAGTGATGATGATACCATGCTTCCAAATGTCTGGTATTGTGTTGTGTGAATAGCTGTAGTTTGATATGTTAGTGAGTGCTTGTATGCCTTGTGGTCCCAGGTGTCTGAGGTGTATGTTGCTTATGTTGTCTAGGCCACAGGCGGGTGAGTGCTTGAGATTGTTGATGATATGCTTTGTCTGGTGATTGGTGAAGGGTGTATAGTCAGGGTCTGTGGGGAATTGTCTCTTACGTCGGATGACACGTCGGTCGTCTTTGTGAGGTTTTAGGTGGCTGACATGTGAAAAGTGATTGATGAGAGTGTTTGCTTGTTGTTTACATGAAGGAGTAGAGTCTGTTGTTGTGATTGCAGCATGTGATTGTGTTGTGTTGCTGTTGGAAAGTGTGATGCTGTTTAGTGTTTTGTATAGTTTTTTGGGGTTTGTTTTGTGATCAAGTGTTTGTAGGAAGTTATTCCAATTTAGTTTTTGTTGTTCTTGTATTTTGTTGTTAGTTTGGGTGTTGAGTGCTTGAATTTGTTGTGTGATGTCTTGTGTGTGGGGTGCTGGGGAGTGTTTCAGTATGTCGCGTTGTCTGATGAGGTTTTGAATTTCTGGTGTGAAGTTGGGGTTGTGTCTTTTTCTGTTACCTCTTGGAATGTGTTTCTTGTCAGCGTTTTGGATAGTTTTATTGAGTATGTGTACAGCATTGTTGATGTTAGTGATGGGTGTACTGTTTAGAGTTGTGAAGTGTTGTTCTGTCTCATTTGTGAATGCTTCCCAGTTAGCTCTTTTATAGTTGGTGTATGTGTGTTTGTGGCTAGCTGGGGTGAGTCTGGTTTTGGTGGTGATAATGATCGGGAGGTGGTCAGAGCCTAAGGTTCTGACCACCCTCCAGGATGTTGTGGGGGCGAGTTCTGGGGAGCAAAAGGTGATGTCTGGAGATGATGGGTTATAGAGGGCTTGGTGAGGAATATGGGTATGTTGATGGATGTCGTTAAGGATGATGAGGTTATCGGTTTGGTTTTGTAGTACCAGCCCTCTGTCTGTGTCGGGGTTGTCGACAAACCAGGCCGACGTCTTGGCGTTGAAGTCACCACCCAGGATGATGTGTGGGGTGTGTGGGGTGTTTGTGATGTGTTGTAAGTGTGGTCTGTATTCATTTGGTACTGTAGGGGATGTTTGGGGAGGGATGTATGTGTTTATGATGGTTATGTTGGAGTTGTTGCCAGTGCGTATTTTAATTGACTGTATTTCTGTTGTGTTATCATTTGGGGGGAGGAGTGATTTGGTTTGTACACTGGTTACTATGTATGATATTTCTTTGTGTACCAGGGTGATGAGTCCACCGCCCCCGCCGACAGCCCGGTCTTGTCTGATGGTGGTGAAATTATGAAATGTGGGTGTTTTTTGTGTTGTGCGGAGTTTTGTTTCTTGTAAGATGGCAATGTGTATGTTGTGTTGTTTGATGAAGTGTGAGAGTTCGTGTTTCTTTGTGTTGATGCCATCTATGTTCAGTTGAAGAATGTTAATGTTATGTATATTGTAGTTATAAAAAGCACCGTCATTACGAAACAGGCAATAATGTTGGAACAGTTCTCTCAGCATAATACAGAACTCATGACTGGTGTTAAGCCGGTATCACACGAGCGCCTTTTACCCTCAACATTTATCCTCAACACTGGTCTGGCAGCTTGTGAGGTTAACATGTAAACTATTTCGGCTACCTAAATCACTCAATTCTTCTGATATCAGTGCAAAATATTCCAGAAGTGTAACCAGCACAATGTTGATCATCGAATGTTAAGACTATAAAAGCTCTCGTGTGATACCTGTTTTATTACTCGCATTACTCGCTCTCACAGCCTCACACATTACTCGCTCTCACAGCCTCACACATTACTCGCTCTCACAGCCTCACACATTACTCGCTCTCACAGCCTCACACATTACTCGCTCTCACAGCCTCACACATTACTCGCTCTCACAGCCTCACACATTACTCGCTCTCACAGCCTCACACATTACTCGCTCTCAACACATTACTCCTCACAGCCTCACACATTATCGCTCTCATACTCGCTCTCACAGCCTCACACATACTCGCTCTCACAGCCCTCACACATTACTCGCTCTCACAGCCTCACCACATTACTCGCTCTCACAGCCTCACACATTACTCCTCTCACAGCCTCACACATTACTCGCTCTCACAGCCTCACACATTACTCCCTCACAGCCTCACACATTACTCGCTCTCACAGCTTCACACATTACTCGCTCTCACAGCCTCACACATTACTCGCTCTCACAGCCTCACACATTACTCGCTCTCACAGCCTCACACATTACTCGCTCTCACAGCCTCACACATTACTCGCTCTCACAGCCTCACACATAACTCGCTCTCACAGCCTCACACATTACTCGCTCTCACAGCCTCACACATTACTCGCTCTCACAGCTTCACACATTACTCGCTCTCACAGCCTCACACATTACTCGCTCTCACAGCCTCATACATTACTCGCTCTCACAGCCTCACACATTTCTCGCTCTCACAGCCTCACACATTACTCGCTCTCACAGCCTCACACAGCCTCACACATTACTCGCTCTCACAGCTTCACACATTACTCGCTCTCACAGCCTCACACATTACTCGCTCTCACAGCCTCACACATTACTCGCTCTCACAGCCTCACACATTTCTCGCTCTCACAGCCTCACACATTACTCGCTCTCACAGCCTCACACATTACTCGCTCTCACAGCTTCACACATTACTCGCTCTCACAGCCTCACACATTACTCGCTCTCACAGCCTCACACATTACTCGCTCTCACAGCCTCACGCATTACTCGCTCTCACAGCCTCACACATTACTCGCTCTCACAGCCTCACACATTACTCGCTCTCACAGCCTCACACATTACTCGCTCTCACAGCCTCACACATTTCTCGCTCTCACAGCCTCACACATTACTCGCTCTCACAGCCTCACACATTACTCGCTCTCACAGCCTCACACATTACTCGCTCCCACAGCCTCACACATTACTTACTACTCGCGGCTCTCACAGCCTCACACATTACTCGCTCTCACAGCCTCACACATTACTCGCTCTCACAGCCTCACACATTACTCGCTCTCACAGCCTCACACATTACTCGCTCTCACAGCCTCACACATTACTCGCTCTCACAGCCTCACACATTACTCGCTCTCACAGCCTCACACATTACTCGCTCTCACAGCCTCACACATTACTCGCTCACAGCCTCACACATTACTCGCTCTCACAGCCTCACACATTACTCGCTCACAGCCTCACACATTACTCGCTCTCACAGCCTTACACATTTGATGCATGTATCCTTTGTGAGATTATGACGCCTTTTGACAGTTTATTATGGCTATCATTAGACGATTGTATACAGTTTATTATGGCTATCATGAGACGATTGTATACAGTTTATTATGGCTGTCATGAGACGATTGTATACAGTTTATTATGGCTGTCATGAGACGATTGTATACAGTTTATTATGGCTGTCATTAGACGATTGTATAAAGTTTATTATGGCTGTCATTAGACGATTGTATAAAGTTTATTATGGGTGTCATTAGACGATTGTATACAGTTTATTATGGGTGTCATTAGACGATTGTATACAGTTTATTATGGCTGTCATTAGACGATTGTATACAGTTTATTATGGCTGTCATTAGACGATTGTATACAGTTTATTATGGCTGTCATTAGACGATTGTATAAAGTTTATTATGGCTGTCATTAGACGATTGTATAAAGTTTATTATGGGTGTCATTAGACGATTGTATACAGTTTATTATGGGTGTCATTAGACGATTGTATACAGTTTATTATGGCTGTCATTAGACGATTGTATACAGTTTAGGAAGGATCTGGGGGAATTATAAGGGTAAACACTATCTCGATTAACCCTGTGACTTCCATATTATACCATTCCTAATCTGAATATAATCATCTAATATTAACCAGAAAACAGAAATTAAATGCGTAATCGGATCTTGTAATGGTTAAGTTGCATATCAAATAAACCCTCACCAATGGTCTGGGAGGTATAGTTAAGTCAACATTTGTTTCACCTAAATTAGTATCAATCTACGCTACTCTCTCTTTCTCTCTCTCTTTCTTTCGTTCTTTCTCTCTCTCTATCTCTCTCTCTCTCTCTTTTAAATTATCATATGAAAATTATGTAATAGTATATTATGTATATATATACAGTATACGTCACAGCATTGTGTACAAACAAATATCACTTATAGTATATTCTTCCTATAAAAAAACTACGTCTCTCCATTAAAACTTTTGCCTAGTAGTAATGTAAGTCCAGACAGTTTTAGGGGAGGGTTTTAGTCTGTTCCCTAGACTTCCATCAAACTCAAAATTACCCCCCCCCCGCCCTAAACCCCCTTTCAAGATAAATTTGTACATGTTTCAGTAGACCGGCCGAAGACCGGTTCCTCCTAAACTACAGGCTCGCTATCGCTAGACAGGAAAAACATAAGACACCTAAATGATCTGAAATTTGACAGAAATGGGGGAAAGTTCTTAAAAGCACCAAACTAATGGAGCAAACTTCTTAAAATCTCAAAAGCAATGGGGCTAAACATGCGGGGAAAAGGGGTCCGGAAAAAAATATCTCAAGTGGAAATCTTCCCTTAAAGAAAACAAGAAACCCCAGCACCTAATTCTACCAGCATTAACTACGAGATCCACGGAAGGAGCTGTGATTAAGATGAACCGACTCTGCTATTACAGAGAGAGAGAGAGAGAGGCTGTGATTTGGCTGAACCGACTCTACAATTACAGAGAGAAAAGAGAGAGAAAGAGAGAGAGAGAGTTACGTAGATACACAGACCCCAAGGTCTCTACAAACTATATATTTTTTCATATCACCCCAGCCCCCTCTTGATAGAGGTCAAGCTTTCCCTTGAAAGCGTTTAATATTGTGTCGCTCTCCACAACTCTCGCTGGTAGTTTATTCCACTTTGTCACCACACTGTAGGTTTGCCTTTTTGGTTTTTAATTAATTTCATTCCATTTCCGCGAGTTTGGGCATTATTATTGAATGTGAATAGTGCATTTCTATTGACTTTGTCGAAGCCTTTCAGTATCTTAAAGCACTCAATAAGCTGACCCCTCAACCTCCTGTTATTTAATGAGAACAGATTCAATCGTTTAAGTCTTTCTTCATATGGTTTATTTCTTAATGAGAGTATCATCTTCGTCGCTCTACGCTGCACTGACTCGAGTCTTACAATGTCTTTGCTCAGATAAGGTGTCCAGAACTGCACACCATATTCAAGGTGGGACCTCACCATACTTTTGAACAGTGGCACTATTACGTTCTCATCTTAATATGTAAATTTTCGTTTAATAAAGTCCAATGCTCTGTTTGCCTTATTTGCAGCTGTTATACATTGGGCGGATTTTTTTAGGTTTTCAGATATTAGTATCCCTAGGTCTTTTACGAGAGAGAGAGAGAGAGAGAGAGAGAGAGAGAGAGAGAGAGAGAGAGAGAGAGAGAGAGAGAGAGAGAGAGAGAGAGAGAGAGAGAGAGAGAGAGAGAGAGAGAGAGAGAGAATAACTCTCTACCAATAACCTTTACATACAATACTCCCCATCTTAACAAGTCGATTACCCATCATTCATTTACCAAGGGCATGAGAGACCTTTTATACACCGAGTCAATGTAACATTTTCCGATGAGACAGGGGTAATGTTTTTTGTTCTTGCACTAAGGTTAAGAGAGAGAGAGAGAGAGAGAGAGAGAGAGAGAGAGAGAGAGAGAGAGAGAGAGAGAGAGAAGTTTATGAACCCCCTTCTCCCTCGTGTTTAGCCCCAATAATTTTGAGATTTTCATACGTTCGCCCCATTAGTTTGGTGATTTTAAAACCTTAAATACATACAAATTGCCCCTTAACTCTTGTACTAGCAGTTCTCCAATCACTATTTTGTAACTTCACAAGTAATAGAGAAGGTTAATATTTTTCCTGTATTATGTTTGATGAATAAAAAAAAAAAAAAAAAAAAAAAAAAAAACTATGCAACTCACCGACACAGGAAGATGAAACATGTCCGATTGTACTCTAATATTTCCTAACTTACACCTGGTAATGTAAATATATATATATTAACTCCTTCTGTACCTGCGACGCCTTTTTCATTTTATTATTGCTCTATTTAGAAGATCTTGTGCAGTTTATGAAGGACATGTGGTAGTAAAAAGGGTTAAGTGAGATAGTTCAAGGCCTATTAATTGCTGGAGGCCCTTTGAAACTGAAGACAATGGTCTAATAGTAGCCATAATAAAGTTAAAAGGACGTTGCGGTACAGAAGGGGTTAATATTTCCTAACTTACACCTGGTAATTAACCTTAATATCAGTGATACTAAAACAGCTAGGCAACACTATTCGGGTACACCTAAATTTATAACACGGCGTTGTCCAAGATTGGCTAAGGAATAATTTATAACACGGCGTTGTCCAAGATTGGCTAAGGAATAATTTCGCTTCTGCACGCACGTTTTCTGACGATATGGGATGCGATGCCAGTCACTTGAAACTTTCCTACATTAAATTCCGATCTACAGTACTTCAGTTCATCCGTTTATTTATTAATTCTATTTATTTTTATTGTCAAGGAGCATACAGTATATTACCTACATTCCTACAGAGGCTATTTTGTATTTATTTGACTTTGTTAATGATTGAGTTATACAAGTACACTCGGTCCAAAAAGTATCTGCACCCCTACCCTGATAATCTGGTGTGTACAGCTTGGTAGTATAGGTTGTAGGTCGTAGGTAGTAGGTCTTAGGTAGTAGTATAGATGGATATAGCTACAGGTAGATATGCAAACCCTACCAAGCTGTACACACCAGATTATCAGGGTAGGGGTGCAGATACTTTTTGGACCGAGTGTACATTAATTACCACACTTGAGTCACCTTGCACCAGAACATATTGTTACGACCGCATGTGACAAAATCTGCAACTGTAAAAGTATACACTATTCAAATCCCTTTTTACAAGTACAATACCAGAATTTCACCCGCACTGGATGTTTTTTATTCATGTTTAAAATACAAGCAAACAATAATTAACTTCGATATTTAAAGCCAGTGCATCGAATTTTAAACATGCATGCACAGTAAATGAATGATGACCTTTACTCGGGTTGACAAATTGGGCAGGGATTATAGCCCCACGATTCTTTTACCAACACTTTTTATATATTGTTAACAATATTAAATCGACAACTTCATGAAACCTATATAAATTAATGTTAATAATACATGACTGTATAACGAATACAAATATTCAATTCTACTATTGTATATGAAAACTTAAATTGTATTGTATTTAAAACTATATATTCCTGGCAACATTTCGAGGCCCTTTTCCTCTGGTATGGGCATCTAAACTGACAAAGGTTAAATAAAGCGGCTGAACAGTTATAGAATATTATTATGTAAACTGACAAAGGTTAAATAAAGCGGCTGAACAGTTATAGAATATTATTTACAAACTTTCCGATCAGAAATCCCGCACATTAGGGGAGCCCACCTCGTTTTTGTCTCTTTCTCTCCCTCTCTCTTTGGCTTGTATCCATTCGGCCACATTCAGCCTACTGTTTTAAGACGTTTATACCCATCCACATGTCAATAGTTTCCTGGCGAGTGGTAGCGAGCCAGCATATATATATTTTTGTTTTGACAGCAAGTTAAATTTGTACATTTTTCGATAGAATAATTTCTCCGTCAAAGCCGGATTTCTCCATACAATGCTGACTCGCTGAATGGGGATAAACGTCTTAAACCAGTTGGCTGAATGGGGCCGAATGGATACAAGCCAGAGAAAGAGAGAAAGGGTGAGAAAGAGAAAACAATCAAGTGACTCCCCTTAAAACAATCACTGCGGGGGCAACATGTATGGATATGTCCATAAAGCGAGTGACGTACCCATACGTGTTGGTACTACCACCGGTTGAATTGGTAGCACCAACCTGCTGCGCTTGTGGCCAGACATTTCCAAGAGCTTCTAAACTGCCACCCATACTTATATCAGTCTCTTACATGCATTGGTTGTGAGAGGGTTGGTTTTCAAACCATAGTTGTTTTAGAAGCTGAAATACAATGACAACAGGACTACTTCTATATTTGTTTGTGACAGTTATATTCAGTCATTACTACGGATACGATATGGTGCTAGGGTGTCGTATATTGAGCGGAAATAGCGAGAAAATACCCATCTGGGCGTATTCTTACCTATAGAAAGGGTTAATTGTCAGAAAATATTCTTGTTTGACTCTATAACATTAAATATTGTCTATTGCGTCCAGAGGTAGTGGTTATGAATATGTAATTGTTAAACCGCTGACCTAATGCACTGGTCAAACATTTGTAGTGAGGCAGTAAAATGAGTAGAGCCGATTACCCAACATTAAGGGTGGGTCACATGCTTGTTTTATCTTTCTCTCCTTTTCTATCTTTCTATGGCTTGTATCGATTCAGCCAACTGTTTTAAGACGTTTATCCCCATCCAGGTGTCGATTTCTTCCTGGCGAGCGATAGCGAGCCAGCATTGTATGGAGAAATCCGGCTTCGCCGGAGAAATGTTTTCCATCGAAAAATGTACAAATTTAGCTTGCTGTCAAAATATATCTATATATGATGGCTTGCTACCGCTCGCCAGGAAAATATTGACACCTGGATGTGGGTAAACGTCTTAAAACAGTGGGCTGAATGGGACCGAATGGATACAAGCCAAAGAGAGAGGGAGAGAAAGAGAACAAAAAAGCGAGATGGGCTCCCTTTACAAATATTTAAGTTTATGTCCAACACGTGGAGGCGGACGGGGATTCACGATACAAATGGTCGCAAAGAATATAATAATACCTACAGTATATGTATTAAAACTACTATTATTAATACCTACAGTATATGTATTAAAACTACTATTATTAATAATATAATAATACCTACAGTTTATGTATTATTACTATTATTAATACAAAGGGTTGTTCTGTTAAGGCTTCTTGGCTCATTAATTAATATAACACAAAGAAAATCAAATCAAGTTTAACGTTAACCAAATAGAAGATAAAAATAAATAAACATGTTTGATACATTATATATAAATATGAATGTATCTGTAAACAGTATTTGAAGAACACAAAATATACAGTATATATATATATATATATATATATATATATATATATATATATATATATATATATATATATATATATATATAATAGTAATGCTGTGTGTGCTATTATTTTGAATTGGTGAATATGATTATTGTCAATATTATTCCAGTGCCATGAATGCAAATTGGATTCCATAACTTGAAAACTTTGTATATGACCAATTAAAAAACATAAACGCATACACACAATCAACAAAACACACATATGCGCACTTAAATACACACACTCACACATCCAAGCACACACACACACATCCAAGAACACACAGACACACATCCAAGCACACACACACACACACATCCAAGCACACACACACAGCCCGTAGCCTAGTAGGTAGAGCTCTCGTCTCACACACGAGGGGTCGGGGGTTCAATCCCCGGCCGGGCGGAGACAAATTGGGCTTGTCTCCTTTCATGTGTTAGCCTCAGTTCACTTAGCTGTAAATAGGTACCTGGAATAAGTGGACGACGTTGTGACGTCTCATATGGGGTTGGCAAAAATGGTGCAAGGCGAGATGGGTATCATATGGTTCACCTAAGCTGATGGCTATCTAAGCCTTCGGGCGAGACGGTACCGTCTATAGTGAGAATGGTACCATACAGATCCACCCTAAGCCTTCGTTTCCGATGTCGCCAATTGGCTAAATACAGACTACACACACATCCACAGCCATTCCAACAGTACATAAAACTCTTAACATGCATTTCACGCAATACATTCCCAGTAAGGAGGCGCGATAATAATGAGCTTAGCTCGCATTGCGTGGATTCCCCTTGACGAACAAGTAACTGAGTAACTGAGTAACACACACATCCAAGCACACACACACACACATCCAAGCACACACACACAGACACACATCCAAGCACACACACACACATCCAAGCACACACAGACACACATCCAAGCACACACACACACATCCAAGCACACACACACACATCCAAGCACACACACACATCCAAGCACACACCCACACATCCAAGCACACACAGACACACATCCAAGCACACACACACACATCCAAGCACACACGGACACATCCAAGCACACACACACACATCCAAGCACACACAGACACACATCCAAGCACACACACACACATCCAAGCACACACACACACATCCAAGCACACACAGACACACATCCAAGCACACACACACATCCAAGCACACACACACACACACACATCCAAGCACACACAGACACACATCCAAGCACACACACACATCCAAGCACACACGGACACACATCCAAGCACACACACACACATCCAAGCACACACACACACACATCCAAGCACACACAGACACACATCCAAGCACACACACACACACATCCAAGCACACACACACACACACATGCAAACACTCCCCCCCCCCACACACACACATGCAAACACTCCCCCCCCCCACACACACACATGCAAACACTCCCCCCCCACACACACATATGCAAACATTCCCCCCCCACACACACATATGCAAACACTCCCCCCCCACACACACATGCAAACACTCCCCCCCCCACACACATGCAAACACTCCCCCACCACACACACATGCAAACACTCCCTCCCCCCCACACACACACATGCAAACACTCCCCCCCCCCCACACACACACATGCAAACACTCCCCCACCACACACACATGCAAACACTCCCCCCGCCCACACACACATGCAAATACTCCCCCCCCACACACACATGCAAACACTCCCCCCCCACACACACACATGCAAACACTCCCCCCCCACACACACACATGCAAACACTCCCCCCCCCACACACAAATGCAAACACTCCCCCCCCACACACATGCAAACACTCCCCCCCCCCACACACACATACAAACACTCCCCCCCACACACACATGCAAACACTCCCCCCCCACACACACATGCTAACACTCACCCCCGCCCCCCCACACATGCAAACACTCCCCCCCTACACACACACACATCCAAACACTTACCCCCCCCCCCCCCCCACATGCAAACACTCCCCCCCCACACACACACACATGCAAACACTCCCCTCCCCCCCCACACACACATGCAATCACTCCCACACACACACACACACATCCAAACACACACACACGGACACACACTCACAAACATGCAAAACTTCCCCTCCCCCCACAAACACACACACAGGGACACACACTCACACACATGCAAACCTTCCCCCCCCCCACACACACACATCCAAAACACACACACACGGACAGACACTCACACACATGCAAACCTTCCTCCCCCCCCTCACCCCCCACCCACACACACGGACAGACACTCACACACATGCAAACCTTCCTCCCCCCCCTCACCCCCCACACACACACACGAATATGGTTCATATTATTGGTGTAGGCTGTGTCTGGCACGGAACAGTTCACTTGACCGAAAAATAACATATTGAAGTGAAGTGCTCGTCAAACTGTGATACTGACCAGCGAGAGGTGTCAGGTGTCAGAAGGGTGGTGTAACGTTGTTGTCAGAGTGGTGTATGTCGTGGTGTCAGAAAGGTAGGACTGACGGTGGTGTCAGAAGGGTGGAGTAACGTTGGTGTCAGAGTTGTATATGCCGTGGTCCAGGAGTGTCAGATAGGTGTCAGGAGGAATAATACCCACATGACGGGAAACAATTTTATTGTGAAGACAGCTGTATATGGTTATAGATGAACCAAATATATTATGTTTATACAATAAAACCTGTGTCCGGCATTTAATTCTCCGTTCTGGTATTCGCATAATATATATATAGGCTTGCAAGGTATAATGATGCAAATGGCTGCATCCTTTTTAGTCCTCGCGATTATAACTACCCATTCGCTGTACTTACTGAAACTACCACACCAAGGCATCAGATGAGCCGAGCCAAAAAAATAAAAGAAAGAAGATAAAACAATAAAAATAAAAACAAAAATATAGACCGTACACGTTAGCTTCAAACCAGCAACCATTACCGGTGGTGCTGGCTCCGTGGTGGTAGCGTCTTGTAGCGACCATTACCGGTGGTGCTGGCTCCGTGGTGGTAGCGTCTTGTAGCGACCATTACCGGTGGTGCTGGCTCCGTGGTGGTAGCGTCTTGTAGCGACCATTACCGGTGGTGCTGGCTCCGTGGTGGTAGCGTCTTGTAGCGACCATTACCGGTGGTGCTGGCTCCGTAGTGGTAGCGTCTTGTAGCGACCATTACCGGTGGTGCTGGCTCCGTGGTGGTAGCGTCTTGTAGCGACCATTACCGGTGGTGCTGGCTCCGTGGTGGTAGCGTCTTGTAGCGACCATTACCGGTGGTGCTGGCTCTGTGGTGGTAGCGTCTTGTAGCGACCATTACCGGTGGTGCTGGCTCCGTGGTGGTAGCGTCTTGTAGCGACCATTACCGGTGGTGCTGGCTCCGTGGTGGTAGCGTCTTGTAGCGACCATTACCGGTGGTGCTGGCTTCGTGGTGGTAGCGTCTTGTAGCGACCATTACCGGTGGTGCTGGCTCCGTGGTGGTAGCGTCTTGTAGCGACCATTACCGGTGGTGCTGGCTCCGTGGTGGTAGCGTCTTGTAGCGACCATTACCGGTGGTGCTGGCTCCGTGGTGGTAGCGTCTTGTAGCGACCATTACCGGTGGTGCTGGCTCCGTGGTGGTAGCGTCTTGTAGCGACCATTACCGGTGGTGCTGGCTCCGTGGTGGTAGCGTCTTGTAGCGACCATTACCGGTGGTGCTGGCTCCGTGGTGGTAGCGTCTTGTAGCGACCATTACCGGTGGTGCTGGCTCCGTGGTGGTAGCGTCTTGTAGCGACCATTACCGGTGGTGCTGGCTCCGTGGTGGTAGCGTCTTGTAGCGACCATTACCGGTGGTGCTGGCTCCGTGGTGGTAGCGTCTTGTAGCGACCATTACCGGTGGTGCTGGCTCCGTGGTGGTAGCGTCTTGTAGCGACCATTACCGGTGGTGCTGGCTCCGTGGTGGTAGCGTCTTGTAGCGACCATTACCGGTGGTGCTGGCTCCGTGGTGGTAGCGTCTTGTAGCGACCATTACCGGTGGTGCTGGCTCCGTGGTGGTAGCGTCTTGTAGCGACCATTACCGGTGGTGCTGGCTCCGTGGTGGTAGCGTCTTGTAGCGACCATTACCGGTGGTGCTGGCTCCGTGGTGGTAGCGTCTTGTAGCGACCATTACCGGTGGTGCTGGCTCCGTGGTGGTAGCGTCTTGTAGCGACCATTACCGGTGGTGCTGGCTCCGTGGTGGTAGCGTCTTGTAGCGACCATTACCGGTGGTGCTGGCTCCGTGGGTAGCGTCTTGTAGCGACCATTACCGGTGGTGCTGGCTCCGTGGTGGTAGCGTCTTGTAGCGACCATTACCGGTGGTGCTGGCTCCGTGGTGGTAGCGTCTTGTAGCGACCATTACCGGTGGTGCTGGCTCCGTGGTGGTAGCGTCTTGTAGCGACCATTACCGGTGGTGCTGGCTCCGTGGTGGTAGCGTCTTGTAGCGTTCAGCCATTATCGTACCGGAAAGGGCTATACTGTATAATTATTATGCTGGGAATGTAAGTTGGAAGTATACAGACTAGATAGTGTGTGTGGGTTTGTGTGTTGATATTGTGTGTGTGTGTGTGCGTGTGTCTGTGTGTGTGTCTGTGTTAATATTGTGTGTGCGTGTGTGTGTGACAAAGAGAGAGAGAAAGAGGGAGGGTGGATGGGAGGGAATTACATTAACGTCCTGGAGAACCCAATTCTTAGCATAGTATTAGCTTGCACGTATTCGGTTTCGCATCTAATTTTGTTTTTTGGGATTAAATCGTACTGGGATATTTATATATACTGTATATATATATATATATATATATATATATATATATATATATATATATATATATATATATATATATATATATATACTGTACAGTATATACTGTATATACATATGGCAACTTGGTAGCATCTTAAATTATATGATATTCAGAAATTTAATTTTCTGTTGAAAAAAAGGAGAGAGAGAGAGAGAGAGAGAGAGAGAGAGAGAGAGAGAGAGATAGAGAGAGGGGGGGGGGGAGGGAGAGGGAGAAGGAGAGAGAGGGGGAGAGGAATAAGGAGAGAGTGAGTTTCTTTACTTCCCCTCCCGTCTCATCTCCCTCACGATCTGCCATCTCCATTCCCACCTCCCTTCACTCTTTTCTGCTTCACCTCTCTCTCTCTCTCTCTCTCTCTCTCTCTCTCTCTCTCTCTCTAAAAATTAATTCTAACATCATGTACACATTTGTATTTCTGCACGAACTGTAGGTGGCACTGTCCGGTGGCTGGAATCGTGCTTACTGTGTGAAGTATGTGCCGATAAAATGACATATTCCAATGTCAGCTGATACCAGAAAGCCATCACGCTCACATAGGTAATTAAGTCAGTAATAGTAGTAGTAGTAGTAGTAGTAGTAGTAGTAGTAGTAGTAGGTGTCAGAAGGGTGGAGTAACGTTGGCGTCAGATTGGTGTCAGAAGGTGGAGTAAAGTTGGCGTAAGAGTGGTGTCAGAAGGGTGGAGTAACGTTGGCGTCAGAGTGGTGTCAGAAGGGTGGAGTAACGTTGGTGTCAGAGTGGTGTACGTCACTCATCACTCATTCCCTTGGATGGAGAGATCTTGCAGCACAGGACGGCCAACACATCCAATGAAGCACTAGTGGACGTTAGTGCAAGAGGTTTTTGGACAAGAGCACAGCGAGAGTTCTTTGACATAAGCATATTTGACCCAATGGCCCGTAGCTACAGCGAGTTGTCTCTGGATGCTGCACAGAAGAGGAACGAACAAGAGAAGGTCAGGGCATATGGGGAAAGGATCTTAAATATCGAACAAGGCAGCTTCAACCCACTAGTCTTCACCACATCTGGAGGGATGGGACCCAGGGCCCAGTGCTTCTATTCAAGGCTTGCAGAGAAGAAGCAACAGCCCAGGAGCCACGTCGTAGCCGGATGAGGTGCCGTCTATCTTTCTCATTGCTCAGATCAGCACTACTATGCCTGCGGGGAACAAGACTGTCTGCACCACAACCAGCGACGGTGGCAGACGTGGTCTACGAGGCAGCGGTGGCAGAGGGTTGCATAGGGAGGCGACTGGGTTTAAGTTGCATGGTGTAGAGTAGTAATAGAGTAGAATAGTAGGAATATACTAATATCTGATGTTTGTCAAATATAATTTATGCACAATATTAAATAAAAATAAAAGTAGTAGAACAAAAGTAGTCGTAGTAGTCGTAGTAGTATATTGTCGTTTTCGGTATCATTTGACGACTTTGTGCAATTCTCAAAGGGTCACTATAGCATATAACTGGTTCGTGTCACATATCCCTTTGCCGACACAAGTCCTTTATAAGCTCGTCTAATACCATCTGCAATAAAATCTAAACATCTGTACAGGTAAACTGATAGTGCTAAAACCAAAAGGCACCCACACCAGACTGATAGGAGGTGTAATTTTCCTTGCAGTACTGGTGCCTGCCTGTATTTAGTTTTCTGGCTACTAATAGATTATAATATCGAGTTTAAAAAGGACGTCCAACAATACATAATCTTCGAACTATCTCACTTAACTCATTTAACTACCACCGATCCTTCTTAAGCTGCACAACATCCTCTAAATATAGTTAGAATAAAATGAACAAGACGTCGCCGGTACAAAGAGGGAGAGAGAGAGAGAGAGAGAAGAGAGAGAGAGAGATGGGGGGGGGGGAGTTCAAACCAGCTGGCACTCACTCCAGACTGACAGGGCGTGTAGCCTAATTTGAGCAGCTCCATATACAGGACATTTGATAAAGATACATACTTTGATATTAGCGACTGAAGCATACTTGAAAAGGTTCCTGCTGGTCCAATTGAGTGGTGGTACGGAACAGTAAAATACTATTGTGTAGTGTTCGAAAAAGGTTCCTGCTGGTCCAATTGAGTGGTGGTACGGAACAGTAAAATACTATTGTGTAGTGTTCCAAAAAGGTTCCTGCTGGTCCAATTGAGTGGTGGTACGGAACAGTAAAATACTATTGTGTAGTGTTCCAAAAAGGTTCCTGCTGGTCCAATTGAGTGGTGGTACGGAACAGTAAAATACTATTGTGTAGTGTTCCAAAAAGGTTCCTGCTGGTCCAATTGAGTGGTGGTACGGAACAGTAAAATACTATTGTGTAGTGTTCGAAAAAGGTTCCTGCTGGTCCAATTGAGTGGTGGTACGGAACAGTAAAATACTATTGTGTAGTGTTCCAAAAAGGTTCCTGCTGGTCCAATTGAGTGGTGGTACGGAACAGTAAAATACTATTGTGTAGTGTTCCAAAAAGGTTCCTGCTGGTCCAATTGAGTGGTGGTACGGAACAGTAAAATACTATTGTGTAGTGTTCCAAAAAGGTTCCTGCTGGTCCAATTGAGTGGTGGTACGGAACAGTAAAATACTATTGTGTAGTGTTCCAAAAAGGTTCCTGCTGGTCCAATTGAGTGGTGGTACGGAACAGTAAAATACTATTGTGTAGTGTTCCAAAAAGGTTCCTGCTGGTCCAATTGAGTGGTGGTACGGAACAGTAAAATACTATTGTGTAGTGTTCCAAAAAGGTTCCTGCTGGTCCAATTGAGTGGTGGTACGGAACAGTAAAATACTATTGTGTAGTGTTCCAAAAAGGTTCCTGCTGGTCCAATTGAGTGGTGGTACGGAACAGTAAAATACTATTGTATAGTGTTCCAAAAAGAAATCTATATTATTATGTGTGTGTGTGTGTTTTTTTTTTTCTTTTTTCACCAACCAACTTCACCTCTAAACTCAATTAATGAAATACAAAAAATACATGTGTCACTCCAAGGACTCGAACCTAGGATACTCACATCGAAATTCCGCGCACTTATGCATTACACTATCATATAAAAGATAAATTAACCTCTTGCGGATCTACGACGCAATTTGTTTCTGTAGTTATGGTTATTATTACACGATTTTATTCAGATTAGGAAGGGTGTATGGCAGTCAGAGGTAGTTGCCTTTTCTGCCTCATGTTTAGTCATATTACCTTTGAGATTTTAAGACAATTAGTTCCATTAGCTTGGCGATCTTTCGACCCATTTCTTTTTCAATATAGAGACCTTTCGTCCCATTTAGGTGTCGATATTTTCAACCCTTCTACATAAATCTGTGCATTTTTCGGTATAAAAATGCCACTGCCGAAGGCCGGTTCCTCCTAAATTTACAGGTTCGCTACTGCTCGCCTGGAAAAGATAGACACCTTAATTGCACGAAAGGTCCTAATATTGACAAAGAATTCGGGTGAAAGGTCTTAAAATCGCCAAACTAATGGGGCTAAGCATGAGGGAGAAGGAAAGCCAGATTAACCAACCATTCACCCTTAATTCTACAAAGTAAATTTAAGTTCTATAGTTTCTGAGAGAGAGAGAGAGAGAGAGAGAGAGAGAGAGAGAGAGAGAGAGAGAGAGAGAGAGAGAGAGAGAGAGAATTTAAATGCTCATTATCCAATATGACTATCAATATACTGTAAAATAAAATGCATTTATTGTAATTTAATGAATTAACCATTACGACATTAAAATGTCGTAAATATAATTTAACTCGTCCGCACCTGTGACTACACGCATTAACGAGATATAATTCGGCCGAACATTTCACTATTGATATTCCTGAAAATGAAACAGTTTTATATATAATTAGCTCATCAAAAAGGTGAACTGATAATAATGGCTTCCAATTATTTCAATATGCTGAGATCTTGAGTTATTACTGTATGTATTGTGCTTGTAAAACAGAATTGATATACAAAGTACATGTAGGATATTCATGAGGCTTTAATCATATTACTCAAACTGTTTTTTTCTTCTGGAGGTTACAAATGTCTGTAAAAAGGGGATAAATCTTTATCACTGCTTGAGAGTGCTGGTTTAACGTGTTTCAATGTGTGTGTATTAAAGCCAATGTACTGTACTGTCTGTATACAGTATATGTGTATCTTATAATGTGGTGGTATATACTTAACTTTGTGTGTGTGTGTGTGTGTGTGTGTGTGTGTGTGTGTGTGTGTGTGTGTGTGTGTGCGGTGTGCTGCTGTGTTTGTTGTTGCTGTGCTAAGTGGAGTTCGTCCATTCACAAACTGGTAAATTAAAGTCATATGCATTAACCCCTACTGTACCGTAGGGTACAGTAATAAAAGTCACCTCCAGTCCAAAGCAATGTGGCCAAAATGACAAGATAGAACAACCTCCCACCTCAAAAGATGAAGAATTACTGGCTCTCCTACAGTAGACTGCAGAGGCTTGGATATAAGCTGATAAGTGTTGCCAACTCGAGAGCAGTGCTCAACCGGTTGTGGTACCAGGCACTTCCTGATACTGGCAGTTACGAGGAAAGTACATACATGACGGCTCCCTGCTGTCGCTAGTACAGAAGGGGTTAAGTTATAGCCACAAAACAAAATATTGAAATAATATAATCTAGGCTGACTTCTAAATCCATACACATACAAACAAACACTCGCACCCATACATTGACACACTGATGCACACACAAGTTCGCTGGGCGGCATGAGCTAAACGCGATTCAACACACACACACACACACACACACAAGGTTAAAGTGCTTGCATTCGGTGAACTGTACTGCGACATCCGCTAGGTACCCCAGACCTGCGCTTTCAAGGGGGAAACCGATAACGTATTAGGACGTTGTCCGCCTTGTTCTTCAAGAATATCTCGGAATGATATCCGGGTTAATTTTCCCTAATACAATCGACCCAGATATACTCTGACCTAACTTAAGGGGAGGTTTTTAGTGTTTCCTAGACTTCCATCAAGCTTGAAATTACACCCCCTTGAGATAAATTTGTACATTTTTCGGTAGAAAAATGTCCCGGCCGAAGGCCGGTTCTTCTTAAATTACAGGCTCGCTATCGCTCGCCAGGAAAAAATCGACACCTAAATGGGACGACAGGTCTTAAAAGTGATATAAATGGAGTGAAATGTCTTAAAATCGCCAAACTAATGGGGCGAACGTCTTAAAATATCAAAAGTAATGGGGCTAAACATGAAGGAGAAAGGAGTCAAGAAAAAAATCCCTCAAGTGGAAATCTCCCCTTAACCAATCCCCAATCAAATAACTAGGCCTATTACACGTATACGTTTGTCGCTTATAAACTATCATTATCGACAATCAATACCCATCCCAACAAAAGAAGATATAAGAAATAAAGTTCCCTTGGGAATTGAGGGGATATTTTGTGTGCGGTGCAACAGTCCCAGATGACCCATAACGTCACCACTGACAGATGACTTTAGGGGAGGGGGAGGGAGAGAGAGAGAGAGAGAGAGAGAGAGAGAGAGAGAGAGAGAGAGAGAGAGAGAGAGAGAGAGAGAGAGAGAGGGGGGAGAATGAGAGTGAGAGAGAGAGAGAGAGAGAGGGGGGAGAATGAGAGTGAGAGAGAGAGAGAGAGAGAGAGAGAGGTACAGTCGTAGTTGAGCCATTGCTGTACAATTTTTGGAAGCGCAATTATGATATAAGCGCGAATAATCTTAATAAACCACTTGACCACTCACATCAAATAACATACTTAATGTTTGTTTTTGTATTTGGGTCGAAGGGCCGGAGAATCCGAACACCACCTTTTCACCCTGCCGCGTAACCTATTTTACTGTCATGCGAAACAGAGGCAAGGGGTGTGAGGAGATTGCCCAAACATCTCCACCTGCCGAGAATCGAACTCGGTCCTCCCGGTTAAAAACCGAGCGCTCTACCAATGTTGAGTGGTACTTGAAAAGTAGACAGAATGGATAAAAAACACCATCTGAGGAAGAGCACTTTATTGACAACGTTTCGCAGATAGTGACCTGATGAAGCTATCTGCGAAACGTTGTCAATAAAGTGCTCTTCCTCAGATGGTGTGTTTTATCCGCTCTACCAATGTCGCTACTGGTCACCCCCATACTTAATGTTCACCTTTTTAAAATAGATGTTCATGTATTTTTGACCATGACTGTACAATCACCTGCTGTTAACCCCTTCAGCACCATGATGCCTTATTACCTTTGATTCTGGCTTACATAAGACAATAGTATTCAGTTTAAGAAGGACCTATCTTACTACGAGGGTTTATTGAGATCTTCTTTTTCCCATCTGAGTCGTATACGTAGCGTACAAACTAAAGAAAATCGTCTAATGGTAACCAGAATATTAGGAAAATTACATAATGGTGGTAGGGTTAAAAGTGGTACAACTGTTAACGAACTATTTTAACAACCTGATGAAATATTTTGAAACATTCTCTCCAAACATAATATGCCCGAGTCAGTGTTTTCCCTCATTCATTGTTCATCATATAGTTGTGTACAGTGGCGCTAATATGTCATGTCTCAGCTGTCATTACGTTTGGCTCGCTCAGTGCTGGATTTATGTCTGTCAGATGTTGAATAAGGTGGGTAAGTGTAGGAACATGTTGGTGTATCTCACTCACAAAGAAGAAATCATGTGTAAATATTGCTGAAACCAATTATTGATCAAAACATAATTGGTGCCGAGACATCACTTATTAGGCCGACTGTACGAGTTATTTGGACAGGCGGAAACCTTGCGTTCCTTCCTGGGCGGCTAAGACGTAAATACAGAAATATAAATCAACAATGATTGGAACGTACAGTCAGGCAAACAAAAAGGACTCCTATCAGAAAACAAATATTAATGTTAAGAGTAATGTAAGGGAAATTGAGAATCAAATTATAAACAGCAAAATGTGTACAAAGCAAACTACGTGTAAACAAGAATTATGTAGTAATAATGCAAGGGAGGGAATGCAGACCATATTACAGCTTTACAATAAACCATTTCCGAATATATTTTATCGTGCAATCATGACTGATTCTCATTCTCTCTCTCTCTCTCTCTCTCGTTGATCCCCAGACAACACCCCACCTGCCGTGCAATGAGTTTCACGAGAGAGAGAGAGAGAGAGAGAGAGAGAGAGTGTGTGAGTGAGAGAGTGAGCTAATCTAATGGACGGACTTTTACGTCAGGGAAGACAACAGGAGAAACAAAGACAAGATAGAATTATTATACAACGCCAAGACAAAGGATATGTTGATATAGAAAGTTAGTTACGTTCCGTTTTTTGTTTATAATTTACTTTGCTCTATTAATAATGTGACAGGATCTTTTTGGCAATACATAGTTTATAATCTTCATACAAAAGGATTATACATTCAATCAAATAATTTTTGTAAAGACATGACAATTATATGTGACGATGTTTTATAGTATGGCAGACGGAACAAATTGGAGAAGCAGAGGGATAATAAATGAAATGAGTAACAACGAAGAAGATGTATAAGAGGGTTACAGCGGAGATGAAAACAGCGGGTTAAAGGTGTGAAGTGACCCAAGAGGCCTCACCACACTCTTTTGGGGGGAGATTTACATAGATTAACATAGTTACACTGGCCACACAGACCTTACGATCCAAACGAGGTGGTCAGGACTTAATTCTAGTAGAGATGGCATATTCGATAGAAAAGGAAAGTTGAAGGAAAGGATAGAAAAGAAGAAGGCTCTCTCCCCACCCTCCGTTCCCTCCGACAGAGAGAGAGAGAGAGAGAGAGAGAGAGAGAATGAGAGAGAGAGAGAGATATATATATAGTGATTGATAGAGAGAGTGAGAGAGAGAGCGAGAGCGAGAGAGAGAGTGAGTGAGAGAGAAAGAGAGAGTGAGTGAGAGATATGAAAAAAGTGACAACCAAACCAGGAAGGGAAAAACACGCAGACATAATACCCGCCTTGAAAACTTTAAGGGGAGATTTCCACTTGAGAGATATTTTTTTGGAACCCATTCTCCCTCATATTTAGCCCCATTGATTTTGAGATTATAAGACGTTCGCCCCAGTAGTATGTCGATTTTAAGACCTTTCGCCCCATTTATGTCAATTTTAAGACTTTTCGTGCCATTTATGTAACAATTTTTTCCTGGCGAGCGACAGCGAGCCTCTAATTTAAGAGGGACCGGCCTTCGGCCGGAACATGTTTCTACCGAAAAATGTACAAATTTATCTTGAAAGGGGTACTAGGGGGTCTAAATTTAAGCTTGGATGGAGGTCTAAGGAAATAACTAAAAACCTCCCCTTAAGCCATTTCGAAGAGAGGCGAGGCTCCTGAGTCTGTGGTGAATCAAGAGGCTTCAAGACGGCCACACTCCTAAACGGCCACAGCTCACAGTCCAGAGTCTGCAGTGAATCAAGACACATCAAGACGGCCACACTCCTAAACGGCCACAGCTCACAGCCCAGTCTGTGGTGAATCAAGACGCATCAAGATGGCCACACTCCTAAACGGCCACAGCTCACAGTCCAGAGTCAGTGGTGAATCAAGATGCATCAAGATGGCCACACTCCTAAATGGCCACAGCTCACAGTCCAGAGTCTGTGGTGATTCAAGATGCATCAAGACGGCCACACTTCTAAACGGCCACAGCTCACAGTCCAGAGTCTGTGGTGAATCAAGACGCATCAAGATGGCCACACTCCTAAACGGCCACAGCTCACAGTCCAGAGTCTGTGGTGAATCAAGACGCATCAAGATGGCCACACTCCTAAACAGCCACAGCTCACAGTCCAGAATCTGTAGTGAATCAAGATGCATCAAGACGGCCACACTCCTAAACGGCCACAGCTCACAGTCCAGAGTCTGTGGTGAATCAAGACACATCAAGATGGCCACACTCCTAAACAGCCACAGCTCACAGTCCAGAGTCTGTGGTGAATCAAGACGCATCAAGATGGCCACACTCCTAAACAGCCACAGCTCACAGTCCAGAGTCTGTGGTGAATCAAGACGCATCAAGACAGCCACACTCCTAAACGGCCACAGCTCACAGTCCAGAATCTATGGTGAATCAAGACGCATCAAGACGGCCACACTCCTAAACGGCCACAGCTCACAGTCCAGAGTCTGTGGTGAATCAAGATGCATCAAGATGGCTACACCTAAACGGCCACAGCTCACAGTCCAGAGTGTGTGGTGAATCAATACGGCCACACTCCTAAACGGCCAGAGCTCACAGTCCAGAGTCCGTGGTGAATCAAGATGCATCAAGATGGCCACACTCCTAAATGGCCACAGCTCCCAGTCCAGAGTCTGTGGTGAATCAAGACGCATCAAGATGGCCACAATCCTAAACGGCCACAGCTCACAGTCCAGAGTCTGTGGTGAATCAAGATGCATCAAGATGGCCACACTCCTAAACGGCCACAGCTCACAGTCCAGAGTCTGTGGTGAATCAAGACGCATCAAGACAGCCACACTCCTAAATGGCCACAGCTCACAGTCCAGAGTCTGGGGTGAATTAAGACACATCAAGATGGCCACACTCCTAAACGGCCACAGCTCACAGTCCAGAGTCTGTGGTGAATCAAGATGCATCAAGATGGCCACACTCCTAAACGGGCACAGCTCACTGTCCAGAATCTGTGGTGAATCAAGACGCATCAAGACGGCCACACTCCTAAATGGCCACAGCTCACAGTCCAGAGTCTGTGGTGAATCAAGATACATCAAGACGGCCACACTACTAAACGGCCACAGATCACAGTCCAGAGTCTGTGGTGAATCAAGATGCATCAAGACGGCCACACTCCTAAGCAGCCACAGCTCACAGGCCAGAGTCTGTGGTGAATCAAGATGGCCACACTCCTAAATGGCCACAGCTCACAGTCCAGAGTCTGTGGTGAATCAAGACGCATCAAGATGGCCACACTCCTAAATGGCCACAGCTCACAGTCCAAAGTCTGTGGTGAATCAAGAGGCTTCAAGATGGCCACACTCCTAAACAGCCATAGCTCACAGTCCAGAGTCTGTGGTGAATCAAGACGCATCAAGATGACCTCACTCCTAAATGGCCACAGCTCACAGTCCAGAGTCTGTGGTGAATCAAGACGCATCAAGATGGCCACACTCCTAAACGGCCACAGCTCACAGTCCAGAGTCTGTGGTGAATCAATATGCATCAAGATGGCCACACTCCTAAACGGCCACAGCTCACAGTCCAGAGTCTGTGGTGAATCAAGACGCATCAAGATGGCCACACTCCTAAACGGCCACAGCTTACAGTCCAGAGTCTGTGGTGAATCAAGACGCATCAAGATGGCCACACTCCTAAACGGCCACAGCTCACAGTCCGAGTCTGTGGTGAATCAAGACGCATCAAGATGGCCACACTCCTAAACGGCCACAGCTCACAGTCCAGAGTCTGTGGTGAATCAAGATGCATCAAGATGGCCACACTCCTAAACAGCCACAGCTCACAGTCCAGAGTCTGTGGTGAATCAAGACACATCAAGATGGCCACACTCCTAAATGGCCACAGCTCACAGTCCAGAGTCTGTGGTGAATCAAGATGCATCAAGATGGCCACACTCCTAAATGGCCACAGCTCACAGTCCAGAGTCTGTGGTGAATCAAGACGCATCAAGATGGCCACACTCCTAAATGGCCACAGCTCACAGTCCAGAGTCTGTGGTGAATCAAGACGCATCAAGACGGCCACACTCCTAAACGGCCACAGCTCACAGTCCAGAGTATGTGGTGAATCAAGACGCATCAAGATGGCCACACTCCTAAACGGCCACAGCTCACAGTCCAGAGTCTGTGGTGAATCAAGATGCATCAAGACGGCCACACTCCTAAACAGCCACAGCTCACAGTCCAGAGTCTGTGGTGAATCAAGACGCATCAAGATGGCCACACTCCTAAATGGCCACAGCTCACAGTTCAGAGTCTGTGGTGAATCAAGATGCATCTAGACGACCACACTCCTAAACGGCCACAATTCAAACGGACAAGAAGACATTTTTCTATCTAACTATGTACACATTTATCTTGGGTGGGAGGTGGGTTCTCGATGAAGGTCTAGGGAGGAAAAAAAAAAAAATAAAAAAAAATAAAAAAATATATATATATAATAATAACACATAAATGAGCAAATAAATACGCCCATTCCCCTTTCAGAGTTGTACATTTCCACATCTAGCCTATTCCCTAGTGACTTCCCAAATGATAGAAATATTAGCTTGATATCTCTTGTCATTCTCAAGTTACGGAGGTTAGTGGTCAATATTTTTGGCCTACTTGTATTGAATGGTCTATAGTAGTGGATACATTATTATATGCTGAACTTAGTATTATTTATTGGATAATTATAAGGAATAGGCTCGCAGCCTTATTATACATAATTTATTAGGGACAATGTAGGTCTATGGAATCCTTATACTGTACTCCTGTATAATCCACTGTGGGAGAATAATTTTGATCACATTTATAAAACCCGATATTAATAGAAAAAACGCCCATTATAATTAATCTCAGAGCTCTTTCCGACATCCTCACTGTTTACAAACGCCTTCTTTATAGAGTATAATCGATATTTACCCCCGGCTGGCAACATAGATAACGATTTCAATCATTCATGGGGGGGTGGGGGGGGTGAGGGGGGGGCTTTGACCCCCCTCAACCCATCGTGTATCCCACATTGGAATTATAATTAAGACTATAAAAACACTAATTTTTCAAAATCTGGAGGAAAAAACATGAAAAATAAGGGTGGAGCATATTCCCTATAATTAGCATTTATTGTAATAGTATATTATTATCAACACTACAATTATTCCTCCTACTGCAGCCAAGCTTTATGACCTGTTTCTCCGGTTACATCCTTCGACCCTCATCTCTCCCCCCTCCCTCTCACCTCTCCCTCAGACTGTCACATCAGATTGTCTCCACACTAACCATTTACTTGGTCATTTATTTACTTATTACATCTAGTTAACTTTCATCCCAAGACCTCCATCAAGCTTAAAAGAAAAGCCCCTAAAACTCACTATCGAGATAAATGTGTAAATTTTTCTGTAGAAAAATGTCCGGGCCTAAATTGCAAGTTCGCTATTGCTCGTCAGGGAAAAAGCGACTCCCAATAGCACGAATGGTCTTAAAATTGACTAATAATTTGGGCGAAAGATCTTAAAATCGCCAGACTATTGGGGCGAAAGATTTTAAAATCGCCAGACTACTGGGGCAAACATTTTATAATCTAAACAATAATGGGGCTAGAATTAGGGAGAATGGGGTCCAGAAAAAGAAAAGAAGCCTTATGACCTCCTTCTCCGGTTGCACCCTTCGCCCCTCCCCTCTCCTGTCACATCAGATGGTCTTCACGCTAATCACTCTGGACTCTCCCGCCTTACGCTTATCTCTCTCTCTCTCTCTCTCTCTCTCTCTCTCTCTCTCTCAGTAGTATATAATATTTCGCATCTTCGTTCTTTATTATAAATTTCCCAGTAGAAGTTTTTATTTTTGTCTCATTCTGCTGGGTGACTTCTTTCCCCAACTTAATTTCATGCCGACCAACGGTCGGAGGGAGAGGTGGGTGGGGAGAGAGCCTTCTTCTTTGCTATCCTTGCCTTCCACTGTGCAGCAAATTATATTCTAGCATTAATGTTATGCCCTGTTTTTCTACAGGATTAACTTGGGTAATGTGAGTTCTAAATGACTGGGTATATAAGGCTGCATGTACAATACAAGGTATGAGGAATAGAGAACACAAAGAAACACATGGTAACAAGTTACACGATCACGTTTATTGACATACCACTGCAGAATACTCGTGCAAGACAATATAATAGAATTGAACAACACTAGCATAAGTGGATCTGGATGGAGCCTAGTCTCCCACTTCCAACGTTCAGGTATTAATCTTCTGATCATTGGCTTTAATTCAACAGGTTTATATACCGAAGACCATCAATGTTACTTATAGAATCATATTCACTGTTAGATTTATTACTGGTAGCTCTGGTGCACAAGTAGTAATTCACAGACTAGATTAGACACGCGTATTTTAGATAACGGGAATTCTAGTAACCTCAGGTACTGATCTAAGTTTTATATTCTTGTCTCAGAAATACATAGAATGCAAATCAGTGGGCGAACATTCAGATATCACTAGGGTTTCACTTCTATGTAATAATATCTGGGTATATGGTTGATTACGAGAGTTAGTATCGCCTGTTAATTAATGAACACTGATACGCTTAGCACCTCCTAATTGAATGGTTATATGAATTATACTGGGCCAAAGAGATAGCCACTTCGTAGAAATATTAATAAGTGAATCTCTAAACAGTACTGTAACAATGTAGTACTGATAAAGGGAATCTTGGGTAGTATCTGATGGGTCTGGTCCTGGTTATCTTGCGTCCATGATGTTGGGGGCTAACGACTGGTTCCGCGGCCGTCCAGGGGGTCCATATGTGTGAAGTTTTCAAATACGTGGACAGGTCCTTCTATACAAATCTGCCACGGAGTCTGCCGGCTCTGGAATCTCTCAACTCCGGAACAACACAAGGGCAGAGCTAGAGGTTAACTTCAGGGTAGTGACCACTGGTTGGTGTCTAGCTTTCAACTGATTTGACTGGGGGCGGGAGCTAGATTTATAGGCTCGGTTCTGGACCCTGTAGACAATAGGGATATCGAGTCTTATGGACTTATTTGAGCTCTCAATAGATATGGGGACTGGGTATGATGGTGATTACTGTTGTGGCACATGGCTATAGGAAGCCTTCAATTTGTGATATAACTGAGCCTTAGTAAGAGGTTCTATTTTGGCTACACTGGAAGTATTTAGGGGAGAGAGACTGGATCTACTTTGCGAGGAGGATGGGGACAGCTGTGATAGGAGCATCTCTCTTAGATTGTTCATTCTTCATTCTATGGTATAGCTGAGGTGCTAATTTAGTGATCAGAGTATGCAAGAAAGGTAAATGGTTTATTGTGAGTTAATAAAGGTTAGTAAAGGTGTTAGTCATGCATGGTTAGTTCATTGATAGGAAGAATTCCTGTGCTACCTGGCAATGACTCAGAAGTCAAAACAGGGGGTCAGGTATACCTCCACAGGGGTGGGGTCTCCCTCCTCGGGTGGGTAAAAAGGGGTAGCTGGGCGCCCTCTCTCTGTGATGGTCGTCCGGCGGCTGTGGCTAGGGGCTTGCCATATCACCAGTGTTTGTAATAACCCTCTGTTTATGAGACAGATGTGGGTGTTTTAATATCAAAACCGAAGGTGCCTTGGCTAGCTGGTTATAATCGGTTGGTTGTTAATTTCATGGTTTGCTTGGTGTGGTGGAGACGGGTTACTAACTCTGCCACATTTATCTGGAAGTATGGCAATAGAAATTAGTTACTGGCGAGGTGGCGAGCCTCGCACCGACGACCATGGGGTGCAGGGTTGTGAATGGGTTGTAAGAGAATAGATGGCATGCAAGGGGTTAGTAAAGTTCTAATGTTGTTCTGGCCTACTAAGTGAAGGTAGGCTGGATAGGAGTATATATATAAAAGGTTGGAGAGCGTTAGCAACGGAAAATTCAAGGATCTTCAAGAGGTATGAGAGAGAGGCTAGGTCGGACAAGAGTCGAGAAGCGCGGGTGTCTTAATGAGAGGGGGGGAAGCTCAGGGGCTACAGGGAAATTTGCCCCTAAGGTCCCTGGGCGTGGGGGTGGCATTAGGCTACAATTGATATTGGAGTTTGAAAAGACAGTGAAAGTACGTTAGTCAAATGCTACCGGGGGATGCAAATACGGGGTGGTATATGAGTCTGGAAAAGATAGAATCATGTGGACTGTGGGGCGGTGGGGGAGAAGGAGATTAACTGTAGGTGTGTGCGTGACTTGTGGAGAAAGTAAGGAAAAACATGGTGTATTATTTCACCCTCGTGGTATATCATCGTGTAGGTAGAATCGGGCGGGTAAGGGGTGTAGGACACGAAGCAAATTGGCGTAGTGTGGACTGTGGATACGAAGGAGGTAAGTGGAAGACGTATGACAATTGTGGAAAAGTAAATGGAAAAAGGTGAACACAATGGCGGATAAAGATACTTAACCTAAGGATTGAATACATAGATTTATGGGGCGATGGGTCTTCAGAAACTTAATCTGGCAAGACAAGATGTTAGGGAATGTTAATATTAATACTTTAAACTAAGGATTGAATACATCGATGAACGACGACATTATAGTCGTCGTCCTAATAAGGTGATGACACCTGGTTGATCTGTACTTGGCACAATACGACACAAGGACAGTGCCGCTATGTCGTATCAATACTGGTGGCAGTTAATATTATAGAGACACTTAGTTACTAGAGGAACAATGCAAGGGGGCGACTGAGCACGGGTTACATAATTATATCTATACTCGTCAGGGGAAATGATATACGAGGTCTAGGGACAGGCGTGGGTGTTTTAACTTCTAAGATATACAACATCTACTTCTCGGATGTAAGAACATACATAGATATAATTATGGCTGTCTGATGTGTTGGCATTAGCTCAACGTAGGGACAGGGCATGGGTGTTTTTAATATGAATGTATATTCCTGTTCATCATCTTTGTAGTTAGGAGTGTAGGACACGAGGGGGTAGTGTACGTGAGGTGTGGAAAATGGTCAGTTTAGAAGAGGTATGTAGGTGCGGCCTGGAGCTGCTTAGCCCTGCGGGCTTGGGCCTGTCTGAATTGGCTGGCTCGGTCAGCTGGTCCTTTCGTTCTGTGGACCTTTCTTTCGGGTGTTTCTGTGTGGTGTTCGCTCGTGGCTTCTGTGGTGGGCTTCTTGTTCTGGGGCATTTTACTTCCCTCTCCTTCATTATAGGCTCGTCCCCGAGCCTCAAGGGTGAAGTAAAAAGAAGCATAGTTATGGTGGGTCATTTTGAGGGTGTTTAGAAGGTTCCACCAAGCAAGAGAGCGACGGTCAGGTTTCTTTTGTAGGTCAATGTATACCTGTAAGAATGTGTCATCTGTGTTGTGACGGGCGGTTGCCCGGGTTTGAGGTGGGCGTTGTAGACGTAAGTGTCCAGTGTTTTTTTTTACTTTAACCTTTCGTATGAATGGTTTGTAGTTTTCCCCCGTGGGGGTTGGAGTGAGGTGTGTGGGATTGACAGGAGGTCTGTTTAGTGTGGTGAATGGGTTACTAACCGAAGGGGAGGGATTACCGCGCGAAAACGGAGCTGGGGATGAAGGGGGAATATGAGTCTAGGGTTTTTTTTTTGGGGGGGGGGGGCGGTGTTGTAGGTTGGGAAAATATAGTGAGGCAATGCGCAAGATCGGTTTAGGTAAGGTGGGTGAAGGAGGTGTGTGAGAAGGTGGGGGTGTGTGTTGTGTGGCTTGGGTCTGGTGTCAGAACGGGGTGTTATTTTTGTATAACTGTCTTTAAATCTGATGGGTCTGTTGATTATTCTACTTCTGGCGGTCCTGGTGGGAAGGTAGATGTTTGTCGTGGGACTTGAGTCGCTCGACGATGTTTTATATTGAGGGGAAGAACGTTTTACAGGTGAAGGTAAAGTGTTTAACAATGTATAAAACAAATTTAAATTTAGTCAGAAAATTGTAGGTTAACAAGAAAAGTAGTATGACTAAGGGAAAACAAAATATATATATACAGTATATGGAAAACATGTAAATTTAAGAAAGAACAGATAATTAAGAACACAGGAAAATTAAGAAGAGGTAAATTGTTTAACAATGTATAAAACAAATTTAAAAGATAGTCAGAAAAGTGTAGGTTAACAAGAAAAGTAGTATGACTAAGGGAAAACAAAAATATAATATACTGTATATGGAAAACATGTATATTTATAGAATGATGCCCAATCGCTTAGGAATAGAAAACAATCAATTTTTTTTTTAAGTACAATAATATCCTCATCATCATCAGGGGGGGTTATTTGGGGTCGCCGTTAGTCTGGGTGACGGTCTGGTAATAGGGGTGGTGGTGGTTGTGGCTTTGACCTTGGTGGTTCACTTTCACTTTGGAAGGGAGGGGGTGGATATACCGTTAGGTCTGTCGTTAGGAATGTGGGTCTGGGTGCGAGCTGGCCCGGGGCCAGTTTTGGAGGGGGGTTTAAGTGGTTTCGGTCGGGGGTAGTGATAGGGGGGGTTTAGGTCGAGTCGGGGTTGTTGTTGCGGAAGAGGTTGGTGCTGGGGAGGGGTTGAATTGTGTAGAGAGTTGTGGTCGTGAGTGGGGTTTGGGGAAGGGTGAGTAAGGCTGAAGGTTGAGAGTTTACTATGATCGGGTGGTTTGGAGGTTTGGGGTGTGGGGATTTGATAGGGAGATGGTGGGGAGGGTCTGGGCAGGCAGGGTTGTGGTTTGAGAGGGGTTGAATTTGGACTGATTTTATTTTCGGGAGAGACATGGATGGGATTTCGAGGAGTGGTTGAAGTTGAGAGGTTGATTATGTTGTTTGGGGCGAGAGAGAGAGAGTAGTATTTTGGGGTTTAGCCAAGGTGGAAAAAGTTTTGTGGTTGGATTGGGATGGGCGTGGTATTTTGTCGAGCGGGATCTTTGGGGGTGGAATTTGGGGCGGGTGGGGTAACGGTGAAGAGGGGGGTAAGATAGGGGGGAAAGAGGAGGTAGGGGTTATGTACGGGGGTGATTGTTCGTTCTGAATGTGGTCGTGAGAGGTTAGGCTGGCAGGGTGGGAATTGGTGGAGGTTGAAAGTTTAGCTGGGCTCATGATGGTGGGGGACCGACTGGTGAGCAGGTGTTCGGTACGCATGAGGGGGGGGGAAATCACTTTGCTGGGGGTCACGCATGAGGGGGGGATTAACGGCGCGTGTGGGAGGATCAGAGTGGTGGGGTGTGTCGGTGGCAGTGACGGGTTGTTTAGAGGTTATATGGGATTGGTGGGTTTGTCTGTCATGAGGGGGTGAGTCAAGTGTGGGGTTTTGAAGTTTATTAGGGGTGTGAATTGTGGGGGGGGTGGAAGGGAGCTACTGACAGAAAACTGTCACAAGGGAAATTTTGTTGGTGGGGGAATAGCTGAGCATTTCTGGGGGAAGGGGGGGAACATGGTTGGGTCCCTAGGTCGTCACGCGTGAGGGGAGGATTAACGGCGCGTGTGGGAGGGTCAGGGTGGTGAGAGGTGAGCGAGTTAGAAAACGGGATTTGTTGGGGGGACTGCGGAGGGTTGGTGGGGGAAGAGTTAGGTGTAGAACAGGGGTTATTGGTAGAGGACTTATGTATTGATTTGGGGTTGTTAACAGGACGAATTTGGGGAATTTTCTTGGTGTCAGTCTCGGTCTGGTTAAAGGTTATGTGGGACTGGGGAGGATTGGTGGGGCAGAGTTAGGCATAGGACATGGGTTATTGAGGGAGGACTGATGTACTGATTTGGGGTTGTTAACAGGACGAATTTGGGGAATTTTCTTGGTGGCAGTCTCGGTCTGGTTAGAGGTTATCTGGGACTGGTGAGTTTGTTTGACATGAGAGGGCGAGTCAAGTGTGGGGTTTTGAAGTTTTCTAGGGGTGTGAATTGTGTGGGGGTGGAAGGGAGCTACTGACGGAAAACAGTCACAAGGGGAATTTTGTTGTTTGTGGAATAGCTGAACATTTCTGGGGGCATGGGGAAAACATGTTTTGGTACATAGGTAGGCATAGCTAGAAAACGGGACTTGTTGGGGGGACTGTGGAGAGTTGGTGGGGTAAGAGTTAGGTGTAGAACAGGGGTTATTGGTAGAGGACTGATGTATTGATTTGGGGTTGTTAACAGGACGAATTTGGGGAATTTTCTTGGTGTCAGTCTCGGTCTGGTTAAAGGTTATGTGGGGACTGGGGGAGGGTGGGGGCAGAGTTAGGCATAGGACATGGGTTATTGAGGGAGGACTGATGTACTGATTTGGGGTTGTTAACAGGACGAATTTGGGGAATTTTCTTGGTGGCAGTCACAGTCTGGTTAGAGGTTATCTGGGACTGGTGAGTTTGTTTGACATGAGAGGGCGAGTCAAGTGTGGGGTTTTGAAGTTTTCTAGGGGTGTGAATTGTGTGGGGGTGGAAGGGAGCTACTGACGGAAAACTGTCACAAGGGGAATTTTGTTGTTTGTGGAATAGCTGAACATTTCTGGGGGCATGGGGAAAACATGTTTTGGTAAATAGGTAGGCATAGCTAGAAAACGGGACTTGTTGGGGGGACTGCGGAGGGTTGGTGGGGGAAGAGTTAGGTGTAGAACAGGGGTTATTGGTGGAGGTTGAAAGTTTTTGGGGGACAGGTGATGAATATGAGGAAGTGAGAGGCGTGACAGGTTGTTGAGCAGCATTTTTTAGGGGTGAATTTAAAAAAGAATTGGTTACTGTGAGGGTGATCATTTCTACGTGCTGTGGTTTGTTGGCAGGCATAGAAAAAGGATGGGGTAACACAATTGATGGAAGATGATCGTTGGTGGATGGCTGGGCAGGGGAAAATTTAGGGATGGTCAGAGAGGATAGAGGCAAGGAAGAGTGCACTGGGGTTGGACTTTCACCGGAAGTCATTTTGGAAGGGTGCACAGAGTTTTCTTTAGGGGGATGGAGGGACTTATCAATGTTAGTGTTGAGTGGAGGAATACATTTACTTTCTTGGATAGGGGCTGAAGGGTTGGATAGGGGATTCATCGAACTGAGTAGGCATTCTTCTCTGATGGAGAGCATATGTTCTTCGAATAAGCCGTACGGGTCGAGATGGGCGGTGATGTGGGGTGGGAGGATGTTTAATAATGCGGTGAATAAGAGTTCATTTTGTTGCACGTCATCTTCAGAGCTATACGTGGTCCTCACGTATCTGTAGAGTTGTATGAGGGTCACATTTATATCCCCTTCATACTTGATCTCGTCGACTGATTTTATTATTTCGGGGGCGACGAGGGAACCCAAAAGTGGCCCTAAGGTCCGGATCACGAGGGATCGAAACTGGTTCCAGGTAATCTCGGGTGTTACCTGTTCAGCAATTTGGGAAACGGCTTTTCCCAACTGCATAATGTGCAATAATGCAACAGCGATTTTTTCGCGGTCATTTTGAAGTGCCACATCTAACACTGGCTTTACTATGTCTAAGTAAGTGGCGATATCATACGTGTTTACATCATACTTGGGAATGTGTGTGAGTAGCTGCCATTTTTTCGATGTTGCCATGCTTCTACTGTTCCAAACTTGCAGTGTAATGCAACCTTTTATCCGAATCAAGAACCACCGCTGCCGCCAATATTATGCCCTGTTTTTCTACAGGATTAACTTGGGTAATGTGAGTTCTAAATGACTGGGTATATAAGGCTGCATGCACAATACAAGATATGAGGAATAGAGAACACAAAGAAACACATGGTAACAAGTTACACGATCACGTTTATTGATATACCACTGCAGAATACTCGTGCAAGACAATATAATAGAATTGAACAACACTAGCATAAGTGGATCTGGATGGAGCCTAGTCTCCCACTTCCAACGTTCAGGTATTAATCTTCTGATCATTGGCTTTAATTCAACAGGTTTATATACCGAAGACCATCAATGTTACTTATAGAATCATATTCACTGTTAGATTTATTACTGGTAGCTCTGGTGCACAAGTAGTAATTCACAGACTAGATTAGACACGCGTATTTTAGATAACGGGAATTCTAGTAACCTCAGGTACTGATCTAAGTTTTATATTCTTGTCTCAGAAATACATAGAATGCAAATCAGTGGGCGAACATTCAGATATCACTAGGGTTTCACTTCTATGTAATAATATCTGGGTATATGGTTGATTACGAGAGTTAGTATCGCCTGTTAATTAATGAACACTGATACGCTTAGCACCTCCTAATTGAATGGTTATATGAATTATACTGGGCCAAAGAGATAGCCACTTCGTAGAAATATTAATAAGTGAATCTCTAAACAGTACTGTAACAATGTAGTACTGATAAAGGGAATCTTGGGTAGTATCTGATGGGTCTGGTCCTGGTTATCTTGCGTCCATGATGTTGGGGGCTAACGACTGGTTCCGCGGCCGTCCAGGGGGTCCATATGTGTGAAGTTTTTCAAATACGTGGACAGGTCCTTCTATACAAATCTGCCACGGAGTCTGCCGGCTCTGGAATCTCTCAACTCCGGAACAACACAAGGGCAGAGCTAGAGGTTAACTTCAGGGTAGTGACCACTGGTTGGTGTCTAGCTTTCAACTGATTTGACTGGGGGCGGGAGCTAGATTTATAGGCTCGGTTCTGGACCCTGTAGACAATAGGGATATCGAGTCTTATGGACTTATTTGAGCTCTCAATAGATATGGGGACTGGGTATGATGGTGATTACTGTTGTGGCACATGGCTATAGGAAGCCTTCAATTTGTGATATAACTGAGCCTTAGTAAGAGGTACTATTTTGGCTACACTGGAAGTATTTAGGGGAGAGAGACTGGATCTACTTTGCGAGGAGGATGGGGACAGCTGTGATAGGAGCGTCTCTCTTAGATTGTTCAATCTTCATTCTATGGTATAGCTGAGGTGCTAATTTAGTGATCAGAGTATGCAAGAAAGGTAAATGGTTTATTGTGAGTTAATAAAGGTTAGTAAAGGTGTTAGTCATGCATGGTTAGTTCATTGATAGGAAGAATTCCTGTGCTACCTGGCAATGACTCAGAAGTCAAAACAGGGGGTCAGGTATCCCTCCGCGGGGGTGGGGGTCTCCCTCCTCGGGTGGGTAAAAAAGGGGGTAGCTGGGCGCCCTCTCTCTGATGGTCGTCCGGCGGCTGTGGCTAGGGGCTTGCCATATCACCAGTGTTTGTAATAACCCTCTGTTTATGAGACAGATGTGGGTGTTTTTAATATCAAAACCGAAGGTGCCTTGGCTAGCTGGTTTATAAGCAGGTTGGTTGTTAATTTCATGGTTTGCTTGGTGTGGTGGAGACGGGTTGCTAACTCTGCCACATTTATCTGGAAGTATGGCAATAGAAATTAGTTACTGGCGAGGCGGCGAGCCTCGCACCGACGTCCATGGGGTGCAGGGTTGTGAATGGGTTGTAAGAGAATAGATGGCATGCAAGGGGTTAGTAAAGTTCTAATGTTGTTCTGGCCTACTAAGTGAAGGTAGGCTGGATAGGAGTATATATATAAAAGGTTGGAGAGCATTAGCAACGGAAAATTCAAGGATCTTCAAGAGGTATGAGAGAGAGGCTAGGTCGGACAAGAGTCGAGAAGCGCGGGTGTCTTAATGAGAGGGGGCGAAGCCCAGGGGCTACAGAGAAATTTGTCCTTAAGGTCCCTGGGCGGGCGTGGGGGTGGCATTAGGCTACAATTGATATTGGAGTTTGAAAAGACAGTGAAAGTACGTTAGTCAAATGCTACCGGGGGATGCAAATACGGGGTGGTATATGAGTCTGGAAAAGATAGAATCATGTGGACTGTGGGGCGGTGGGGGAGAAGGAGATTAACTGTAGGTGTGTGTGTGACTTGTGGAGAAAGTAAGGAAAAACATGGTGTATTATTTCTCGTACATACGAGGGGTTATGGACCTATTATTTGACACGCTTTTGCACGTCTAGTTGTCCCTGGGAACTGCGTTTTCTATGAAATATAATACCAAGAAAAGCGGCAGTTCGTAGAGGTACTTAGTTATTGTTTCGAGGTACTTATGACAGATACTGGTAACAAAGGTTATCTATACAATCTCTGGTTGGGGTAAGGATTACGTTACAGCATGGGTGTATTAACTTCTAAGGTATATAACATCTACTTCTCGGATGTAAGAACATACATAGATATAATTATTGCTGTCTGATGTGTTGGCATTGGCTCAACGTAGGGACAGGGCATGGGTGTTTTTAATATGAATGTATATTCTTGTTCATCATCGTGTAGGTAGAATCGGGCGGCGGGTAAAGGGGGTGTAGGACACGAAGAATACTGTGGATACGAAGGAGGTAAGTGGAAGATGACAATTGTGGAAAAGTAAATGGAAAAAAAATGTGAACACAATGGCGGATAAAGATACTTAACCTAAGGATTGAATACATAGATTTATGGGGCGATGGGTCTTCAGAAACTTAGTCTGGCAAGACAAGATGTTAGGGAATGTAATATTAATACTTAAACTAAGGATTGAATACATCGATGAACGACGACATTATAGTCGTCGTCCTAATAAGGTGATGAAACCTGGTTGATCTGTACTTGGCACAATACGACACAAGGACAGTGCCGCTATGTCGCATCAATACTGGTGGCAGTTAATATTATAGAGACACTTAGTTACTAGAGGAACAATGCAAGGGGGCGACTGAGCACGGGTTACATATATCTATACTCGTCATGGGAAATGATATACGAGGTCTAGGGACAGGCGTGGGTGTTTTAACTTCTAAGATATATAACATCTACTTCTCGGATGTAAGAACATACATAGATATAATTATGGCTGTCTGATGTGTTGGCATTGGCTCAACGTAGTGGCAGGGCATGGGTGTTTTTAATATGAATGTATATTCCTGTTCATCATCTTTGTAGTTAGGAGTGTAGGACACGAGGGGGTAGTGTACGTGAGGTGTGGAAAATGGTCAGTTTAGAAGAGGTATGTAGGTGCGGCCTGGAGCTGCTTAGCCCTGCGGGCTTGGGCCTGTCTGAATTGGCTGGCTCGGTCAGCTGGTCCTTTCGTTCTGTGGACCTTTCTTTCGGGTGTTTCTGTGTGGTGTTCGCTCGTGGCTTCTGTGGTGGGCTTCTTGTTCTGGGGCATTTTAATTAAGTCCTGACTACCTAGTAGGGACCGCAAGGTCTGTGTAGTCTGAGTATCTATGTACAAAAAAACAAAAATATATCTCTCTCTTTTCAACTGTCACATCAGGTGGTCCTCACACTAATCACTCTGGACTCTTCCGCCTTACGTTAATCTCTCTCTCTCTCTCTCTATCTCTATCCCTCCCTCCAACTGTAACATCAAATTATCTTCATGCTAATCACTTTGGACTCACCCGCCTCACGGTTATTTTATCATCGTGTCCCCCTGCACCAGTGAGCTACCATCACAGGGGTCCGAAATCATTAGGTCATCTGCTGTCGATCTCACAATAACTACTGTATATACAACGATTTATCATGAAATAAAGAATACACGTAATATCATGGAATAAAGAATACTCGTAAATATATCACGATTCTGGTAGAAGTTTCACTTTCAAAGGGGAGGCGAACACAATAAAGATAGGCATAATTTGATCTAGAATGGGTTAAATTGTACACGTTGCACTTTCCAAGTTTATATAAATTCCATGTTGCAGGTCTCAAGCAGCGTGGGTTGAGTTAATGATAGTTTGGGTTGAGTTGGGTTGGTTTATCTTTGGTAGGCTATAGTTCGGCTATAATAGTTTGGCATTGTTATGGTAGGTTATATTAAGTTAAGTTAGAATAGGCTTGGCTGCATATCTGAATCAGTGTGGGAGGAAACTGACGGTAACAAGAACAGAGAGAGAGACAGGTTGGACGGGACAAAAAAAAAAGAAAAAAAGACAGACCAAAATATGTTGCATCGATCTCTGCCCACGCCCCTCTCCCTCCCCACCCCGAGAGCGGATCATACCGGGTTTATTCAGGGGGACGATAGTAGACGTGTACTCTGTTTATTTAAAATGTATTTATTTTTTATTTTACCCTTTGAAGATTATGACGCATTTTGACTTTGTTCTGGCTATAATTATTCGACTTTATGCAGCTTAGGAAGGATCTGAGGGAGTTATGAAGGCAAAGATTCTCTATCAACCCTATTGACTTCCATATACCCTTCATAATCTGATTAAAATTGTCTAATAATAGCTAGAAAGCAATAGAAATGCGTCATCGGATTTTCTAAGGGTTAACTGAATTCCTCAAAGGTAGCAGTAGCAGTCATATTTTTCAATTACTCTATAGTGTAACAGCCATTGAAAGATAAACTATTAATATACAATTGTCGGCATTTATTATAGCTACATTCAAACCTTTAAAACCAAGGTGTGAAGCATCAGGGCTATCATATATCTCAATGAAGTATTTCTATTTTATCGAGTTTTGTGTGTCTTAGACATATAAGTCGTGGCCTATAACACGTAATGAACCTCACATTCCTACCTGGTATACAGTATAGCTGTCACAAGTAAATGGAGAATTTGGGCAGTTTTCGGTGAATTTAATCTTTTACAACGCCTCTTGGTTGGACAAACATCCTCTCAACGAATGCATGAAGCAGATTTTTTTTTTCTCTCTCTATGTGAGTGAGGGAGATAAAAGGCAGAACTGCCTGTATCGAGTGCCTGCCCCAGAGTTGAAAGAGTGACAGGGCCAAAATCAAGGAACGTTCAAGCTTAAATGCCTGGACACACGGAGTTTGAAGCAATTTAAGTCATAGGAAGAGGGAAAGACTGATTCTGGGAGAGTTCCAGAGCTCAGCTGTTGAATAGAAGAAAGACTGAGAATAATGATTCACTCTTGGGTTGGAGAGTTGCACAGAGTAGGGGTGGGATTGTGTTGTAAGGCGGGCCCTACATAGATGAGGTGGTATACACTGGGAAAGCTCTGAGGAACATTGATTATTATAGTACCGAGAGATGCAACACTGTGGCAAAAAGAGAGATTGCAGAGAGTTGGTGAGTGGGTGGGAGTTAATGATACGAAAGGCTTTCCTTTCTACTTTGTCTAGGAGTGTGGTGTGAGAGGATCCTCCCCACACATGTGAACAATACTGAACAAAAGGATGCACTGTGCCTCTGTACAGAGCAAAGAGCTGTGCATGGGTAGAGAACCCCTTGAGGCGGTTGAGCACACCCAGCTTCTGGGAGGCTGCCTTAACAAGACTGGTAATATGGTCCTTCCAAGTGAGAGTAGAAGAAAAAGAGACACCAAGAATATTGAGAGAAGATGAAGGATTGATTTTTGTATAGTTGAATTGTAAGGGATATGCCTCTGGGAGTTCTGAACGGGTAGTAAGATGAAGAAATTGGGTTTTGGAAGCATTAAAGGCAACAAGGTTTTCTCTGACCCAATTGGAAATAGTAGTTAGATCAGAAGATAAGTGTTGCATGGCTTCATTACATTAGTTTTTGAGGGATTTCTGGCTGGGGCGTTCAGGAAAACTAAATGATTAGTGTAATGTAGAGCCGTCTGCGTATGATTCGATGGGACTGGAGGTACAGTTGAGAAGATCATTTATGAAAATTAGAAGAAGAATGGGAAATAGGACAGAGCCCTGAGGAACACCGGAGTTGATAGCATGAGGAAGTGAGCGATGGCCGTCCACAACCGCAGCTATGGAACGGCCGGAAAGGAAATTAGAGACAAAAGCACAGATGGAGGGATAGAAACCGAAGGAGGGTAGTTTAGAAATTAAAGATTTGTGCCAGACTCTATCGCAGACCTTCGATATGTCTAGTGCAATAGAAAAGGTTTCACCGAAGTCCCGAAAGGAAGATGACCAAGAGTTAGTGAGATATGAAAGAAGATCACCAGTAGAGCAACCTTTAAGGAAGCCATACTGGCAATCTGAAAGTAGATTATGAGAAGAGAAATGCTTAAAACATTTGGAAGCAAGAATAGTTTAAAAAACTTTAGAGACACAAGATGAGAGCAATTGGACAATAATTGGTGGGTTGAGAGCGGTCACCCTTCTTTGGGACAGGTTGAATGAGAGCAAACTTCCAGCAAGAAGGGAAGACGTTAGAGGAGAGACAGACGAAAGAGTTTGCCTAGGCAGGGAGTCAGCACGGAAGTACAGTCTTTGAGTACAACAGGAGCAACACTGTACGCCTTCTAAGTATTAAGCCCAGAGAGGGTAGAAAATACATCTTTAGAAGAGATTAGGATATTAGGCATACAGTAACTAGGAGAGAGGGAGGTGGAGAGGGAGGAATAGCATCGGAATCATCCAAGGTAGAGTTTCTAGCAAAAGTTTGAGCGAAGAGTTCAGCTTTGTCAGAGGAAGAGGTGATGGTTGTGCCATCAGAGTGGAAAAGGGGAGGGAAAGACGAGGAAGAAAAATTGTTGGAGAGCTTTTTGGCTAGATGCCAGAAAACTTGGGAAGAGCTCGAGTTGGATAGTTCAGTGCATTTATTATTGATGAAAGAGTGTTTGGCAAGTCGAAGAACAGATTTGGCTTGATTCCGGGCAAAAACATAGGAAGAATGAGATTCTTGAGTCTTAAGGCGTCGGTACCGTTTGAATGCTTCCTCCTTGTTGCGGACAGCAGTAGACAGTAGAACAAGCGTGAGTAAATCAAGATTTTTTTTGCATTAGACTGAAAGAAAATGGAATGTATGCTTCCATGCCCGAGAGGACTACCTCGGTAATGCGTTCAGCATTCTCTGAGGGTCCCCGGCCATGGAAGCAATAGTCATTCCAAGGGAGCCTCCCAGTCGATAGCGCCAAAGTGCCACAAGCGCCGCCGGTTGGGAGGATCGGGTGGCCGTACTGGAGAGATAGGACAGTTGACAGATATTAGTTTATGGTCGGAGGAGCCCAAAGGAGAGAAAAGATTTATAGTATAAGCAGAAGGGTTAGAGGTTAGAAATAAGTCAAGAATGTTGGGCCGATCTCCGAAGCGATCCGGGATACGGGGGGGTTGCTGGACTAACTGCTCTAGGTCGTTTAAGATAGAAAAGATGTAGGCTTGTTCACCAGGTTGGTCAGTGGAAACAGAGGAGAGCCATTGGTGGTGAAAATTGAAATCTAAGATGAAGATTTCTGTGAAAGGAGAGATGGATAGAATGAGTTCCACTTTAGAAGTTAGATAGTCAAAGCATTTTGGATAGTCAGTAGAATTAGGCGAGAGATAGACAGCGCAGAAATATTTAGTTAGTGAGTGACAAGAAAGCTCCAGCCAGAGAGTTGAGAATTCAGAAGAATCTAAGTTGGGAACACGAGAGAAAGCAAGATTGTTGCATACACAAGACGCAACATCCACCTTTGGCTCAAAACTGAGGATAGAGATAGTAAGAGGATACAGAGAAGGGTTTGCTGTCAGTAGTCCCAGACAACTGTGTCTCTGTGAGAAAGAAAATATCAGGGTTGGCAGAGGCGAGGTGGTGTTCCACAGAGTGGAAGTTAGAGGAAAGGCCACGAATGTTACAGAAATTAATAGTAAGAGTAGAAGGTGGTGGTCCAGAGCATTTTGACGAGTCGTTACCAGGGGACACACTGATGAGGAAATTTCTGCCGCCCCCCCCCCCCCCCCCCACCCCGGGACTCCGAGGAGGGTCCGAGGTTTTGTAAAAAAAAAAAAAATTCTATGGAAAAGTTGGTGTAGTATGTAAGGTGTTTGTAGTATAATGTATTGATAGAAGGAGAAGGTGTTTTGGAGGGCAGGCTGGGGTTGCCCTCAATATTGATGATACACTGAAAGGATCAGCTAGGGAGGCCAGGTGGTGAAACAGGAGTTCCACCGGTCCTTATCAGCCACCTAGCACTCCCCGGGAGTACCGCCCTGTTCGGCTGGCGTCTACAGCCTCCTCCTAACAGATACTACCATGGGTGGCAAAATTAGAATCTCATGGAAGCATCTTGCAACAAGCAGGGCAGGTTGGTCCAACCAATTCAAACGGTAATACGAATATGTATGGGTACATCCCAGCAGTATGGACCTTTTATATATAGGACACATATGTATGGGTACATCCCAGCAGTATGGACCTTTTATATATAGGACACATATGTATTGGTACATCCCAGCAGTATGGACCTTTTATAGTCATTATATAGGACACATATGTATGGGTACATCCCAGCAGTATGGACCTTTTATATATAGGACACGTATGGATACGCCAGCTGTCGTGAAGGTGCTTTGAACTCATTCTTAAACGTTCCGGGATTGGCTACTGAATTAATGAACTTCGATATCCATCTGATTTTTGTTTCCTTTTTCTCCTTCTCCTTTGCCTCTACCATGCACCTTGTTCTTCATTTGCTCCTCCTTTGTCTTTTTGTGTTTCTTCCTCCTCATCCTAACACTAATACGTATGAGCCATTAACAGGTGAGGCAGGGAGGAAGGGTGCCAGGTAACTCAATTAAGGAGGGCCGGTGAAGGGTGGACAACACACGTCCAGGTAGATCAACAGAGAAATGTCAGGGGAGGACATTGTTTGCCAGAGTTGACACCAGTTTATCAAAAGCCAAATGGAGAAAGAACTAGGAATTCTTGCAATCTACTGTTGATCATGGACATATATCACTAATTGCAGTTGCAAAGTAAATACAAAAACAGGTGATTTGTATACATATTAATCATCATATACGCATATTATTGTTTATAGTAACCTTAGAAAGGATCTCATGAAAACAATGGGTAAATACTATCTCAATTAATCCATAATCTCCCAAAGGTCCTTTCCGAGTTAAATAAAATCCTCTACTATAAACAAACTAAGAGAAAGTGAAATGTCATCGCATAGTGAAAGGGTTAAACTGAAATTAATTAAGCACATATCAAAATAAATGACATATCATCAGTCTCCTACAATATACTACCTATTATACTTCATCAGTCTCCTACAATATACTACCCATTATACTTCATCAGTCTCCTACAATATACTACCTATTATACTTCATCAGTCTCCTACAATATACTACCCATTATACTTCATCAGTCTCCTCTCCAAATATACTACCCATTATACTTCATCAGTCTCCTACAATATACTACCTATTATACTTCATCAGTCTCCTACAATATACTACCCATTATACTTCATCAGTCTCCTACAATATACTACCCATTATACTTCATCAGTCTCCTACAATATACTACCCATTATACTTCATCAGTCTCCTACAATATACTACCTATTATACTTCATCAGTCTCCTACAATATACTACCCATTATACTTCATCAGTCTCCTACAATATACTACCCATTACTTCATCAGTCTCCTACAATATACTACCCATTATACTTCATCAGTCTCCTACAATATACTACCATTATACTTCATCAGTCTCCTACAATACTACCTATTATACTTCATCAGTCTCCTACAATATACTACCCATTATACTTCATCAGTCTCCTACAATATACTACCTATTATACTTCATCAGTCTCCTACAATATACTACCCATTATACTTCATCAGTCTCCTACAATATACTACCTATTATACTCATCAGTCTCCTACAATATACTACCATTATACTTCATCAGTCTCCTACATATACTACCATTATACTTCATCAGTCTCCTACAATATACTACCCATTATACTTCATCAGTCTCCTACAATATACTACCTATTATACTTCATCAGTCTCCTACAATATACTACCTATTATACTTCATCAGTCTCCTACAATATACTACCTATTATACTTCATCAGTCTCCTACAATATACTACCCATTATACTTCATCAGTCTCCTACAATATACTACCTATTATACTTCATCAGTCTCCTACAATATACTACCCATTATACTTCATCAGTCTCCTACAATATACTACCTATTATACTTCATCAGTCTCCTACAATATACTACCCATTATACTTCATCAGTCTCCTACAATATACTACCCATTATACTTCATCAGTCTCCTACAATATACTACCTATTATACTTCATCAGTCTCCTACAATATACTACCCATTATACTTCATCAGTCTCCTACAATATACTACCCATTATACTTCATCAGTCTCCTACAATATACTACCTATTATACTTCATCAGTCTCCTACAATATACTACCTATTATACTTCATCAGTCTCCTACAATATACTACCCATTATACTTCATCAGTCTCCTACAATATACTACCTATTATACTTCATCAGTCTCCTACAATACTACCCATTACTTCATCAGTCTCCTACAATATACTACCCATACTTCATCAGTCTCCTACAATATACTACCCATTATACTTCATCAGTCTCCTACAATATACTACCCATTATCTTCATCAGTCTCCTACAATATACTACCTATTATACTTCATCAGTCTCCTACAATATACTACCCATTATACTTCATCAGTCTCCTACAATATACTACCTATGACAGTTCATCAGTCTCCTACCATATACTCCCCATTATACTTCTTCAGTCTCCTACAATATACTACCTATTATACTTCATCAGTCTCCTACAATATACTACCTATTATACTTCATCAGTCTCCTACAATATACTACCCATTATACTTCATCAGTCTCCTACAATATACTACCCATTATACTTCATCAGTCTCCTACAATATACTACCTATTACTTCATCAGTCTCCTACAATATACTACCAATTACTTCATCAGTCTCCTACAATATTCTACCTATTATACTTCATCAGTCTCCTACAATATACTACCTTTATACTTCATCAGTCTCCTACAATATACTACCCATACTTCATCAGTCTCCTACAATATACTACCATTATACTTCATCAGTCTCCTACACTATACTACCTATTATACTTCAGTCATTACAATAACTACCCATTATACTTCATCAGTCTCCTACAATATACTACCTATTATACTTCATCAGTCTCCTACATATACTACCCATTATACTTCATCAGTCTCCTACAATATACTACATTATACTTCATCAGTCTCCTACAATATACTACCTATACTTCATCAGTCTCCTACAATACTACCTATTATACTTCATCAGTCTCCTACAATATACTACCATATACTTCATCAGTCCTCCTACAATATACTACCTATTTATACTTCATCAGTCTCCTCAATATACCATACTTCATCAGTCTCCTACAATACTACCTATTATACTTTCATCAGTCTCCTACAATATACTACCATTATACTTCATCAGTCATCAGTCTCCTACAATATACTACCCATTATAATGCATCAGTCTCCTACAATATATACCTATTATACTCATCAGTCTCCTACAATATACTACCATTATACTTCATCAGTCTCCTACAATATACTACCTATTATACTTCATCAGTCTCCTACAATATACTACCCATTATACTTATCAGTCTCCTACAATATACTACCCATTATACTTCATCAGTCTCCTACAATATACTACCCATTACTTCATCAGTCTCCAAGATAACTACCCATTATACTTCATCAGTCCCTACAATACGACCTATTACTTCATCAGTCTCCGACAATATACTACCCATTATACGCATCAGTTCTCATACAATATACTACCTATTATACTTCATCAGTCTCCTACAATATACTACATTATACTTTTCTCCTATACTACCCATTATACTTCATCAGTTCCTACAATATACTACCTATATACTCATCAGTCTCCTACAATATACTACCCATTATACTTCATCAGTCTCCTACAATATACTACCCATTATACTTCATCAGTCCTACAATATACTACCCATTATACCTTCATCAGTCTCCTACAATTATACTATTATACTTCATCAGTCTCCTACAATATACTACCCATTATCTTCATCAGTCTCCTACAATATACTACCTAATACTTCATCAGTCTCCTACAATATACTACCCATTATACTTCATCAGTCTCCTACAATTATACTACCCATTATACTTCCATCAGTCTCCTACAATATACTACCCATTATACTTCATCAGTCTCCTACAATATACTACCCATTATAACTTCATCAGTATCTACAATATACTAACTATTACTTCATCAGTCTCCTACAATATACTACCCATTATACTTCATCAGTCTCCTACAATATACTACCTATTATACTTCATCCAGTCTCCTACAATATACTACCCATTAACTTCATCAGTCTCCTACAAATACTACCCATTATACTTCATCAGTCTCCTACAATATACTACCTATTATACTTCATCAGTCTCCTACAATATACTACCTATTATACTTCAGCAGTCTCCTACAACATCCTACCGATATACTTCATCAGTCTCCTACAATATACTACCCATTATACTTCATCAGTCTCCTACAATAGACTACCCATTATACTTCATCAGTCTCCTACAATACTACCATTATACTTCATCAGTCTCCTACAATATACTACCATTATACTTCATCAGTCTCCTACAAATACTACCTATTATACTTCATCAGTCTCTACAATACTACCCATTATACTTCATCAGTCTCCTACAATATACTACCTATTATACTTCATCAGTCTCCTACAATATACCCATATACTTCATCAGTCTCCTACAATATACTACCTATAGACTTCATCAGTCTCCTACAATATACTACCAATTATACTTCATCAGTCTCCTACAATATACTACCCATATACTTCATCAGTCTCCTACAATACTACCTATTATCCTGCATCACCCTACAATATACTACCTATTATACTTCATCAGTCTCCTACATTACTACCTAGTTATACTTCATCAGTCTCCTACAATATACTACATTATACTTCATCAGTCTCCTACAATATACTCCTATTATACTTCATCAGTCTCCTATGATACTAAACTTCATCAGTCTCCTACAATATACTACCTATATACTTCATCAGTCTCCTACAATATACTTATTATACTTCATCAGTCTCCTACAATATACTACCCATTATACTTCATCAGTCTCCTACAATATACTACCTATTATACTTCATCAGTCTCCTACAATATACTACCCATTATACTTCATCAGTCTCCTACAATATACTACCCATTATACTTCATCAGTCTCCTACAACATACTACCCCTGAACTTCATCAGTCTCCCTACAATATACTACCTATTATACTTCATCAGTCTACAATTACTACCCATTATACTTCAGAGTCTCTACAATATACTACCTATTATACTTCATCAGTACAATATACTAATATACTTCTCATTCTCCTATATACTACCTATTATACTTCATCAGTCTCCTACAATATACTACCCATTATACTTCATCCGTCTCCTACAATATACTACCCATTATATCTTCATAGTCTCCTACAATATACTACCCATTATACTTCATCAGTCTCCTACAATATACTACCTATTATACTTCATCAGTCTCCTACAATATACTACCTATTATACTTCATCAGTCTCCTACAATATACTACCCATTATACTTCTCAGTCTCCTACAATATACTACCCATTAACTTCATCAGTCTCCTACAATAACTACCTATTATACTTCATCAGTCTCCTACAATATACTAAGTACACTCTACAAGATACTACCCATTATACTTCACAGTCTCCTACAATATACCCATTATACTTCATCAGTCTCCTACAATATACTACCTCTTACCTCCTACTTACATTATACTTCAGTCTCCTACAATATACTACCTATTAGACTTTCATCAGTCCCTACAATATACTACCTATTCTACTTCATCGCTCCTACATATACTACCCATTATACTTCATCAGTCTCCTACATATACTACTATTATACTTCATCAGTCTCCTACAATATACTACCTATTTACTTCATCGTCTCCTACAATATACATTATACTCATCAGTCTCCTACAATAACTACCCAGTTACATATACTACCTATTATACTTCATCAGTCTCCTACATAATACTAATGTTATACTTCATCAGTCTCCTACAATAACATATACTTCATCAGTCTCCTACAATATACTACCCATTATACTTCATCGCATCCAATGCTTCTAATTTTCCTGACATATCTCATCAGCATCCGCAGCTGCCAAACGATAATAGTATTTTGAGGTATTATTTCGTACTGATGACAAGACCAGGGTGTTAGTAAGTAATACCTTGTAATTAATGAGGTGTGTGTGTGTGTGTGTGTGTGTGTGTGTGTGTGTGTGTGTGTGTGTGTGTAATAATAATACTAATAATAAACGGTTTATTAAAGAATGGCAGCCTCATGAGCACATTTTACAATTAGTGGATGAACATGAGATGTACAGATATGACATGGTAAGCTCATTTACAATGGGTGAGTATAATATACTTTACATTAAAACAAGAAATTAATACAATAATTATGCTAGTGTAAAATACAAATACATAATAACCATGAGAGTAAGTGATTAACAGTGCATATACAGTACACATGACTTATACTCATATATATACAGAACATACATATATACGCATACATACACACATACATACGCATATATATATATACATACATATATAAGAACATAAGAACATGCAATAAGTGTGCACATGCCCGCATACATAAACGCTCACATATGCAAACAAACATACATACATACAAAAACTGTTCTGGTAGGGTCAGGTGAGGCTAATAATGGGAGTTAAATCCTTGGGGGAGATTAAATGAGGGAATTGGAAAAGGGTTAATGGGGCAACGGACTGTAGGTCAGTGTGTGTGTGTGTGTGTGTGTATGTGAGTGTGTGTGTATGTATGTGAGTGTGTATGTATGTATATAGGGTATTTCAGTTGACGTTTTCATAAATTACGATGTATTCGTCAGGCAATTATGAAAACGTCAAGTGAAACACCCTGTATATATGTGTGTGTGTGTATGCGTGTGTGTGTGTGTGTGTGTGTGTAAGAGCATGAGTGTATTATGCTGTGTGGATATATTTGCAAGTATGGTCACCTACAATTCTATTTGTATCAGAACAATGCCACTGCTTACCCATAAACAATATATTAAGGGGAGATAGGCCGTTTTTCTGGTCCTCCTTCTTCATGATTAGCCACATTAGTTTTCAGATTATATGACGTTCGGTCCATTATTTTGGTGATTTTAAGACCTTTCGCCCAATTTTGTCAAGATTAAGACTTTCCGTGTCGTTTAGGTGTCGAATTTTTGTATAACGAGCGATAGCGAGCCTGTAATTTTAGAGGAATAACAAAAATTCTTAATGGAGGGTCTTGGGCGGGTATTTTTTAAGCTTGATTGAGGTCTAGGGAGGAAACTAATATAATAAAAATATACATAAATGAACAACTATTTACGCCCCTCTCCCCTTTAACCCGTACAGCCCCAGCGACGCGCCTGACGCGTCGGCGATGTATGTAACGCACAGCCCCAGAGACGCGCCTGGCGCGTCACCCTAATTGCGCCGACCGTAACCTCAGGTGTAGCCACTCAAGAGGGCTCAGATTTGTATGGGAACTGTGTACGCATCCCACGCAACCGTGCCGATGGTTGAAAACTCTCAAAGTCCACGTGCGTGTGCGCGAGCGCGCAATAACCTGTTTTTTTGGGATAATTGCCTTCAATTTTTTACTCTTATAAAATCCGTTTTCGGGGGCTCTGTAGGACCATTTTTTAAACTTTTTGAGCGGTTTTTCGTGGTTTTTCCTTCCTTCCTAACCCATTCGCTATTGTTTCTGGAATAAAACCATTTTTTGAAAACCGGCCGGGTTCTGGTGCGCAAACATTACAAAACTAGCCGGGGCTCCACGGGTTAAGTACCGTTCAGTTACTCGTCATACACATGAATCACTGACAATCACCTACTATAGTCTGTTCACTGTAAGTAGGCCAGAAATCATGACCTCTATCCTCTGTAACTCAAAAGCGACTAGAGTAATCGAGCTAATGTTTCTACCATTTGGGAGGAGTCAGTCAGTCAGATGTGGAAATTTACAGCCAATTTGCTCTAGCCCTTTTTGAGTTACAGGGGTAGAGGTCATGATTCCTCGCCTACTTACAGCGATATACTATAAGAGTCACTCGATTCCACCTCCATATCTCAATACATACAGTCATTTGTAATAATTGACCACTGGCGAGTTTCAGGCTATAAGGAAGTTGGGGCTGTAAACATCGATATTAAACCCTTTCACGCTTTTATGAAACAGAGGTTGCCAGATTAGCAATAATACATAGAGTTCTCTCACTCTTATAATTACCTCTCCAAAATTGGTTTTCTGCCCACAGCTAACTCAAAGACAACTGCAGAGGTTGAGGTAACTAAACTAAAGGTTTATAAATACCCCTGATGGTAACAAAGGCTTTAAAGTATCCCCAATAGGCTCAACATCGCGTCATAAGCGTGAAAGTGTTAAAGAGAAAAGCAATATAAATGTGGGTTTCCGATGGATAACAAGTATAATCAAGTTTGTTTTATGTATTTATAAAAGTATTATGACCGTATTTTAGCTGATAATTCTCCTCACTATTGATGGCCACTGCTCCAACTTCCCTATAGGCCAAAACTCGCAAGTGGTCAATTGTGTCTATTATGGTGAACTTTAATATGCTGTAAATATCAGCATATAAACTTGATTTAATATATTCTGTAGCTTCCTTCTCCGACCTAATGTTGAATATTTAGTAGTCTCATACATCCGATTTCAACGGGTACTTAATTATGCAGTGAATTTGTATTGAAATCTGGTATCATGTGTCCGTCATTGGTTAAACTTAATAAGTATCTGTAATATGTTCTTGTCCTACTGTGAAAGTTTATAAATTTTGAACAATGTAAATTCATATTAGTCATATTACAAACAAAACCGCTAAATGATATGCTACAGTACGTTATAATGATATGCTACAGTACGTTATAATGATATGCTACAGTACGTTATAATGATATGCTACAGTAAGTTATAATGATATGCTACAGTACGTTATAATGATATGCTACAGTACGTTATAATGATATGCTACAGTACGTTATAATGATATGCTACAGTACGTTATAATGATATGCTACAGTACGTTATAATGATATGCTACAGTACGTTATAATGATATGCTACAGTACGTTATAATGATATGCTACAATACGTTATAATGATATGCTACAGTACGTTATAATGATATGCTACAGTACGTTATAATGATATGCTACAGTACGTTATAATGATATGCTACAGTACGTTATAATGATATGCTACAGTACGTTATAATGATATGCTACAGTACGTTATAATGATATGCCACAGTACATTATAATGATATGCTACAGTACGTTATAATTCATATTAGTCATATTACAAACAAAACCGCTAAATGATATGCTACAGTACGTTATAATGATATGCTACAGTACGTTATAATATATTACAAACAAAACCGCTAAATGATATGCTACAGTACGTTATAATGATATGCTACAGTACGTTATAATGATATGCTACAGTACGTTATAATGATATGCTACAGTACGTTATAATGATATGCTACAGTACGTTATAATGATATGCTACAGTACGTTATAATGATATGCCACAGTACATTATAATGATATGCTACAGTACGTTATAATTCATATTAGTCATATTACAAACAAAACCGCTAAATGATATGCTACAGTACGTTATAATGATATGCTACAGTACGTTATAATATATTACAAACAAAACCACTAAATGATATGCTACAGTACGTTATAATGATATGCTACAGTACGTTATAATGATATGCTACAGTACGTTATAATGATATGCTACAGTATGTTATAATGATATGCTACAGTACGTTAGAATGATATGCTACAGTACGTTAGAATGATATGCTACAGTACGTTAGAATGATATGCTACAGTAAGTTATAATGATATGCTACAGTACGTTATAATGATATGCTACAGTACGTTATAATGATATGCTACAGTACGTTATAATGATATGCTACAGTATGTTATAATGATATGCTACAGTACGTTATAATGATACACTACAGTACGGTATAATGATATGCTACAGTACGTTATAATGATATGCTACAGTACGCTAGAATGATATGCTACAGTACGTTATAATGATATGCTACAGTACGTTATAATGATATGCTACAGTACGTTATAATGATATGCTACAGTACGTTATAATGATAGCTACAGCACGTTATAATGATACGCTACAGTACGTTATAATGATATGCTACAGTACGCTAGAATGATATGCTACAGTACGTTATAATGATATGCTACAGTACGTTATAATGATGTGCTACAGTACGTTATAATGATATGCTACAGTACGTTATAATGATATGCTACAGTACGCTAGAATGATATGCTACAGTACATTAGAATGATATGCTACAGTACGTTAGAATGATATGCTACAGTAAGTTATAATGATATGCTACAGTACGTTATAATGATATGCTACAGTACGTTATAATGATATGCTACAGTACGTTATAATGATATGCTACAGTACGTTATAATGATATGCTACAGTACGTTATAATGATATGCTACAGTACGTTATAATGATATGCTACAGTACGTTATAATGATATGCTACAGTACGTTATAATGATATGCTACAGTACGTTATAATGATATGCTACAGTACGTTATAATATATTACAAACAAAACCGCTAAATGATATGCTACAGTACGTTATAATGATATGCTACAGTACGTTATAATGATATGCTACAGTACGTTATAATGATATGCTACAGTACGTTATAATGATATGCTACAGTACGTTATAATGATATACTACAGTACGTTAGAATGATATGCTACAGTACGTTATAATGATATGCTACAGTACGTTATAATGATATGCTACAGTACGTTATAATGATACACTACAGTACGTTATAATGATATGCTACAGTACGTTATAATGATATGCTACAGTACGTTATAATGATATGCTACAGTATGTTATAATGATATGCTACAGTACGTTATAATGATACGCTACAGTACGTAATAATGATACGCTACAGTACGTTATAATGATACGCTACAGTACGTTATAATGATATGCTACAGTACGTTATAATGATATGCTACAGTACGTTAGAATGATATGCTACAGTACGTTAGAATGATATGCTACAGTACGTTAGAATGATATGCTACAGTACGTTAGAATGATATGCTGCAGTAAGTTATAATATATTACAAACAAAACCGCTAAATGATATGCTACAGTACGTTATAATGATATGCTACAGTACGTTATAATGATATGCTACAGTACGTTATAATGATATGCTACAGTACGTTATAATGATATGCTACAGTACGTTATAATGATATGCTACAGTTCGTTATAATGATATGCTACAGTACGTTATAATGATATGCTACAGTACGTTATAATGATATGCTACAGTACGTTATAATGATATGCTACAGTACGTTAGAATGATATGCTACAGTACATTAGAATGATATGCTACAGTACGTTATAATGATATGCTACAGTACGTTATAATGATACACTACAGTACGTTATAATGATATGCTACAGTACGTTATAATGATATGCTACAGTACGTTATAATGATATGCTACAGTATGTTATAATGATATGCTACAGTACGTTATAATGATACGCTACAGTACGTTATAATGATACGCTACAGTACGTTATAATGATACGCTACAGTACGTTATAATGATATGCTACAGTACGTTATAATGATATGCTACAGTACGTTAGAATGATATGCTACAGTACGTTATAATGATATGCTACAGTACGTTATAATGATATGCTACAGTACGTTATAATGATATGCTACAGTAAGTTATAATGATATGCTACAGTACGTTATAATGATATGCTACAGTACGTTATAATGATACGCTACAGTACGTTATAATGATATGCTACAGTACGTTATAATGATATGCTACAGTACGTTATAATGATATGCTACAGTACGTTATAATGATATGCTACAGTACGTTATAATGATATGCTACAGTACTTTATAATGATATGCTACAGTACGTTATAATGATATGCTACAGTACGTTATAATGATATGCTACAGTACGTTATAATGATATGCTACAGTACGTTATAATGATATGCTACAGTACGTTATAATGATATGCTACAGTACGTTATAATGATATGCTACAGTACGTTATAATGATATGCTACAGTACGTTATAATGATATGCTACAGTACGTTATAATGATATGCTACAGTACGTTATAATGATATGCTACAGTACGTTATAATGATATGCTACAGTACGTTATAATGATATGCTACAGTACGTTATAATGATATGCTACAGTACGTTATAATGATATGCTACAGTACGTTATAATTTATATTAATCATATTACAAACAAAACCGCTAAATGATATGCTACAGTACGTTATAATTCATATTAGTCATATTACAAACAAACCCGCTAAATGATATGCTACAGTACGTTATAATGATACACTACAGTACGTTATAATGATATGCTACAGTACGTTATAATGATATGCTACAGTACGTTATAATGATATGCTACAGTACATTATAATGATATGCTACAGTACGTTATAATGATATGCTACAGTACGTTATAATTCATATTAATCATATTACAAACAAAACCGCTAAATGATATGCTACAGTAAGTTATAATGATATGTTACAGTACATTATAATGATATGCTACAGTACGTTATCATGATATGCTACAGTACGTTATAATGATATGCTACAGTACGTTATAATATATTACAAACAAAACTGCTAAATGATATGCTACAGTACGTTATAATGATATGCTACAGTATGTTATAATGATATGCTACAGTACGTTATAATGATATGCTACAGTACGTTATAATGATATGCTACAGTACGTTATAATGATATGCTACATTACGTTATAATATATTACAAACAAAACCGCTAAATGATATGCTACAGTACGTTATAATGATATGCTACAGTACGTTATAATGATATGCTACAGTACGTTATAATGATATGCTACAGTACGTTATAATATATTACAAACAAAACCGCTAAATGATATGCTACAGTACGTTATAATGATATGCTACAGTACGTTATAATGATATGCTACAGTACGTTATAATGATATGCTACAGTACGTTATAATGATATGCTACAGTACGTTATAATGATATGCTACAGTACGTTTTAATGATATGCTACAGTACGTTATAATGATATGCTACAGTACGTTATAATGATATGCTACAGTACGTTATAATGATATGCTACAGTACGTTATAATGATATGCTACAGTACGTTATAATGATATGCTACAGTACGTTAGAATGATATGCTACAGTACGTTAGAATGATATGCTACAGTACGTTATAATGATATGCTACAGTACGTTATAATGATATGCTACAGTACGTTATAATGATATGCTACAGTACGTTATAATGATATGCTACAGTACGTTATAATGATATGCTACAGTACGTTATAATGATATGCTACAGTACGTTATAATGATATGCTACAGTACGTTATAATGATATGCTACAGTACGTTATAATGATATGCTACAGTACGTTATAATGATATGCTACAGTACGTTATAATGATATGCTACAGTACGTTATAATGATATGCTACAGTACGTTATAATGATATGCTACAGTACGTTATAATGATATGCTACAGTACGTTATAATGATATGCTACAGTACGTTATAATGATATGCTACAGTACGTTATAATGATATGCTACAGTACGTTATAATGATATGCTACAGTACGTTATAATGATACACTACAGTACGTTATAATGATATGCTACAGTACGTTATAATGATACGCTACAGTACGTTATAATGATATGCTACAGTATGTTATAATGATATGCTACAGTACGTTATAATGCTATGCTACAGTACGTTATAATGATACGCTACAGTACGTTATAATGATACGCTACAGTACGTTATAATGATATGCTACAGTACGTTATAATGATATGCTACAGTACGTTAGAATGAAATGCTACAGTACGTTAGAATTATATGCTACAGTACGTTAGAATGATATGCTACAGTAAGTTATAATGATATGCTACAGTACGTTATAATGATATGCTACAGTACGTTATAATGATATGCTACAGTACGTTATAATGATATGCTACAGTACGTTATAATGATATGCTACAGTACGTTATAATGATATGCTACAGTACGTTATAATGATATGCTACAGTACGTTATAATGATATGCTACAGTACGTTATAATGATATGCTACAGTAAGTTATAATGATATGCTACAGTACGTTATAATGATATGCTACAGTACGTTATAATGATATGCTACAGTACGTTATAATGATATGCTACAGTATGTTATAATGATATGCTACAGTACGTTATAATGATATGCTACAGTACGGTATAATGATATGCTACAGTACGTTATAATGATATGCTACAGTACGTATAATGATATGCTACAGTACGTTATAATGATATGCTACAGTACGTTATAATGATATGCTACAGTACGTTATAATGATATGCTACAGTACGTTATAATGATATGCTACAGTACGTTTAATGATATGCTACAGTACGTTATAATGATATGCTACAGTACGTTATAATGATATGCTACAGTACGTTATAATGATATGCTACAGTACGTTATAATGATATGCTACAGTACGTTATAATGATATGCTACAGTACGTTATAATGATATGCTACAGTACGTTATAATGATATGCTACAGTACATTAGAATGATATGCTACAGTACGTTATAATGATATGCTACAGTACGTTATAATGATATGCTACAGTACGTTATAATGATATGCTACAGTACGTTATAATGATATGCTACAGTACGTTATAATGATATGCTACAGTACGTTATAATGATATGCTACAGTACGTTATAATGATATGCTACAGTACGTTATAATGATATGCTACAGTACGTTATAATGATATGCTACAGTACGTTATAATGATATGCTACAGTACGTTATAATGATATGATATGCTACAGTACGTTATAATGATATGCTACAGTACGTTTAATGATATGCTACAGTACGTTATAATGATATGCTACAGTACGTTATAATGATATGCTACAGTACGTTATAATGATATGCTACAGTACGTTATAATGATATGCTACAGTACGTTATAATGATATGCTACAGTACGTTATAATGATATGCTACAGTACGTTATAATGATATGCTACAGTACGTTATAATGATATGCTACAGTACGTTATAATGATACTACAGTACGTTATAATGATATGCTACAGTACGTTATAATGATATGCTACAGTACGTTATAATGATATGCTACAGTACGTTATAATGATATGCTACAGTACGTTATAATGATATGCTACAGTACGTTATAATGATATGCTACAGTACGTTATAATGATATGCTACAGTACGTTATAATGATATGCTACAGTACGTTATAATGATATGCTACAGTACGTTATAATGATATGCTACAGTACGTTATAATGATATGCTACAGTACGTTATAATGATATGGTACAGTACGTTATAATGATATGCTACAGTACGTTATAATGATATGCTACAGTACGTTATAATGATATGCTACAGTACGTTATAATGATATGCTACAGTACGTTATAATGATATGCTACAGTACGTTATAATGATATGCTACAGTACGTTATAATGATATGCTACAGTACGTTATAATGATATGCTACAGTACGTTATAATGATATGCTACAGTACGTTATAATGATATGCTACAGTACGTTATAATGATATGCTACAGTACGTTATAATGATATGCTACAGTACGTTATAATGATATGCTACAGTACGTTAGAATGATATGCTACAGTACGTTATAATGATATGCTACAGTACGTTATAATGATACGCTACAGTACGTTATAATGATATGCTACAGTACGTTATAATGATATGCTACAGTACGTTATAATGATATGCTACAGTACGTTATAATGATATGCTACAGTACGTTATAATGATATGCTACAGTACGTTATAATGATATGCTACAGTACGTTATAATGATATGCTACAGTACGTTATAATGATATGCTACAGTACGTTATAATGATATGCTACAGTACGTTATAATGATATGCTACAGTACGTTATAATGATATGCTACAGTACGTTATAATGATATGCTACAGTACGTTATAATGATATGCTACAGTACGTTAATGATATGCTACAGTACGTTATAATGATATGCTACAGTACGTTATAATGATATGCTACAGTACGTTATAATGATATGCTACAGTACGTTATAATGATATGCTACAGTACGTTATAATGATATGCTACAGTACGTTATAATGATATGCTACAGTACGTTATAATGATATGCTACAGTACGTTATAATGATATGCTACAGTACGTTATAATGATATGCTACAGTACGTTATAATGATATGCTACAGTACGTTATAATGATATGCTACAGTACGTTATAATGATATGCTACAGTACGTTATAATGATATGCTACAGTACGTTATAATGATATGCTACAGTACGTTATAATGATATGCTACAGTACGTTATAATGATATGCTACAGTACGTTATAATGATATGCTACAGTACGTTATAATGATATGCTACAGTACGTTATAATGATATGCTACAGTACGTTATAATGATATGCTACAGTACGTTATAATGATATGCTACAGTACGTTATAATGATATGCTACAGTACGTTATAATGATATGCTACAGTACGTTATAATGATATGCTACAGTACGTTTGATATGCTACAGTACGTTATAATGATATGCTACAGTACGTTATAATGATACTACAGTACGTTATAATGATATGCTACAGTACGTTATAATGATATGAGTACGTTATAATGATATGCTACAGTACGTTATAATGATATGCTACAGTACGTTATAATGATATGCTACAGTACGTTATAATGATATGCTACAGTACGTTATAATGATATGCTACAGTACGTTATAATGATCTGCTTCAGTACGATATAATGATATGCTACAGTACGTATAATGATATGTACAGTATTAAAGATATGCAGTACTTAATGATACGCTACAGTACGTTATAATGATATGCTACAGTACGTTATAATGATATGCTACAGTACGTTATAATGATATGCTACAGTACGTTATAATGATATGCTACAGTACGTTATAATGATATGCTACAGTACGTTATAATGATATGCTACAGTACGTTATAATGATATGCTACAGTACGTTATAATGATATGCTACAGTACGTTATAATGATATGCTACAGTACGTTATAATGATATGCTACAGTACGTTATAATGATATGCTACAGTACGTTATAATGATATGCTACAGTACGTTATAATGATATGCTACAGTACGTTATAATGATATGCTACAGTACGTTATAATGATATGCTACAGTACGTTATAATGATATGCTACAGTACGTTATAATGATATGCTACAGTACGTTATAATGATATGCTACAGTACGTTATAATGATATGCTACAGTACGTTATAATGATATGCTACAGTACGTTATAATGATATGCTACAGTACGTTATAATGATATGCTACAGTACGTTATAATGATATGCTACAGTACGTTATAATGATATGCTACAGTACGTTATAATGATATGCTACAGTACGTTATAATGATATGCTACAGTACGTTATAATGATATGCTACAGTACGTTATAATGATATGCTACAGTACGTTATAATGATATGCTACAGTACGTTATAATGATATGCTACAGTACGTTTATAATGATATGCTACAGTACGTTATAATGATATGCTACAGTACGTTATAATGATATGCTACAGTACGTTATAATGATATGCTACAGTACGTTATAATGATATGCTACAGTACGTTATAATGATATGCTACAGTACGTTATATGATATGCTACAGTACGTTATAATGATATGCTACAGTACTTATAATGATATGCTACAGTACGTTATAATGATATGCTACAGTACGTTATAATGATATGCTACAGTACGTTATAATGATATGCTACAGTACGTTATAATGATATGCTACAGTACGTTATAATGATAGGCTACAGTACGTTATAAGGATATGCAACAGTACGTTATAATGATTTGCTACAGTACGTTATGCTACAGTACGTTATAATGATATGCTACAGTATACAGTACGTTATAATGATATGCTACAGTACGTTATATATGCTACAGTACGTTATAATGATATGCTACAGTATGTTATAATGATATGCTACAGTACGTTATAATGATATGCTACAGTACGTTATAATGATATGCTACAGTACGTTATAATTTATATTAATCATATTACAAACAAAACCGCTAAATGATATGCTACAGTACGTTATAATTCATATTAGTCATATTACAAACAAACCCGCTAAATGATATGCTACAGTACGTTATAATATTGTTTCTATTTAATGTTTGTGAAGCTTATGCATCTGATATTATTAGTATTCTTATGACTGGGGGGATTTGTTCACGCAAAAGCTATCCGGAAATAGTAATGTGCAACTAGACATTCTGTGACGTTATGTTTGTGTGTGTGTGTGTGAGTGTTTTTTTTTTTTTTTTTTTGCCAGCACTAGTAAAACACACATACAATACTATTAGGGAATGTAAAATATAACGAAAACAAAGAAATACTCTGTGCATATGAATACAGATGAAAAACCTTTGCCTAGTTGGATATGTGAATTGTATATGCATGGCCAGATCATGGGCATTCAGTCTATCTGCGTCAACAATTTTTTTTTTTTTTTTTTTTCTATGTGATTGAGGGAGGCAAAAGGCATTACTGCCTATAGCGAGTGCCTCCCCCATAGTTGAAAGAGTGACAGGGCCAAAATCAAGGGACGTTCGAGCCAAAACTTGCAGATATATATAGCACAGTGGCAATATAGTTTTCTACGTTTGATATATATGCATGGAATACGTATTAGTTTGTTTGTTTGAGTAAAATGTTGCACTTTCTATTCAGTGACTGTGAGTTTGTGTTTTGATGCGCACTGCCTCAATATTGCAACACCTTTTGCACAGAGCATCCTCATATTTTTATGGAAAAGGGAGTGTTTATTAATTTATATATTTGACTATATAATTATATAATGTGTGTATATATTCCTCCCTAGACTTCCATCAAGCTTAAAACAACATCCCCAAGATCCCCCTTCGAAATAAATTTATACATTTTGGGAGGGAAAAAATCCCGGCTGCAGACTGGTTCCTCTTAACCCTTGTCTGGCGGGACCGGACTTAAGGGGAGGTATTTAGTTTGTTCCCTAGACCTCCATCAACCTTAAAATTACACCCCCTTGAGTCCCTTTCAAGATAAATGTGTACATTTTTCGGTAGAAAAATTTCCCGGCCAAAGGCCGGTTCTTCTTAAATTACAGGCTCGCTGTCGCTCGCCAGGATAAAATCGACACCTAAATGGCACGAAAGGTCTTAATATGGGGTGAAAGTTCTTAAAATCGCTAAACTAATGGGGCAAACATTTTATAATATCAAAAGCAATGGGGCTAAACATGAGGGAGAAAGGGGTCAAGAAAAAAATCCCTCAAGTGGATATCTCCCATTAAGTCGGTCTAGAGAAGAAAGGACTATGTGGCGGGGACCGACTTCAGGCGGTGTGCAATTTTGAGCAATAGTTGGCTCTGAGAGAGAGACGAGCGGTGGGAGGAGCGTAGGTCGGCTCTGACCGTTCGGCACGGGCCCCGCGGCAACTGCCGTCCCCTCCACACACATCCGCACTCACTACCTCGCTACACAGGGAATTATGTAAGGAAATTACCGTATTTTAGGGATTTTTCCTTCTTCTTGCACAATCGTTGCAAGAGAACGCGTGGTCGTAGAAGGATGGTTCTGGTGTCATTGGAAAGCTCAATTATCGCCCTTTCAGGGATACATAATTGTATTACGCTCTGGCTCTTGTTTATGCATGAAAAAGAGCACGGAAACAAGGTCGTTTAGGGTAAAACCACCCGCTTGGCGAGTAGTAGAAGTTACTGACGGGCCCGCTCTTAGGACGTTAAATTAAAAGCTCGATGGCATTAAATTTTGTCAGGAAGAGAATCTTCACCTAAATGAAACAAAAGGTCTTAATAAGGTTAAATAAATGGGGCAAAAGGTCTTAAAATAGACAAACTAATGGGGCGAATGTCTAAAATATCAAAACTAATGGGGCTAAAATGAGGGAGATGAGGTCCAGAAAAAAATAGCTCCCCTTAAAGTATTTAGAGGATACAGTGTTACGTCCTGGAATATATAAACACTGGGCTCTTTCTATTGGACTAGGTATGCGGCAACAAGCAACAACGGAAAACGCTAGATAACCCAGGCAACAAACCACCCTAAACCGTCATGAGTCCTGCCTGGACAACGAGGTATCCTATGACTCGGTTACAGGGTGCACGCACTATAGACTGCTGATAGTCAAGCAGGCTATATAAAAGATCACACAATTAAGTTGACTTAAAGCTTCAAGGAAAAGATAGATAACGGAATTAAATTGCAGAGACAATTTAATAACAAACTAGAAGAAAGTACATTTAACGTTACGTTAATTAATACAACTAATCACCCCTGCGTGAAAGAAGGTGAAAGCAAACAGTCCTCAAAACATCGTACAGGTAGACAAGATGCGGGTTTCTAAACTGCATGCGGCTACTGTAGGATCTGATGCTTAGCAAAGAAAGTACGTTACGGATTTAGAGAACTCTTAACTCATAAGCAGGAATAAATACTAGTGATAGGCCATACAGTGTATACTGGCATAGGTATAATTAAATAAAGGCAGCAACTCGCAACATAACCACATACAGGTGTGATTCTCACTCTTAGTCAGGCAAGCCTGCTCGGACAGAGTCTCTAAGCCACACCCTGACTCACAATGCTCATAAAAACGGTAAACTGTGGCACAATAACAAGCATGCAGAAATAATAAACCCCTAGCTGTTAATCTGCCAGGTGGCAGAGGTCTAGCTGGAAGGATATAGGCTTCGGATACCCGGGCTGAGCCACCTGCTCTAGCCTAGGGACGTTCCCAAGTCCTGTGCGCCAAATTACTCTAATTGAAAGGGTGCTCTCTTGAGAGACTCAGATCGCAAGTATCTGACTCTCTCCTGGCGACCCTAAAACAAAAGCAAGACATGCTAGCGCAGTGCTGAGTGGACTAGGCAAGGGCCCTCACACAACACAACACTAGACACACAGGGACACAGACAAGAAAATGCCCCCAGACTCCCACGGGTATCCTAGTAAAGTCGTGCGGGTCCCCAGGACTCGCACCAGCAGACTTTACTTAAAGGATCGCAAAAAGCCTCCCCTCCGGTCTAGCCCCTGCTAACCTGACACAAGAACACACTAGCAAGCATGAAACCACCAAATATGAGACAACAAAAAAGCTTCCTAGGTCTCATTAACAATTACGTCTCTGCATAAGGCCCAAAATCCTATCTAGTTATCTGAGAGCTCGTCGTTAATACAATAATAGATATAAGGTCTATCAAGGGGATGGGATAATTAAATAGATTGGTGAAGTAGTGGAAAGAAGGTATACAAAGTAAGAGAGAAAGTTTCTAAGTGGGGTTGAGAGGGATAGATATCAAGGGGGTCCGAAGGGTACGACAGTGAGGTGAGCTCTGAGTCTTAAATCTGTCTGGACCCCGCCCTAGGCATGCAGAATACATCCCATGCTTGGCAACACTCAACACAGTTGCCGGGTCAAAATCGTCTACCCCGTGCGTGAGTCTAAACTAAGCCTAACGTTGCTATCAAATGCATATGGCAACATCAGGCTCGTCCCAAGCTAGACTCTCCGCGCGAAGCAACGTCCCCCAGCCGGTCTCTCTCTCCCGCTCGTCTCCTCCCACTCTCACTAGACTTACATCTTATATATTATAATGAAACAATCAACTATCGAGAATAAAATATACTAAGATGCGTTGGTTAAGAATAAGGGCAGCTACAAGCTGTGAAACAACATAAGAATATCCCAGACATTAGTTACATTGTCGTAGGATATATACTAAGGAAAAGCCGGCCGGCCGGCTGCCGCCAGCCGGTTTCTAAACGGCTGGGCAGCCGACGCGCGCGCATGCCCGAACGTGGCTACTATGCAGAAGCGTCACACCTCCCCCAAGAAATAAGACCCGTGACTAAGTTCTTCATATCTAACAGAAAGCTTCTCATAGTACCACACACTGTTGCGACACAAGGCACTATATATAAAAAAAATAAAGACTGTTGCGCTCCACCGAGCAAGTTCAACTAACTTAGAGACAATAAGCGAAAACATTCAACTTAGATACTGCTACAACATCTTATACAAAATTCTACACGTTATAAAAAATAGAGAGTTTTTATAAGGTTTTTGCTTTTTTTTAATTTGTTTTTTTCGGCTGAACTACAGTGACAGCCTATTTTCCTCCACACTCAACCCTCAATCCTGTGGCAGTCTAACCAACATCATCCACCCTTGATAGACAATCCGCTATCACGTTATCAGAACCGGCAATATGGTTTATGTCCAGATTATACTCCTGGAGCATGAGTGACCACCTGGTCAGCCTCATATTCCGGTTATGAAACTGATTCAAGAATTTCAGAGGGTGATGATCGGTATAAACCACTACGACTGGTCCGAAAGCAGGAACATATACATCGAAGTGCCTGAGCGCCAGCACTATCACCAGGAGTTCTTTTTCAATTACAGAGTAATTCCTTTGTGCACTATTGAATTTTTTACTGTAAAAACTCACTGGAAGTTCGATACCTTCATCATCTGTCTGTATCAAGACAGCCCCAGCCCCTCCGCCACTGGCATCAGTCGCCAGCTGAAAAGGTCTGCTGAAGTCCGGGGCCCTGAGTATGGGGTGGGTACATAACAGGTGTTTCACCAAGGAAAACGCCTCTGCACACTCAGGAGACCACCGGAACTTCTTGTCCTTAGATAATAAGTCAGTTAAAGGTGCCAGTACAGTCGAATAGCCTTTGATGAAGCGACGATAATAGCCTATCATACCTAGAAACCGCATGATTTGTTTCTTAGTCGTAGGCTGGGGAAACTGATCGATGGCTTTGATCTTGTCTGTGGAGGGCACACCTGACCCATCCCCACCTCGAACCCCAGGTACAAAACTGTGGCTTTGACAAAATCGCACTTACCCAGGTTTACCACCAAACCTGCTTCATTCAGTTTATTAAAAAGCTGTCCGATGTGAGCACAGTGACTGTTAAAATCATCGTCGTATATTATGACATCATCTAGGTACACCGTACAGTTGGGAATGTCGGCTACGATGTCGTTCATTAATTTCTGAAACGTTGCAGGGGGCATTTTTCAGCCCGTATGGCATAACATGGCAATGATATGTGGCACCGTCCGCCACAAACCCACACACCTCTCGCACTCGCTCAGACAAGGGCACTTGCCAATAACCCTTAACAAGGTCTATCTTAGTGAGGAACTTGGCTTTTCCTATCTTATCCACACTGTCGTCCACGCGAGGGAGAGGGTAGGCATTTGTGGGGGTTAAACCATTCAACCTGCGGAAATCTATACAAAACCGCACCTTGCCATCTGGTTTGGGCTGCAGTGTGACTGGGGAAGTCCACCTTACTGCACCCTCAGAAATCAGCCCACGTTTCAGCATATAATCCAGCTCTTCCCTAAGTGCTGGTAATTTAATAAGGGGAACACGGTATGGCACTGATTTAAAGGGCGGGTGGTCCCCAACATCGACATCGTGCACCGCTTGAGTAGTGAGGCCAGGATGCTCCGCGAAAACAGCTGGGTTTGAATCAAACAAGTGCTGCACAGCTACACGCTGTTGCTCAGGCAGGTGCAATATCAACTCGTGAGCCACTTGTCTAGAATTCCCCGCCCACTGATCCGCGGAAACATGACAATCCCAATTATCCTCCCCCCGCAGCTTGACTGTCCCTTCCTCCTTCTCCACCACGATCGCTGCAGATCAACACCGGGACAGTGAGAGGCTCGGAGGGGCGCCTCACATACTCTTTCATCAGATTTACATGGCAAAGTTGGTTCTTTTTCTTACGATCAGGAGTAGCTACTAAATAGTCGAGATCAGAAACCTTCCTTACAACCCCATTCGGACCAGAATGCTTGGCAGACAAGGGGTGTCCCACCAGAGGCAGTAGTATCAGTATCTCCTGATCTACTTCAAACTCCCTAAGCTTCACCTTCTGGTCGTATCTGTCCTTCATCTGAGCTTGTGAACTCTTAAGGTTCCGACCTGCTACCTCCAAGCTCTTTAGCATTCTCTCACGGCTTTCAACTACATACTTTAGAAGCGAGCATGGCTTTGTGACTCCCTCCCAGATCTCCTTGACTATGTGGAGGGGCCCCCTGACCCTGTGTCCAAAAACCAACTCGTTCGGGCTAAATCCCAAGCTCTCCCCAGGTACTTCTCTCGCAGCAAATAAAACGTATGGGAGACCTAGATCCCAATCCTTCCCATTTTCCATGCAATAACACCGCAACATACTCTTGAGAGTCGAGTGCCACCTGTCCAAAACACCCTGACTCTCGGGATGGTAGGCAGATGACACCACAGACACTATCCCATGTTGCTGCATGGTCTGCTTAACCCTTCTTTAGCGGCCTATGCGGTTTATTTATATGTACCGCCCAGCGGGGTGTTTTTAGCCAAAATAGGGCTGTTTACGTGATCATTTTCATGCCTAAATAAGACCCAGAACGTAAAACAAGTATCTATCCCTGAAAGGGCATGAACAGAGCTTTCGAATGACACCATAACGATCCTTGTATGATGGATAGTTTTCTTGCAATAACCGTGCAACGCGAGTGCAAAAAGCAAGTAATTCGGTACTTTCCCCATATAATTGAGTATGTAGCGAGTGAGAGAGGGAGGAGGGAGCTGAGATTCGTGTCAGTAGGTTCGCCGCGGTGGTCTGGAGCAGTCATACGCTCGCTAGTCTCCTGCCACCACTTGTCTCTCTCTCTCAGCAACATTACGTGCTGAAATTGCCACTCGACCTATGTCGAGTGCCGCCAGTAAGTCCAGCTTTTTTTAACTCGACTTAAGTGGTGAGCCGCTAATTAAGGGTTAAACAGAGCAGAAGTAAAATTGGATCCCTGATCAGACTGGATCTCCTGAGGGTAGCCATAACGAGAGAAATATACAAGTAGGTTTTTGACAACAGTCTTAGCCATCCCGTTGTGCATGGGGTAAGCATCTGGATACCGTGTTGCTACATCCATTACAGTTAGTACAAATTTATTGCCGGCACTAGTGGGGGGCAATGGGCCAACCATATCGATAACTACTTTGCTGAAGGGCGGCCCAATGACAGGGATGGGTTGTAACGGGGGCTCTCGGGATGACCTGATTGGGTTTCCCAACAACTTGACAAGTGTGACACTGTGACACCCATGACACGACACTCGCCTTTAACCCAGGCCACCAGAAAAGCTTGCTCAGAGCTGCCTCCGTCTTACGTGCCCCCAGGTGCCCTGCCAAAGGCACATCATGAGCTAATCTCAATAAGCTCTCACGGCACACCCTCGGTACTACTAACTGGTCCACTAATCCTGACCCGCCATCCCACTTTTTCTTGGGATCCTGATGTCTCCGATACAAGATTCCCTCGGACAAGAAAAAATCACCAGGCTGCGCATCCCCATCGCTCTCCAGTTTCGACAGCACCATTACCACACGCCCTGACTTCAGGATCTTCCAGCTGCAAGGAACATATATCAGCAGGTGCGAGATTATCCAAGTTCATCTTAAATAATTTATTTCCACCTCCAATGTCCCGCTGAGCCATCCTTTCCTCACGCTGCGCATAACGATGCTGTCGCAGAGTCTCTTCCTGCCCTGCACCTGCACTAGCGGTGACAGGCCCCGGGGCCTCTCCAGACTCTAACATAGGTGCCATAATGAGTCACCAAGAAACACTGCCGGCTCAAAACTCTCCAATTGACCAACACTTCCCGTTTTCTTGTGACCTTTCCTCTGCGGTTTGATAGACTGAGGTGGTGGCTGCAAGGCTCCGGATGTCTGAGAACGCGTCACAACACACGTCATGGTTTGTACGCTACACTTCTTAACCCACTCCTGTTCCTCCCTACTAACGTCGGCCGCCTTCTCGGCAACGACCAAGGGTGAAACCTTAGAAGCAGGCACCGCAAAGTCGTTGCCGAGGATGAGGTCGACGCCCCCAACAGGCAAGTTCTCTACAATTCCGACATCCAGCTCCTTCGCCACACCACCCACCTCCAGCTCCATCCGCACCAGCGGGTAGGACTTCGTAGCATTGATCCCCTGAACTACCACCACCCGGGCAGCGTTAATCGGCCTACCAGTAAAGTTCCTTAACAAGGTCTGAGAAGCCCCAGTATCACGCAAGTATGGCCATACAGTGTATACTGGCATAGGTATAATTAAATAAAGGCAGCAACTCGCAACATAACCACATACAGGTGTGCTTCTCACTCTTAGTCAGGCAAGCCTGCTCGGACAGAGTCTCTAAGCCACACCCTGACTCACAATGCTCATACAAACGGTAAACTGTGGCACAATAACAAGCATGCAGAAATAATAAACCCCTAGCTGTTAATCTGCCAGGTGGCAGAGGTCTAGCCGGAAGGATATAGGCTTCGGATACCGGGGCTGAGCCACCTGCTCTAGCTAGGGACGTTCCCAAGTCTGTGCGCCAAATTACTCTAATTGAAGGGTGCTCTCTTGAGAGACTCAGATCGCAAGTATCTGACTCTCTCCTGGCGACCCTAAAACAAAAGCAAGACGTGCTAGCGCAGTGCTGAGTGGACTAGGCAAGGGCCCCTCACACACAACACTAGACACACAGGGACACAGACAAGAAAATGCCCCCCCAGACTCCCACGGGTATCCTAGAAAAGTCGTGTGGGGTCCACCTCGCACCAGCAGACTTTACTTAAAGGATCGCAAAAGCCCTCCCCTCGGTCTAGCCCTGCTAACCTGACACACCCACTAGCAAGCATGAAATATGAGACAACAAAAAAGCTTCCTAGGTCTCATTAACAACGTCTCTGCATAGGCCCAAAATCCTAGTTATCTGAGAGATCGTCGTTAATACAATAATAGATATAAGGTCTATCAAGGGGATGGGATAATTAAATAGATTGGTGAAGTTATAAAGAAGGTATACAAAGTAAGAGAGAAAGTTTCTAAGTGGGTTGAGAGGGATAGATTCAAGGGGGTCCGAAGGGTACGACAGTGTGAGCTCTGAGTCTTAAATCTGTCTGGACCCCGCCTGGCATGCAGAATACATCCCATGCTTGGCCTCCAACACAGTTGCTGGGTCAAATCGTCCCCCCGTGGTGAGTCTAACTAAGCCTAACGTTGCTATCAAATGCATATGGCAACATCAGCTCGTCCCTAGACTCTCCGCGAAGCAACGGCCGCCCCCGCTCGGTTCCCCCTCACTAGACTTACATCTTATAATGAAATCAACTATCGAGAATAAACCTAAGCGCGTGGTTAAGAATAAGGCAGCTACAGCTGTGAAACACATAAGAATATCCCAGATTAGTTACATTGTCGTAGGATATATACTAAGGAAAAGCCGTTCGCCGTTTTCTAAACGGCTGGGCCCCCCCCTTTTTTCCCCTCTCCTTTTTTCCCCTTTTTCTCCTCTTTCTTTTCTTTTCCCCCTCTTTTTCCTTTCTTTTCCTTTTTCTTTCCCCTTCCCTTTTTTTTTTTTTTTTTCCCTTTTTCCTTTTCCTTTTCTTTTTCCTTTTTTTTTCTTTTCCTCTTTCCTTTTTTCCCTTTTTCTTTCCTTTTTTCCCCTTTTCCTTCTTTCTTCCCCCTTCCCCCCTTTTTCCTTTCTTCTTTTTCCCCTTTTTCTCTTTTCTTTTTCCCCCTCTTTTTCCTTTTTTTCTTTTTTCCTCTTTTCTTTCCTTTTTTCTTCTTCTTTTTCTTCTTTTCTTTTTCCCCTTTTTCCTTTCTTTTTTCCCTTTTTTCCTCTTTCTTTTCTTTTCCCCCTCTTTTTCCTTTCTTTTCTTTTTCCCCCTCTTTTTCCCTTCTTTTCTTTTTCCCCCTCTTTTTCCTTTCTTTTCTTTTTCCCCCTCTTTTTCCTTTCTTTCCTTTCTCTTTCCTTTTCCTTTTCCTCTTTTTCCTTTTTTTTTTCCCTTTTTCCCCCTTCCCCCTCTTTCTTCTTTTTTCCCCCTCTTTTTCCTCTTTCTTCTTTTTTTCCTTCTTTTCTTTTCCCCTCTTTTTTTTTTTTCCCTTTTCCCCCTTCTTTTCCTCTTTTCTTCCCCCCCCTTTTTTTTCTTTTTTCTTTTCCCCTCTTTTCCCTTTTTTCTTTTTTCCCTCTTTTTCCCTTCTTTTCTTTTTCCCCCTCTTTTTCCTTTCTTTTCTTGTTCCCCCTCTTTTTCCCCCTCTTTTTCCCTTCTTTTCTTTTTCCCCCTCTTTTTCCCCCTCTTTTTCCCTTCTTTTCTTTTTCCCCCTCTTTTTCCTTTCTTTTCTTTTTCCCCTCTTTTTCTTTTCTTTTCTTTTTTATCTTTTTCCGTCTTTTGGAGGGGTAGAGGGGGAGGGGGGACTCAAGACAGCTCTAACACACGGATGAATTATTTTGAAACATTCCCTTCACACATGTTGAAGCATCACTGGATTTCCTCATTCATTGTCTAAGGGGAGATTTCCACTTGAGGGATTTTTTTCTGGATCCCTTTCTATCTCATGTTTAGTCCCATTGCTTTTGATATTCTAAGACGTTCGCCCCATTAGTTTAGTGATTTTAAGAACTTTTGCCCCATTTCTGTCAAGACCTTTCGTGCCTTTAGGTGTCGATTTTATCCTGGCGAGCGATAGCGAGCCTGTAATTTAAGGGGAACCGGCCTTTGGCCGGGAAAATTTTCTACCGAAAAATTTACAAATTTATCTTGAAAGGGGGTCTAGGGGGTGTAATTTTAAGCTTGATGGCATTCTAGGGAACGAACTAAAAAACTCCCCTTAAATTGACTACATATTATTGGACCAGCTACTACTGAAGGGACTGTACAGGTTCACCAAACGTTATGACACAAGATAGAAATATTCCTTAAAAAAATGATCATTGCTTGAGTATGAAGGCTTCATGAATTATGTGCTGAAGGGTTTTATATTTAAAATACTGATCATTGCTTGAGTATGAAGGCTTGATGAATTATGTGCTGAAGGGTTTTATATATAAAATACTGATTATTGCTTGAGTATGAAGGCTTGATGAATTATGTGCTGAAGGGTTTTATATTTAAAATACTGATCATTGCTTGAGTATGAAGGCTTGATGAATTATGTGCTGAAGGGTTTTATATATAAAATACTGATTATTGCTTGAGTATGAAGGCTGAATTATGTGCTGAAGGGTTTTATATTTAAAATACTGATCATTGCTTGAGTATGAAGGCTTGATGAATTATGTGCTGAAGGGTTTTATATATAAAATACTGATCATTGCTTGAGTATGAAGGCTTGATGAATTATGTGCTGAAGGGTTTTATATTTAAAATACTGATCATTACTTGAGTATGAAGGCTTGATGAATTATGTGCTGAAGGGTTTTATATTAAAAATACTGATCATTGCTTGAGTATGAAGGCTTGATGAATTATGTGCTGAAGGGTTTTATATTTAAAATACTGATCATTACTTGAGTATGAAGGCTTGATGAATTATGTGCTGAAGGGTTTTATATTTAAAATACTGATCATTGCTTGAGTATGAAGGCTTGATGAATTATGTGCTGAAGGGTTTTATATTTTTCCTGCTCGAGACTCAACCCTTAAGATTGTTACGATGACGCATTTCTTTTATATTTTCTAGCTATTGTTAGACGATATAATTCAGATGAGGAAGGGTGTATGGATGTCGCATGGTTAATATAGTGTTTACCCTTTATCATTCCCACAGATCCTTCCTAAGCTGTATACAATTTAATACACTGTCAAAAGCCGCCATAATCTTCAGAGAATTAATCAAGGCGAATTTATCGATTAATAGAGGCGGCAGGATAGGACATGTAATCATGACGGTTCCATGTCATCTCAACCAGTAGACCATTTCAACCAGTAGCTCTCAACCAGTGCCAAAATATAGTACTAACCTAACCTAACCTAACCTAACCGTATTGGTTGATTTGGTACTGGTTGAGAGCTACTGGTTGAAATGGTTTACTGGTTGAGTTGACCGGTCACCAATCAGGACTGTAGTTGAACAAATCCCCCCCCCCCTCCAGCCATTGGAAAGTCTGGCACCCCAACATTTGTATTAATAGCTTCCAATAACGTGCGTGTGTTGGGGGGGGGGGGGGGTCAAAGTTTTACTGCCGTTTTTACATTTATGGTTATATCCCTGGAGGCTTCGGTAACATTGAAGAGGGAGATGCCACTCTCTGTGTTGTATGTGTGTGTGTGTGTGTGAGTGTGTATGCTTACATTACTGAAATGTTTGTGGACATGCAGTAATGCAAGTAATGGTCACTCTTCTGTAAATCTAAAATGGCTTACTTAAGAATGGGAAAGGGGTGGGACCTTCTTTTTTTTTTTTTTTTTTTTTTTTTGTTAAAAAAAAAAGTGTGTGAGTCTGTGAGTGTGTGTGTGTGTGAGTCTGTGAGTGTGTGTGTGTGAGTCTGAGTGTGTGTGTGTGTGTGTGTGTGTGAGTCTCTGTGTGTGTGTGTGTGTGTGTGAGTCTGTGTATGTGTGTGTGTGTGTCTGTCTGTCTATGTGTGCGTCTGTGTATGTGTCAATGTCAGTACAGTAGATTGGTGAGGTACAATATCAAGGTCGTTGGTATCAAGTCTACGTTATAGCCGGGGCCATATTGTTTTATCTCTCTATTGGAAACTGACATTTTAAGGGATCCAACCTCGCTTTTTTTCCCTTTTTCTCCCTATCTCTTCGGCATACTGTTTTAAAACGTTTACCGCATCCAGGTGTCAATATTTTCCTGGCGAGCGGTAGCGACCCAGCATATATATAGTTTTGTTCTGACAGCAAGCTAAATTTGTACATTTGTCGATAGAAAAATGTCTCCGGCGAAGCAGGATATCTCCATACAATGCTGGCTCGCTATCGCTCGCCAGGAAGAAATCGAAACCTGGATGGGGATAAACGTCGATTTAAACAGTTGGCTGAATGGGGCCGAATGGATACGAGCCAGAGAAAGAGAAAAAAAGAAGGTGACCCCCCTTAAGGTGGTAATCTACCCCGCAGCTACTCTGGATGTTACCTATAGCAGAGCTGTCATAATATTATAGCCTAACAGCCACATATTTAACTACCTGCATCGCATGGCAATGCTGGGGCGGATAATCAAATAAATCTACCCATTGAATTAAAGTACGACAAATGAAAGCAAACCCCGAGATACTATGGACACAACTGTATGCCAGATAGTCTATTCACTGTAAATAGGCAAGAAATCATGACTATCCTCTGTAACTCAAAAAAGGCTAGAGCAAATTGGCTGTAAATTTCCACTTCTTTTCCTAGACTAACCCTTTCCAAATGGTAGACATATTAGCTCGATTACTCTAGTAGTTTTTTAGTTACAGAGGTTAGGTCATGATTTCTCGCCTACTTAAAGCAAATAGACTATAGGCTATGGACAAAACGTAGCAGTACTAAACCACTTGCAAAAACTACCCTAGCAGCGTGCTAAACTCTTTCCCCCCCTGACGAGTTAAAAGTATCCCATAGATATCCAAAACATAGCTAACTAAAATTACAAGGCCGTGTCCTAAGATGACATCACACCTTGGGGTGTTATTAGTGAGCCTGTGACTACAAGAGCCAGCCCAGATTTACTGGAGCCTGATATAAGCTTTAACCTCTTCAGTACCGGCAACCTCTATTTATAATATTTTAGCTATATTTAGACGATTTTGTGCAGTTTATGAACGATTGTGGTAGCAAAAAGCGTTAAGTGAGATAGTTCGAATATTTTTAATTGCTGGAGGCCCTTTATAAGCCGAATGAAATTGTCTAATAGTAGCCAGAATAAAGTTAAAAGGACGTCACGGGTAAGGAAGGGGTTTTAACCCTTGTCCATCGGGGCCCGACTTAAGTCCGTATCGAAAAATCTGGACTATGTGCCGGGGCCCGACTTAAGTCTGTGTGCAATTTTGGCGCAATATTGGCTCTGAGAGAGAGACGAGCGATGGGAGGAGCGTAGGTTACCTCATGATCGCTCGCCACGGCTGCCGTGGGCCTACTGAAATTTACTCCACACACATCCACCCTCCCTCCCTCGCTACACACGTAATTATGTAACGAAATGACCGTATTTTAACGATTTTGCCCTTCGGTTGCACGATCGTTGCAAGACAACCAGTGATCGTAGAAGGATGGTTCAGGTGTCATTGGAAAGCTCAATTAACGCCCTTTCAGGGATACATAATTGTATTACGCTCTGGCTCTTGTTTATGCATGAAAAAGAGCACGGAAACAAGGCCATTTATGGTAAAAACCCCCTGCTGGGCGCGTAGTGGAAAAAAACTGACCTGCCCGCTCGTAAGGCGTTTAGTTTCAACCGCCTCTCACTAATAACACACCAATATCTCCCAGATCCTCCCAGGACCGTCGAGTGAGCAAACCTCCCTGATAAGTACTACTATATCGAGCACACCTCCCTCGCTCACATAACTAAACGGCGGGCCCTGGTTGAACTGGGTCCCTATTACATCAACACAATATATTTACGGAGTCCCTATTACATGAACAAAAATCCTTGTACCGAGTCCTTATTACATGAAAAAAAATCCTTGTACCGAGACCCTATTACATAAAAACAAATCCTTGTACTGAGTCCCTATTACATGAAAAAATCCCTGTACTGAGTCCCTATTACATGAAAAAATCCTTGTACTGAGTCTAGAAATGCGTGAGAGCAGGTACTTATATCCCCTGTACAGTCGCCGGCACTCTTACAGGTTACTAGGCACACAAGCAGGAAATTATGTATGAGTTGTGGATGTGTTGTGTGTATATTATGTACTTGGGATCAACTGTGCATCTACGTTAACCAGTAAACCATATAATAGTGCCCTGACCTTCTCTAAAGAGCCTTGAACTAGCCCTATATACTCTCACGCAACCCTCGAAACAGTAACAAGGTGAAACATAAAGTGCATAGATAAGGATATTAGATCAATGACAAGGTAAGAAGGAGTCTAGGACTTCCCAACAATTAAATTAAGTTACGTTAATCTATATCAAAGAGCAAGCAACACGTGGGGGCAACAAGACCACTCGCACGTCCTTCTTAAGTGAAAGGTGTCTGGGAAGTGAAGTACCAATCCACACATCTTCCACATCGTGGCTGGCCAGCTAGGCTTGCCACACAGTGCCGGAAGATGACATGTTAATACTAGCGCTGTAAATAGCTCTAACGTATTTTTACTCAAAACTACATGTATGGGCGGGGTAAGCACAATATAATACAAAAGAAAATAATGGGGACATGCAATAATGGCCTCAATAAGCGAGAAATAATACAGGACAATGGTAAAAGTCACTTGGCAACTCAGAACCAAACATTTGGGCGGGGTCCAATCAAAACTCGAGGGGCCCATGACGTAATGCTACGTCATCACTAGATCACGCCAAAACTGTGGAATGCGGAGAAGTGGCATAAAAAACGATACTAAATAAAGTAATATATTGGTGCAATTCACCGAAACACTCAAAACAAAATGTTCCAATTCGCTATTAACCCGGGAACTGCAGGAAGACTCTTAAGAGTTCCCCCGGCGGACTGCAGGAAGGCTTAAGAGTCAGGGAAAAAAAAAATCAATTTAAAACACCATTTTTTTTTTTTTTTTTTTTTTTTTTGCCCCTGGGCCATGCAAAATATCACTCCTCTACCTCCCCTCCTTCCCCACTTTCCTCCCCTCCTTCAGTTATCACCTATTTTCCCTGTTATTCCCTTATTCTGTGGTATATTTTCGTGCTAACATTAGCGCGTTGCAAGCAGGGCATTGTCATTACTGTTAGCAAGCGAGTGCAAGAGAGAGAGAGAGAGTATCGATCCACAGTGTCTCTCCAGACTTGGGGAAAAGTGGCGGGAAAGGAGGTTGCCTCAGCCATACATAATGTAACTCCCGGCCTGTATCGCCGATTTTGACCATCCAAACGCTGTTTTCACTTGTTTTATTGTTGTAACAGGTTAATACCTTTATAATCAACCTATAATAGGCGCATATGAAGAAGTATTAATGATATTTATGGTAAAATAAATATTTTAGTGATGGAAACAGCTCAAATACGTGCGCACAGGCAGAGGTGTCTCATACCCCCCATGCGCACTTCAGAGGTTAAAGGTGAATTACATAAGCTGCATACCTCGTAAGATGTGTATTTTGTATGCATCAAAACATATTAAGAATGCTCAGGTTTGTGTATAATAAAGTAAATTTACATCAGTAAAGAAAACAAATATTTAACATTTTTATATCTGGCGGCGTCTGGTAGTTGACTGTCTTGCAAATTTGGCGCCTCCCAGTATTGTGATGACGTCATAGATTCCCATAGTTGTCAGGCAACAGAAATTTACCTTTAACTTGACCCAATTTATTTTTTATGTTAGGGGCAAATTTAAGGATATTCCCAATAATGGTGTATTACTAGAGCATTTAACGTTCTGCTGAATAACTTATCTCACTTTTTTTGTCATCTTTGTGTAATTCACCTTTAAACTGCATAGACAGTGTGAGTACACAAAGCATTAGGTTATATCATTGCCTTAATAAACCTTGTATTGTGACAATATACTGAATACATATATATATATATATATATATATATATATATATATACCCGGTATATATATATATATAAGCTCAGTATTTAGTTTGCTCGTATAGCTTATGTTTTTTTTAACTCGAAGTACAACTAAAAGCTAAAAATATTAAGTTTTATAAATCGAGTTCAGATGCTTCCGTAAATATATTTTTCATAAATACAATAATAACAAGTATTTCCGGCTGAATTATGTATAAAAACCTCTGTGTGATATATGATAATGCCTACTGGCTGGCTAGGCTACGTGGCCTCAATATTTTTGTTGTTTTCTAATATAACTGAATCTTACCTAATCAAGCCAAGCGTTATGTGGCTCAACCTAACCATTCCTAACCTAACATGTACCATAGTGAGTCATAGCTTAAATTATATATATATATATATACGGTATATATATATATATATATATATATATATATATATATATATATATATATATATATATATATATATATAATCACATGCACAATCCATTTCCATCGTTATACAAGAAATCAAGACTAATTACTTCAAACCCAATCAAAATACTTTAATCAAATCAATATCAATACAGAAACCTTGGAAGGAGACCGAGGGCGAAAAACTATCGTGATTAATTAAAGTGGTGGGCTTGGTGAAGAGGGCCTGGAGAGGGCGAGAGAATTGTATAATGGTCTTATTGTCCATAGGGTAACTGGCTGGCCCTTGCATTCACACTTACATTCAGTCACTCATAACAATTCGTGACCCCCCCCCCATTATGCTTTTTTGTATGCAATTATAACTATCTTGGTTGATTTTTGGAAGGAACTCGCTTTTCAATAGATCGTATAAAGTATTTATTATAAGTGTAGTCGGTGTATAGGAAATCATATTCATCAATGCGTGTCCACACCTATATACTTCCATAATTAGAGGTGAGGTAACAAATGTTTATGAGTGACTGTACAGGATCACCAAATCAAAACAATATATTTCGGCTGCCACTATCTTATCCTGCTTGGCTCTCGTTTCCCCATTTCTCGTCTCATCACACTTTCTAGCCAATCTTTTCGTTCTCTCTCTCTCTATTATTGAACAACACGACCAGTACAATATAGAACCAATTATATAAAGTCAGGTTGGTGTCCTTTCCACACTTCCACTCAGTCAACCATGTCAATATTGTGTAATTTACCGTAAACACACTATCAGGCATGAGAGAGAGAGAGAGAGAGAGAGAGAGAGAGAGAGAGAGAGAGAGAGAGAGAGAGAGAGAGAGATGGCTTGAATCATGTAAGTTAGTATGTTCGTTCACAACTGTTTTGAGAGAGTAATGGCGGCTGATAGGACAACTTCAACCCATTCATTCCAGGTGACGTTATCATCATCGGCTACTGTTAGACGATTTTTAGGAAGTAGAATGATAAAGTTTTGCAAGGTATCCACTAATAATGTTTAATTAAGCTGAATAATATAGGTATATTTAAAATATACTGGCATGCAGTGGGGGATTGAAAGAGAAGAAAAGCATTTCCAATTTTAATAAGTCAAATAAGTCAGTCTGTTTAGCCATTGGTGAAGTTATTAACATTTATTCACTTAAGTCACATGTGATCGTGATATAAGTGACCATGATTCAGTAATCCAAGCTAACGAGGGACAAAATATATTCATTGAGACAAGTTTCGTGGAGACAAGTTTCGTGGAGACAAGTTTCGTGGAGACAAGTTTCGTGGAGACAAGTTTCGTGGAGACAAGTTTCGTGGAGACAAGTTTCGTGGAGACAAGTTTCGTGGAGACAAGTTTCGTGGAGTCAAGTTTAAGACCTGTATTAGTTACTATGTAAATGTAGGCCTTACGTGGTGGTATGTACTTAAATACAGTTTGTCCTCTGCAATGGATGCCCTTTCTTCCTAAACATTCATGATAAGGTTATTGCCTGGCATTTACACGCCATTGCCTCATTTAGTAGAGTCGAGTCTTATTCTTATGAGCCATGAATCGAATCCTGGTTTATTATAGATAGATAGATATTGTTACGACTGACAGTAGAAGCTTCTAGTCCTTTGACTAATACAGACAATTTAATACTCAGTATCTCCGTAGCCTCAACTCGTAACACAGCCTATCGCAACAGAACAGAGCTCATTCACAACTTCCAGGCTCTCTGGGGACCAAAGGTGCAGACAATCCCCAACTGGTTCCGTTATACAAACAATGCAAACAACTTACTTGTGGTGAAAAGAATCATCAAAACTCAGTACTGAATGGAAATACTGAGAAGGATCCTTTCTTAGGCTGTACAAGGAAGAGAAAGCTCAGATTTAATTTAAGTTAATACAACTAGGGTAAATACATGCCAACAATGAATGCCAAAATAATGAAGCAAGTATCAAGCATAAACAAATGAATCAAGGATCAAACAAACACCTATCAACCACCACCCACCTAACTATCCTAACAATCGTTGAGGCGTCCTAAGCCGACTTCAACTTAACATTTTCTTTTAATTGTGCTAGTGCTTGTGATAAGCGGAGAAATAATACCCAGGTAGGCTAACACACACACACAAATATAAAATGCCAAAGTCTATTTTGTCCAGATTACCAGTTTGCCTGGGCCGAAGTAATCCTCTCTGTAACTGAAGACTAATGAAGTCCTCCACCCTCTACTTCGAACCAGGCATTTCAATAGGCTGGACCCTTAACTAAAATAATGCACATCAAATATATAATGATCGGCTGGTAACAATAAAATATATTGTCAACCATGAACATGAAAAATACGATGGGATTTGCTAGCAAGTTATTTTGAAAGAAGCATAATATATTCCTACTTTCAATAATATATATTTTTGTTATTACAAACATTGGAAGATTCAATCAAATTTAGAAAGTCTTGACAATTTAATGGTAATAGATGCAGTAACTTAAAATTACTATTCTGCTAGGGTAGGAATAATCTGACATTTGTTTGAAAGTTAGATTCTTATTTAACAAACTCCCAAGGAAATCATAATTCGCATAGCAACTGATTCTCTGTTCGGGTCAAAATGGGTTCAAACTGAAGGGTTGAATACCTACGACTATACAGCATAAATTGTACTTCGGAATTGTTACATTCCCATTACTACCTATCTGTACAATCGCTATTCAGAGTTTTGACCTACTTCAACTCCCGAGCCAAAGGCACATCACTATATTCACAATGGTTGACAATACTACAACTCATTTTTACCTTAATAATTATGTCCTTGAATCACCTTCACGATAATAAGACCTATTATTTAATCGATAAGTTCTCGAATCACCTTGCAAATATCAGACACTTAATATTTCATCATCTGTTCTTATATCACCTCAACGATATCAGAAACTATTACTTAATCAAATATCTTCTTAAGTCATTTTAACAATATCAGAAATAATTCTTCGTTACACGTTCTTAAATCACCTTAACATTATCAGAAGCTATTTCCAAATGGAATATCTCCTTAGATCATCTCAACTATCAGGCTATTACCAAATGGAATATCTCCTTAGATCGTCTCAACTATCAGGCTATTACCAAATGGAATATCTCCTTAGATCATCTTAACTATCAGGCTATTACCAAATGGAATATCTCCTTAGATCATCTCAACTATCAGGCTATTACCAAATGGAATATCTCCTTAGATCATCTCAACTATCAGGCTATTACCAAATGGAATATCTCCTTAGATCATCTCAACTATCAGGCTATTACCAATGGAATATCTCCTTAGATCATCTCACTATCAGGCTATTACCAAATGGAATCTCCTTAGATCATCTCAACTATCAGGCTATTACCAAATGGAATATCTCCTTAGATCATCTCAACTATCAGGCTATTACCAAATGGAATATCTCCTTAGATCATCTCAACTATCAGGCTATTACCAAATGGAATATCTCCTTAGGGATTAGATCATCTTAACTATCAGAAATAATTATTCAATTACACGATCTTAAATCACCTTAACAATATTAGTAACGATTATTAAATCAGTATTATGTACTTAAATCACCTTGACACCATCAAAACTATTGCTCAATCAACGTCTTTAAATCACCTTAACAATATTTTAACTACAGTACTGTATTTCTAAATCACCTTAACAATATTTTAACTACAGTACTGTATTTCTAAATCACCTTAACAATATTTAACTACAGTACTGTATTTCTAAATCACCTTAACAATATTTTAACTACAGTACTGTATTTCTAAATCACCTTAACAATATTTTAACTACAGTACTGTATTTCTAAATCACCTTAACAATATTTTAACTACAGTACTGTATTTCTAAATCAAACATCTTAGATCATCCTAAAATCACAAGTCAATATTCATTTACATGTTCTTAAATCACCTGAGCAATATTAGTAACGATGACTAAATCAGTATGAACTTACATCTATTTGACAATATCAGAAATATTATTAAATCAACGTGTCCTTAAACGTTCTTAAATCAACTTAACAGTATCAGTAACGATGACTAAATCAGTATGAACTTACATCTATTTGACAATATCAGAAATTTTATTAAATCAACGTGTCCTTAAACGTTCTCAAATCAACGTAACAGTATCAGTAACAATGACTAAATCAGTATGAACTTACATCTCCTTCACAATATCAGAACTATTATTAAATTAACGTGTCCTTAATCCTGCCTTCCGATTGGCTGACTGGATTACTCCTTCAAAGGAAATACTAAATTAACCTTCTTTCACTTCTACAGGCCCTTCCCAAACTGACATATAATGCTAGCAAGAATGATATTAAAAAGTGGGTCATCATGCTGAAAGGTAACTGCTTGGATTCAGCTTTTATCTATATTGGTACCCTCCCTGCTCACCCTCATGTACAGTCCTATATCTGATGCAGGGTGTCAAACCCCCATTAAGGTCTATAGTATAAATTATGTCATTGGAAGTTTTAAGATAGTCAAAACAGTGCTATTTTATGTTAATTATCTTGTATTCCTTCTCATATTCATTCAGGTCTTGTTTTAAGATAGTCAAAACAATGCTATTTTATGTTAATATTCTTTTATTCCTTCTTATATTCATTCAGATCAAACATATTACTCCGGTTTGACACCCTGATCTGATGAGGACCAATGAGGTCTAATCCTTACACTGACCCCTTCTTGCTCATCTGCTCTTACTGCCCACTTTACAATCCAGAACCAAGTAGTGGACATCCATACATAAACATTAATGCACCATCAAACATTATCTCCTTCCATTGTCCTATTCATTATCTCTAAATATCCACTATTCAAAAACAACCAATTGAGTACATAATCAAATCTCACCAGCATTCTGCCATTTTGGGGGTTGAACTAAGATCTCCTAGATTTATCATTCGAGCTAAGAAAATATACAGTAATCTGCTCATGCCTGGTTAATAACTACAGATGATTTAAACTATATAACATTAAAATATTGCGTAAGCTGGAGAGAACGAAAGTATTACGTTAAAAAACTTGGTTAACCTATTTGAGAATACTCAAAACCCATCCTACTTAAGATGCTAATCAAATATAATTTCACAAGCATAATATACAAATTTTTATAAATACAATTGCCGTATATCTGTAGGTAGCATTAAATATAAGGGCTTAACCTAAATATAAAACTTTCTAGACAACATTTGTATCCACAATCAAATGTAAACAATACATACCGATAACCCTTCAATTATGCAAGCAATTATAGGGACTAATTTTCCAAGATAAAGATGCTTAGCAGATAATCCTAAATAAATGATATTATTGGGTATTGTATGTTGTGTAGAATGTACAGTACACATGCGAGGTGAAGACAGTGATTTGAAACCGACACATGACAATTAAATACAGTATTTCTGGATTTAGAGGTAATTCTTTTAAGGTTGTCATTCCGTACCCCGTTCACAGACTAGGGTACCTTACTGGCTTATTTATGTAATTCACTAGATAGCCAAATTCCATAACCAAACTCTTATAGGGCCAATAATATTTGTTATGAATGGCTATAAATCTTATTAACACTGAGGACGAATGGCTATAAATCTTATTAACACTGAGGATGAATTGCTATAAATCTTATCAAAACTGAGCAAGCTTTTGACAACTATTTTGAACATGATTATAAATAAAGAGCAAATGTCTTTAAATTAGTATGTATTAAATTCAGCTATAATTGTAAACCGTTATATAGGAAAACAAGTGAACTAAGTTTATAGAAACAGGTTTTCCTTGGATCATGCCTTGAAACAAAGATAAAACAGCTTGTGTAACACCACAAAAAGGCAAAATATTCACATAAATTATATAGAACAATTAAAATATTTTTAATTGGAAAACTTTAAGCCTAGTAGCCTATTTGAGCACTTAATAAATGTAATCAAATAATTAGTTATGTACACTCACAAGCCATAATTTAGATCCACCCTCTTAACTTGATGGCGTAAATACCAAACAACTACAGTGGAGCGTAGGCTAAATCGTTATTTCCAGTTATTTTGAAAGTGTTTTGTCTTTATATTGTGTCGTTCCTGTTTTGGTTTGTTTATTTGCAAGTTCTACATTATAACAATAACACCATACAATAATTGCTGAATATGATCAATACAATAGTATACTTTAGTACATAGCAAACTTGGCTGAGTGGATATACTGGCACTATTTACAGGGTAAATACAATTATGGCTTGTAAGTGTACAAGCATTCCACAAGTTCTGAACCAGGAAATAGCCCAGTATCACACAAAACTCTTTTCCACCACTCCAAAAATAATTAATAAAATACAAAATATATAAATAAATAAAACAAATAAAGCGTGTGTATGTTTCCACCTCACAAAACAAATAAAGCGTGTGTATGTCGGACAGATTATTAAGGCAACTTTTGAAAAGCACACGGTCACGTAAATTGATCCATCTTTAGTCTAGTTTCTGATTACCAATATAAAAAAAATCCCATATATGGACAAATATTTACAATAGAAGAGCATGAGGATGCCCAAGGCAATGATCTGGCTATAGTCTATGGTTATCAAAAGGACAATTAACTTCACATATTGAACGCTACTAATAATTAATTAATTTGATTTTTTGGACTAACTTCAGTCATTGAGAACATAAAACTTGCTGCTTGGTCAGGAACAGCAGGGTGTGAACATTAATTTAACCTATTCTGTACCAGCGACGTCCTTTTCTTTCTATTCTGGCAACTATTAGACAATTTTATTAAGTTTAAAAAGGGTAACCAGCAATTATGAAGTTTCGAACTAACTCTTTGTACTACCACAAATCCTTCTTGAAATGCACAAAATCGTCTAAATATAGCTAGAATACAACTGAAAAGGCATCTTGGTTAAAGAAGGGGTTAATACTGAACTCAGGATTATAGTGTAATTGATCAAAATAACCATATACATTTTCCTTTCTCAGTACTCAATTTATGATATAAACAAAAATCACTAGTTTATAGAGTTCAATACGGTACTATAATGTTCCTACTCAAATTCAATACGGTACTATAAATTCAATACGGTACTATAAATTCAATACGGTACTATAAATTCAATACGGTACTATAAATTCAATACGGTACTATAAATTCAATACGGTACTATAAATTCAATACGGTACTATAAATTCAATACGGTACTATAAATTCAATACGGTACTATAAATTCAATACGGTACTATAAATTCAATACGGTACTATAAATTCAATGCTATAAATTCAATACGGTACTATAAATTCAATACGGTACTATACATTCAATACGGTACTATAAATTCAATACGGTACTATAAATTCAATACGGTACTATAAATTCAATACGGTACTATAAATTTCCTACTTCTCAAACTCAAGACAAACTTTAAAAAAACTTCTCAAAATTAAGACAAACTTTAAATAAATATGATTCTATTCTACATATAACTTAAATGTAACTTGTATGTAAGTGCAATTTCCATTTTTCAATATCAATTACAGAAGTAATAATTACTGTACTCAATTGTTTACCAGTTTAAGTTAAATATTGTAGGATGATTATACAGTATTATCATTAAAAGATCATATCCTATGATCTCAACCCTAATACAAATTAACTAAAAAACACAACATACACTTTACTTGTTAATGTTTATCCCTAAACAATTCCATTCAGCTCACAAATACCTAACATTTTCACAAACAAATTCAGTGTGGCAGTTGTCATCAAAGAATAAACAGTTTTGTCTGCTAATGTGGGTTCCTTTAGTGTGATAGTTACACAAGTGCATTTTACCTGCCATCACAATATTACAGGCTACCTCAAAAGTTGTGTAGGCTGCTAAAATATCTGGATATCGAACACCATTATAACATGACATTTAACTTTCTTTTTTTCATCAGTCACTGAAATTGCCTGTGGAACACCATATTCACCTCTCCTCTCCATTAACTTTGCATTACCAGAACTTTTTTTCATAAATGTTAACTTGTGTTGCTCACATTCAACACTATTATATAGGCGCCAACGACAAAAATCTTGATCCCTGACCTCTTTGTAACTCAAAAGGGCCTAGAGCAAGCTGGCTGTAAATATCCAAACCTATTGCCTGGTGGGCTTTTCCCAAATTATAATTTTTTTCAGCCCGATTGTTTTCATTAATTTTGAGAAGTTAGGAAGTAAAGATTATTGTAAAGTTCGTTGGCGCTACCTATACCACTCAATCTTTAACCTACCTTATAACCAACAAACAGGGGAGATGTCATGACAGTAAAAACCCATAAGCCAGGCCAAATTTCCTAAGGACATTAGGTTTCAATTTTACTATTTACTGTACTTGCACACACAAAACTTTGATGTAGTTCCTACAAGCTATAACGGAGAGATTCATGGCACAAATCAAATCAACGAACTCTATAAAAAGCATTGCATACACTTCACAATGAATGCCTGATATGACCATGGCCTGGTTAATGGTACACTGCAGGAATAAAATGTTAGCAAGATACAATTAACCACTTTCCAACAGTGTGCTATTAAGGTAAACTAGCCAATTTGTACAGTGGTCTAATTAGTATGCAAAATCAATAAATAACCTTGGAGAAAAAAGAAAAGAAATCAGTTAGATCAATCGAGCTGCAAATTATGAGTTACAGTACATTGTGACTATTTAGTAATATACACGAATAATTTTAACCAATTTAGTATAATTTAATAACCAATTTAGCATATATAACCATTCAGGTCCGGGGGTTGTCGTTTAGTATTCAAAATAGAATTCCCCAACTCTCATGATTACCTCTCCAAAAAACATTCTGCTCACAACTCGCTCAAAGACAACTGAAGAGGTTGAAGTAATTAAACTAAAGGTTTCTAAAGACCCCTAATGGTCAGAAAGGTATGACAGTATCCCTCAAGGACGATCGCGTCCTGCAGTGCGCGAAAGGGTTAACTGGACCACCACGATCAAATTGGCTAACGGCAAACTATCCCATACCTTTCCTGATCTAATATTCCCACGGCACAGCTGAAGACATTATTTTACCCTAATCCAAAGTTTACATTGGTTATATGGCTATTTGTATTGAAACTTATTCTTCACCACATCATACATATATGGCACGAAACAACTACTAAGCAAATACTGGAGCAGTCACTTTAAAGCTACAGAAGTTAGAGAATACCTTATATATTATGTGGGATAAGCACACTTAATAAGCCAACTGTACCAAAGCTGACAAAGATCCGATACACCTGAGAACGAGATACTGTATTAAGGTGGTCATTTACAGCCACTAAATTTCATCGGTGCCAAAGATGAAAGGCAGACAAAAAGATCTCGAGTGCCTATATTTAACTCTTTGTGTTCCTATACATATCACAGACCGAGATCAAGGCCCGGCTACTTAGCTCTTTGGAGCAACCGAATTCTGTGAACTCGAGGAAGCTTAAATATTGTATCATACCTACCGTGGGTGAGCATTTATAATAGACCCCCCATTGATCCGGGAATTAAATTTAGACACCAAGAATTTTTGCCCACCCCTTTGACACTAGCGCAGATCAAAACCATATACATCTATCTATCTATCTATCTATTGCCTGACCATATACTTACCTCGCGCTAAATAATACTTACCCGGAGTCAGAAGTTTAGCGACCTGGTATATATAAATGACCACCACAAGATTCCGTATCATCAATGGGACAGTTTTTTTAAGAAGTATCCTTACTCCACATCACATACAAACAGCTCATGCAAGTACTACTGTAACTTTAAATTAACTGATGGAGCTTTGTGAAAAGTAGTTGCTTTGGTTCATATGTGTTGTGAAAAGTAGTTGCTTTGGTTCATATGTGTTGTGAAAAGTAGTTGCTTTGGTTCATATGTGTTGTGAAAAGTAGTTGCTTTGGTTCATATGTGTATCATTATTTCCGCAAGAATAATCCTCAACACAAGGAACCATAAAATCAATTTAACGATGGGTGGAAATAGAATAATATATTGCGAACTGTACTGTGAAAAATACAGATCAAGAAGAGGTTAATTGCAAACTCAACAAATAGCGGAAGTTTGTCCCGTACCACTGCGTTTATATATAGAATGGTAAAATTATTAAAATAGAATCATGGTACGGACCAGTGCATCTACACTCTGAAGGAGCTAGTGGATGGGTACATCAAAATGAACAGCTCTATTTTTGCAGCTTTCTTGATGCAGGTAAGGCATTTGACAGAGTCTGCCACAATATTCTGTTTGATAAATTAGCAACAAGGGGAGTGCCATCCTATATACTGAGAATCTTGAAGTACTGATACGCCAATCAAACATTTAATGTAAGATGGGGTAACATTATTTCGGATTCCTTTACAGTAACCAGTGGTGTCAGACAGGGTAGTATTCTCTCACCTTACTTATTCAATGTATATATGGATGAATTAAGTGATACATTGAATAAAGAGCAGATTGGATGTTATGGTGGGAATAAAATCATCAACCATCTCATGTATGCTGATGATCTGGTCATTATTGCACCGTCTTCTGCGGGTCTGAGCAAACTTCTTGAAATATGTGAATCTTTTGGTAGCAAACATTGTGTTAAATTCAACCCACTGAAAAGTGCTGTTCTTATATTTAGATCAACATTACTGTATAAAAGTAAACTGCCAAATTTCTCACTCAATAATCAAATTATTCAAGAAGTAAACAAAATAAAATACCTGGGACACATTATCTCAAACGATTGCTCAGATGATGCAGATATCGGCCGTCAGCGCAGACAGCTATATTTACGTGGTAACACCATCTTGAGGAAATTCCACATGTGTAATTGGGAAACTAAAGTCACTTTGTTCCGGACATATTGTTCCTCTATGTACACGGCCCATTTGTGGTGGAAGTATAAGAGAGCCACCATAAATGGTCTGTGTACATCCTATCATAATATACTCAAGATGTTCATTGGTCTCTCTAAATATGAAAGCACTAGTATGGTGTGCACACTGTTGGATGTGTAGTGCTGTCGGGCTGTCATCAGGAGTCTGGTGTACAGCTTTTCGCAGCGACTGCAATCCTCCAGTAACACGCTGATCGTAGCTCTTTGGTCTAGTGATTGATCATATCTATGAATCCCGTATTATATCTCACTGGCATAAGCTGCTGCACACACAGTATGTACTGTAATATATACTGTAGGTCTAATTGAACTGTGAGCAATGATCTGTGCAATAGGTGTTAACCAATATTGAGCAATAGCCTTAATTAGCCTGTGTTATATTGTGACAAAATGTGATATGGGCTTTATTATGCCATTCTGTAAATAGGCCTACTGTATATTTTATTTTATTGTTTCTTTATTAATATATTTTTGTGTATAATAATAATAATAATAATAATAATAGTTCTTAACCCTTAATTAGCGGCTCATCACATAAGTCGAGTTAAATAAAGCTGGACTATGTGGCGGCGCTCGACATAGGTCGAGTGGCAATTTCAGCACGTAATGTTGCTGAGAGAGAGAGACAAGTGGTGGCAGGAGACTAGCGAGCGTATGACTGCTCCAGACCACCGCGGCGAACCTACTGACATGAATCTCAGCTCCCTCCTCCCTCTCTCACTCGCTACATACTGAATTATATGGGGAAAGTACCGAATTACATGCTTTTTGCACTCGCGTTGCACGGTTATTGCAAGAAAACTAGCCATCATAAAAGGATCGTTATGGTGTCATTCGAAAGCTCTGTTTATGCCCTTTCAGGGATAGGTACTTGTTTTATGTTCTGGGTCTTATTTAGGCATGAAAATGATCACGTAAACAGCCCTATTTTGGCTAAAAACACCCCGCTGGGCGGTACATATAAATAAACCGCATAGGCCGCTCGTAAGGTGTTAAAGCTAGCGCATGCTAAGCTAGCTAAGGATAGCTCAATAAGGCCGATTAGGCGTATTTCCATTGGGGTCCTGTACTACTACCCCATCCCTTTGCTCATGAGAGATGGTAACGACTCAGTGCTTGTGAAAAATCTTTAATGCGCCGAGCGTGGGCGCGAACCCGGGCCTTCTGGGTGGAAGTCCGAGACGCTAGTCACTACACCAAGCGAGCCGCTATTATATTACCTGTGCTCTCAGGAGAAGTGTATGTGATATGGACCATTAGGTCGTACTATATTTATACTGTATTTATCTTCTGTGTCTGCAATAAAGAATTATTATTATTATTATTATAATTCATTCTGACTATCTTGCCATCCCACCATAACTTACGTTGAGTCAGGATATCCACCTTTACAAGACCTAGTTAAATACAAGAAACACAAATATTTTCATTCAATGTGGCAGGAAAGGTCTGAATACACCGATGATCCATTATCATTTGTTATTAAAACGGTGACCAACACAAATACTATTGTAAGCAGGCTGATAAAGGATTTTATATCGAAGGATGTTGTAGATTTAAGCATGTCTTTGCAGAGGATTGCAATTAACATTACAAATAGCGATTCATCAAGACGAAAGACATATAAAGAAATAAACCCAGAATTTACAGTACCGTTTGTTTACAAGAATAAACATACCATAAACGAAATTCACCGAATATCTTTCACTAGGTTTGGTGTGAGTGGTCATTCCTTAGCGTGTGAGACAGGGAGATGGAACAGACGGGGTTGCGGGCGTTTACCTCTCGAAGAAAGACTATGTGTTTGTGGTGAAATACATACGGAACGACACGTAATTCAGAATTGTTCACTCACACAACATCTAAGACACACTCACAACTTCGAAACCATGGAAAATCTATTTTCAAACCAGTTTATGCCTGATGTTATATGTAAAGTGGTTCACGATATGTTGTCTGTTTATCTTTAATATTTGGTAATGTGTATGTAATAATATGAAAGTGTTTACCTTTAATGATTTGATATGTTATAAATAAATAACGATATTAATCTTATGTTGGACTACAGTTGTAGTTTAAAATTCAAAAGTTCTATATTCTATATTCGAACTTTGTAAAGTGTTTGTATTATATACTATTGTAAAAATGTAAGCTGTGGTCAATAAACTATCTGTCTATCTATCTATCTATCTATCTGTGTGTGTGTGTGTGTGTGTTTATGTGGATGAAGGAGGCAAAGGGCAACGCTGCAGTCATCATCCGATTTCACTCCCTGGGGTTTCCCGGAGCTAGGGTCCTGGCAGTAGCTCGTTCCGTCCCAAGTAATGCTCAACGTGATCGTTTTAATTACCTAAGCAATGAGTTAGATGATCTTCCCTTAGCTTTGTTCCACGCCGGGTTAACATACATCAGAACCACCCCATGAGAAGGACCACTTTCAAGGACACTATAGGTAGCGCCAACGAACATGACAATATTCTTGATCCCTGACCTCTCTGTAACTCAAAAGGGCCTAGAGTAAACTGGCTGTAAATATTCATATCTATTTCCTGGTGGACTCTTCCCAAATGATAGAAATGTCAGCCCTATTGCTTTCATTCATTTCGAGTTTAGAAGAAGTTAAGGGGTCAAGATTATTGTCAAGTTCGCTGGCACTACCTTTAGTAAAATATCCATAGAACTGTAGCTGGTGCTCACAAACTAAAATGATTGTTATAAATATCTTGGATCGGCTTCAGGAAGTAGACATTCGTTTGATAATATTATGTAGCCATACAAATGATAGCCCAAGACACTGTGAAGAAAAATATAACCAATGTAGTTGATGCATCTCTCTAAGACTATGTCTATGTTGAGGGTTGCTATATATATTATAACATAAAACGGTACAGGGAGCACCAGAGTCGTGATTCTATGTTGAGGGTTGATATATATATTATAACATAAAACAGTACAGGGAGCACCAGAGTCGTGATTCTATGTTGAGGGTTGATATATATATTATAACATAAAACGGTACAGGGAGCACCAGAGTCGTGATTCTATGTTGAGGGTTGATATATATATTATAACATAAAACAGTACAGGGAGCACCAGAGTTGTGATTCTATGTTGAGGGTTGATATATATTGTCGGGAATAGGGTAATTATCCCGACAGGTTTAGGTCCAATAGAACATTTGAATTTGGCGGTATCGTATCGCATGTACGATTTCGGCTGGTTCTTTGTGTATTGTAGTTTATTCTTAAGTTAGGTTAAATATTAACTGTTATGTAAGCTAAGTTCATTGTATCGATATTGTATTATGTGAACATTCCTACATGTCATCCAATTGAATTAGCCGTGTGTGGGGGACTGGATTACACCCATCGACTACGTCGTTGGTAATTATAATATAACTATTTGTTGGGTTATTTCATGTACCAGTGATACGCAATTTAACCTCTCTATCTAAATTCCCGACAAATAATGGTCCTTCGTGCCCTTAGGCTTCCTTACCGTAGTACCGTTTTGTTTGCTTCCTTGACGCTTGTGGGCTTACAAATGGCTGCCGCCTCGCGCGTTGTTGGCCGACTGCCGTTCCCTAGTTTACACCCAGCTTCTTCCCTCGTGTTTTTTACCTTTTAGGCGCCGTCTCTATCTTTTTTGGGACTAGTTTCCAGGTTTTTTGGGGCGTGTGATCCTTGCCGTTTTTTGGTGGCTGGAGTTTGGGGTAGGGGTAATTTCGTCGGGCACCGTTTCGCGCTCTTAGGCTAGGCTAGGCTAGGCTAGGCAGTCTAGGCCTGCAGGTGTCTGTGGTAGCTGTTCATTTCGCTTTGGTGGTGTGCCTGTGGTGTTCATTGTGTTTTGTCATTGTGGGACTCATTATTAATTTTGCTGGTGGGGAGGGTTCTCATGTGACCTTTTATATTTAAATTTCATAATAGCCTAGGCCTAGTTGCTTAAAGTGGCGGTCATGAGTGTCGGTCTTTGTTAATTCCTAAGCGATTGACAGTTAATAGTCAGACCTCATGATTGTAGCTTAACCAACTAGGCTTACCTATAAAGGGCTTTCAATAATTAGTGCTTCACCTTACCCGTTCTTTTGATGGATTTAGTATTTAATTCTTTTGTCAATACATCATGGCTCAAAGGAACCATCCCACAGCTGCGTCAGGAAGTGGCATTGGGGTGAATTTTACACCAACCTCCTCATACAATCTGAGCCCGGGGAAAGTGGTGGGTATATTAGGCCACAGTTATGTTGGTCGCCTAGGGGTTTCCCGCCGAGAGTTTTACGACCCGGGTTTTGTGGTGAGGGTGTTTAGTGCCCCAGGAGCCACTCTCGATAATATAAGGTCCAAACCAGCCTGGGATGGTCTTTTGAGCCTAAGGCCCGAGATCACTGTATTAGTGTTGGGCGGTAACGACATCGTCTCTGGGGTAGTCCCGCAGGAGCTAGCGGCTAAGATCAAGGAGTTGACCTTTGAGATTGAGGCATCCACGAATGGTCGCTGCCTTGTATTGGGGTTAGAGCAGAGGGAGTCTCCTCGGGGTATACCGGCAGGTGAATACCACAAGGTGAAGAACTCCGTCAATGCTCTCCTCAAGAGGAAACATAAGCACCTTGGTGGTCGATTCTCCCCATATAGTTTCGGGAGCCAGTATATATCCGACGACGGCGTCCACCTCACCAATGAAGGCAGCGATCGTTTGTTGGCCCAGGTCATTAAGATGGTAAGGGACTATCTTGCGTCGCAGTAGTCGGTCTCCTCATAGACAGCCCCAGTGTACTTTATGTTGTTGTCTAGTCAGATAATTTCCTTTCGATAGTTTATATTAAGGGGGATGTAAGTACTATGTAATTCTTTTTGAGTAAAATTCTTAAGTAATGCGGGTTTGCCGCTGTTGATTCCTAAGCGATTAACGGTTTGTAGTCTGACCTCATTGTAGTTTAAGTTGCTTAAAATTAGACCTTAACGATGACCGATTTAAAGAAACTTAAGATTCTTAAGGGAGGGATGAAGGGAAGTTTAAATCGATGTTTAAGAGATCTGGATGAATTTTTATTAAGTGCCACGGCTGATCAAATAAAGGGTAAATTCGCTACTGTTACTAAATCGCTAGCTACTTATGATAGTTATGCTCAGCAGGTATATGGTTTATTGACAGTTACTGACGATGTGGAAGAAGAAATGTCGGCAGATCTTGAGTACTTTGAGGATGTTAATACAGCCTTAGCCAGACTATCTTCCACCCAAGAATCAACCTCTGTTAAGGATACCGGTACACCAAAGGCGACTGGTTTTAACCTGCCGAAGCTTACTTTGCCTACCTTTTCCGGGGATTCGGCTACCGGGACTGGATTTTGGGATATTTTTGAGTGTTCCGTCCATCATAATAAAACACTCACATCCATCCAAAGCTTCACATATCTCCGTGGTCAATTGAAAGGGGAGGCATTGAAGTTAGTCGATGGGTACAAGCTAGAAGCTACCAGCTATGAGTCTGCAGTGGAGTTGCTGAAGAGAACTTACGGGAGAGTGGAAGTCATCAAGACCGCGTTAATTACTAAGTTCTTCACGCTAGATCCTCCATCCTATGATGTGGCGGCCCTAAAGGAGTACTATGCCTCCTTTGAGAGCCTCCTCCGATCTATGGAGACAATGGCCGTCACCAAGGAGGAGATATTTAGTGTGAATATCTTGAATAAAATACCCTCTCCCCTAAGGGAAATCTTAAGACGACAACTAAGCGACTCTCCACTAAACTTGGAAGCATTGGTGCAGGTGTACCAGACTGAAGTCTTCAATATGGAGAGTACTGGACACTACCGACAAGTGGAGATGTCGCCATCTACTGCAGCTTTCCCGGTACAGACTTCTCCTAAACAGAAAAGGCCAATATCATTAGGTTGTAAGTTGTGCAGTGTCCACGGTCATCTGTGGTATCAGCGTCCTAAGTATCCTAAGGCTACACAGAAGATTAGCAAGGCTAAATCGCTTAAGTCATGTACCAGCTGTCTGGCAAGAGACCACTTCAACAGTAATTGCACCAATTCCTACATCAAACCTTGTAAGTATTGCAAGGGGAAACATTGGTTTTCCCTTTGCACCCAGTCTGATCGGCATGACGGCAAAGAAAAGGGGAGAACCCCCAAAGAGTCACATGAGAAAGGTAAGAGCGAGGGTGATAAAGTAACTGCCATGTCCATTGCTTCTCGAGAATGTCAATTGTTTCCTACTATGATGCTGCCAGTAGTGGGGAGTAATAATAATACTATAATGACGCGCACCTTACTTGACCAGTGCTCACAGAGGTCATTCGTTCTGCGGTCATCATTACCTCAGCTCAAGTGTACCAGCAAGGGTCAAGAGAATTTGCGTCTCCATGGTTTCACTGGTGAAATAGATTCCAGTGACTATGATATTGTGGAGATTTCCTATGTTTATAGAAAAAAGGTATGTCCCATCAAGGCTGTTGTGGTCGACACACTACCCAGTTTCTATATAGCATCAGAGATTCAACCACATTTGAAATATCTCAGAAGCAAGGGTTATAAACTGGCTGATGATCAACTCTCTGCTAACAATGGTATTATGCTACTGGTCGGAGCTGATTATTACTACGACCTGGTTCACCCTGGATATCGGCGGGTAGATAAGCTAATAATGCTCCCCACGATCCAAGGTTATGCCATTTCTGGATCCTATGCCACTTCCTCTCAAGACACACAGGTGGAGGTGGTTACGATCCTCAAGGTAGCAGTAAGCCCCATAGATAAATACATTAGGCCAAAGGTGCCTGATAATACATGTACTGATATAGATAAGCTATGGGACTTGGACAATATTGGAATTGACCCACATGAACTTGATCGTGAGTCCAAGCTAGCGTTAAGCTCGTATGAAGAGACTGTAACGTATGACTCTGGCAGAGGTCAGTATGTGGTAAGGCTCCCTTGGAATGATAACAAGAGTAAATTACCTACTAACTTCCATCTAGCACTTGGTAGGTTACGTGGCCTTCAGAAGCAGTTTGTCAAGGATCCAAGTTATTGCGAGACTTATGCGGCAGTTTTAGCCGAGCAGGTACAACGTGGATTTGTGGAGAGAGTAGGTCTCAGTGAATATGGGGATAACATCTATTACCTTGCTCACCATGGGATTAAAAAGGACAGTTCCACCACTCCTGTTCGTATTGTGTATGACTGCTCTGCTAAATCCAGTGATCGCTCCTATAGCCTGAATGATTGTCTGTACACGGGTCCGTCCCTGGTCTCTGATCTAGCGCAAATTATGTTGCGCTTCAGATGTCATAAGTTTGCATGGGTCGCCGATATTGAGAAGGCCTTCCTGATGCTTCAACTCCATTGTGAAGACAGGGACTCGACAAGATTTTTATGGCCACGGGACCCAATGGATCTAGATTCAGAGTATCTGGTCTACAGGTTCAGAGTCGTCTTATTCGGGGCGACCTGTTCCCAGTTCCTTCTCAACGCGACTATCTTGCGTCATCTTGAGGAGGCTGGACTAGATCCTGACTTCAAGAATGAGATCAAGCAGGGGATCTATGTGGACAATCTTCAAGGCACTGGAGACAATGAAGATTTGTTGCTCAAGAGTTGCTGGGAGATCCGCGATATATTTGCCAAGGCTCATCTATACTTGAGAGAATGGGCCACTAATAGTGATCTTTTGAAAGGTCAATTTACTTCTGACGGTGTAGCTACTGAGGATAGTGAGGTGAAGTTTTTAGGTCACAAATGGGACACTACCACATATTGTATATCCTTCTGTCACACCCCATGCGGCAGTGAGCTTATGACCAAGCGAAACTGCTTAAGCTTGTCAGCTAGGTTGTTTGATCCCCTAGGTTTTTTGCTGCCTGTAACAATCCGTGCTCGTATGTTTTTACAGCAACTGTGGCGGCTAAAACTAGATTGGGACACGCCCCTCCCGATTGAGTTACAAGAAACTTGGCGGTTGATTCGGTCGGACCTTTCCACATGTTGCAAGGTCCAACTTCCTCGTCAGGTTATTAGTGGTCACCAGGTGGATCTACATGCCTTTTATGATGCTAGTAATAGTGCGTACGGTACTGCCATATACATATGTAATGGTAGTGAAGTGACGCTGGCTATAGCGAAGGCCAAAGTAGCCCCTATAAAGAAGATTACAGTTCCTAAATTAGAACTTACTGCATTGCTTCTGTCTGCTCGTCTAATAAAGTTTACACTGGATGCTTATACAGACATACTACAGATTAATAACGTCTATGTCTGGAGCGACAGTCAAATAGCGCTTTCATGGTTACACAGCCAGAGAGTGTTACCTGTTTATGTTTCTAATCGCACTGATGAGATACATAACTTAGTTCCTACAGCTAAATTTCGCTATGTGAGCACCAGGGATAACCCCAGTGACATAATTTCCCGGGGGATCTCGGCGCAACAGTTTATGTCGTCCTCTATTTGGTGGCATGGACCTCCATGGCTTACATCTCCAACTGAATGGCCTCAGGATTTCAGGGAATGCATATCTGCTCCTTCAAGTCGGCCCCAAGATGATGTGTTAAGTAGTTCGAATGTGAGTACTACACATCAGGATAACAAGTTGGTAGAGTGGGAACGTTACGGCAGCTATGATCAAGTAATACGGGTATTTGCATGGATATACCGTTTCATTAACAACATGAGAAGTCGGGCTCACGGGTCTTTCCTTAGTGACGATTCGAAGCATATCAGACTCCATGAAATGAGATCAGCAGAAGCAAAACTAATATGTTTAGTACAAAGGGAATCTTATCCTACTGAACATCAAATCCTGAGCAAGGAGTCAAAGGCCAAACCCTCTAACTTAATGAGGCAGCTAGGATTATATATGGAAGGAGGCATAATTAAGTGTAGAGGCAGGATACTAAAGGCGGACATTATTGATTCTGCGAAATATGCTGTCCTCCTTAGCTCCTCTTATTTGATTACCAAACTGTTGATTCGCCAATGCCATAGGGCCTGCCTACATTTTGGCGTAAATTATGTTCTGGCGTATATGCGACAACGTTGGTGGATCCCTAAGATGCGACAAGCAATTAAAGGGATCCACAATAGCTGTACTATCTGTAAAACCGACCGACCATCCCCTGACGACCCCACACAATTACCTGGACCCGGCCTGTTACTCTTTCTATTAATTTCTGCAACATTCGCGGACTTTCCTCTAACTTTCACTCTGTTGAGCACCATCTCTCCTCCTACAAACCTGATCTTCTCTTCCTCACCGAAACTCAGGTGTCTGTAGCAACATCCAGCAACCCCTTCTCTGTATCCTCCTACTTTCTCTATCCTAGTTTCAAAGCCAAAGGCGGATGTTGTGCATATGTGCACAACAAACTCACTTGCTCTCGTGTTCCCGATTTCGACTCCTCTGAATTCTCAACTTTATGGCTCAAACTTTCCTGTCATTCTCCTACTAAATATTTCTGTGCTGTCTATCTTTCCCCTAACTCTACCAACTTTCCCAAATTCTTTGACTATCTAAACTCTACAGTGGAACACATTCTATCCATTTCTCCTTTCTCAGAAATCTCCATCTTAGGAGATTTCAACGTTCACCACCGCCATTGGCTCTCCTCTCACACTACTGATCCACCTGGTGAACAAGCCTACGTCTTTTCTATCCTAAATGACCTAGAGCAGTTAGTTCAGCAACCCACCCGTATCCCGGATCGCATCGGAGATCGGCCCAACATTCTTGACCTGTTTCTAACTTCTAACCCTTCTTCTTATACTGTCGATCTTTTCTCACCTTTGGGCTCCTCCGACCATAAACTTATCTCTGTCACCTGTCCTATCTCTCCAGTACAGCCACCCGATCCTCCTAGCCGGCGGCGCTTGTGGCACTTTGGCGCTGCCGACTGGGAGGCTCTTCGGCAGTACTTCTTTGATTTCCCATGGAATGATTTCTGCTTCCATGGCCGAGGACCCTCGGAGAGTGCTGAACGCATTACCGAGGTAATCCTATCGGGCATGGAAGCATACATTCCATTCTCTTTCTCTCAGACTAATGCTAAAAAATCTTGGTTTACTCACGCCTGTTCTACTGCTGTCCGCAATAAGGAGGAAGCATTCAAACGGTACCGACGCCTTAAAACTCAAGACTCTCATTCTTCATATGTTTCTGCCCGGAATCAAGCCAAATCTGTTCTTCGACTTGCCAAACACTCTTTCATCAATAATAAATGCACTGAACTATCCAACTCTAGCTCTTCCCAAGCTTTCTGGCATCTAGCCAAAAACCTCTCCAACAATTTCTCTTCCTCGTCTTTCCCTCCCCTTTCCCACTCTGATGGCACAACCATCACTTCTTCCTCTGACAAAGCTAAACTCTTCGCTCAAACTTTTGCTAGAAACTCCACCTTGGATGATTCCGGTGCTATTCCTCCCTCTCCACCCTCCTCTCTCTTACTTATGCCTAATATCCTAATCTCTTCTAAAGATGTACTTTCTACCCTCTCTGGGCTTAACACTAATAAGGCGTACGGTTTTATGTTATAATATATATATCAACCCTCAACATAGAATCACGACTCTGGTGCTCCCTGTACTGTTTTATGTTATAATATATATATCAACCCTCAACATAGAATCACAACTCTGGTGCTCCCTGTACTGTTTTATGTTATAATATATATATATCAACCCTCAACATAGAATCATGACTCTGGTGCTCCCTGTACTGTTTTATGTTATAATATATATATATCAACCCTCAACATAGAATCATGACTCTGGTGCTCCCTGTACCATTTTATATTATAATATATATATCAAACCTTAACATAGAATCACTACTCTGGTGCTCCCTGTACTGTTTTATGTTATAATATAATTATATATCAACCCTCAACATAGAATCACGACTCTGGTGCTCCCTGTACTATGCGGTTTCTAGGTATGATAGGCTATTATCGTCGCTTCATCAAAGGCTATTCGACTGTATTGGCACCTTTAACTGACTTATTATCTAAGGACAAGAAGTTCCGGTGGTCTCCTGAGTGTGCAGAGGCGTTTTCCTTGGTGAAATACCTGTTATGTACCCACCCCATACTCAGGGCCCCGGACTTCAGCAGACCTTTTCAGCTGGTGACTGATGCCAGTGGCGGAGGGGCTGGGGCTGTCTTGTTACAGACAGATGATGAAGGTATCGAACATCCAGTGAGTTTTTACAGTAAAAAATTCAATAGTGCACAAAGGAATTACTCTGTAATTGAAAAAGAACTCCTGGCGATAGTGCTGGCGATCAGGCACTTCGATGTATATGTTCCTGCTTTCGGACCAGTCGTGGTTTATACCGATCATCACACTCTGAAATTCTTGAATCAGTTTCATAACCGGAATATGAGGCTGACCAGGTGGTCACTCATGCTTCAGGAGTATAATCTGGACATACGCCATATTGCCGGTTCTGATAACGTGATAGCGGATTGTCTATCAAGGGTGGATGATGTTGGTTAGACTGCCACAGGATTGAGGGTTGAGTGTGGAGGAAAATAGGCTGTCACTGTAGTTCAGCCGAAAAATAACAAAAAATAAAAAAGCAAAAACCTTATAAAAACTCTTTATTTTTTATAACGTGTAGAATTTTGTATAAGATGTTGTAGCAGTATCTAAGTTGAATGTTTTCGCTTATTGTCGCTAAGTTAGTTGAACTTGCTCGGTGGAGCGCAACAGTCTTTATTTTTTTTTATATATTATAGGTTTGACTCCTGTAAGGAGATAAAGAAAACCTAATATTTAGTAGTGGCCCCGTAATCATTGACGAACATGCCTATTACATAAGGCATCCTCTTCAAACACTAATCCGCCGTAGTTTGAATCTACCGCGCAGAGCATTTAAAAACTGAGGAGCCTTCATCATGAGCGCACGCGACCTCACTCATGGCTTCAGTCATTATGAATTGGGTTCTCACTACGAAAAAACTTCGTAAAAATAAAAACAAAAAGAAAATAAGAATAACTATCCAATAAGCTTTCCATCATATCGTGGATGTACTTGTGTGGATTTCTGACCAGACGCTGAATCAGGCGTCATTCCTCCTTCACTGACATATCAAGTAAACCAAAATCCTTAATACATCAACGAATGGGAAGGGGACGGTCGGGAGGGCCCCAGTCGTCAATGATTACGGGGCCACTACTAAATATTAGGTTTTCTTTATCTCCTTACAGGAGTCAAACCTATAATTTATTAGTGGCCCCTCCATCATTGACGAACATGCCTGATATCTAAGACTGGAGGGGGACATTCGTAATCATATCATAACTCTAGAAAAGCAGATAATAAAAACAACCACATAGTATTCTTACTTTTGAAAAATGTATTTAATACGGCGTAGGCCGGAAATATACAAGAAAAAGGGGTTCAGGCAGGTGCGTGCTTCAAAGAAGCCTGCCCGACAAAAATAGGTAACCCTGAAGATTCTGAACACAGATCTGTAGTTACAAAAGGCACCCCACTCAACGAGTGGTGACAAAAATAATAAGTTATAAGTTTATATGTGCACATCATAAACCCCAAAATACATGTGGAGATCAATTGCTAATGAACTCCATTGAACTAATGTTACATTGCTTTCGCAGCTAAAACTACTATAACAACACCGTTGTTTTGTACTAAACTTTGTACTAGCACAAATTCTCGCAGAGAAATTTTCATATCACATTTTAACCTTAAATTGTAATACAGCTCTCATACTCCGGCGGGGTCTAGGGTGTCCTATGTCAACTGACTGCACCCCCCCCCCCCCCCCCCCCTTCCTTGAAAATAAACATAAGTGACTGCAGGGCCACCTAGACCCTCTGCCTTAAAGCTATACATGGTAAGGAAGGTTTGTCTAGAGCAACTGACAAGTATCTAGAGAGAAACGTATGATTAGACGCCCACAACTGTGTGGACGCAATATCTTCAACTGAAAAGTTTTTCAGGAAACGTAAAGAGGCCGCCCACTTGCGTAAATCGTGGGCCCTACCCACAACGCCGGGATTACTCTCTTTAATGACTTCTACCAGAAGAGAGGCTAATCGCCGTTTAAGTAAGCGTTTACCCGTACTCGCTACCCATAAAGCACCTTGGGGGTTATGAGGAGCTATTCTCAAATATTTGGTTAGAGCTTGCACTGGACATAAATTATGATGCACCTTTCCCCTTTTTAACGCCGGCACCGTGAACTCAGAAAACACGTGTGCACTATGCTCATTCTTGGCTACAAACGCCGGGGAGGGTGCAATGGAAATTGAATCATTAAGTCCACCAAACCTAAGACAATTAGGTGTGTTGCTCATCGCCGCCAGCTCAGACACTCTGTTTCCGGTGGCCAAAGCCAAAAGGAAAACTGCCTTCTTTAAGATTAAAGCAAAGTCTGCAGTATTTTGATACAGACGAGAATGAAGTAAAGACAAAGCTTTGTCCAGAGACCAAGTAGGCATGAGCTGACGGGGAGGTGGGCGGAGTTTAAAACACGCTCTCATAAATCCTGTTTCCTCCGCCACCGGTATGGATAGACCTGTAAGGTCGAAAAAGGGCACTCTAATCGCAGTTAAGTGATTCTTCAAAGTAACCACAGATAAACGTTTCTGCTCAAACAGATAGTTCAAGTAATTAAAAACCAATGCCACTGAGGGTACAGTTTGTTCCGTTCTAACAATCCAAGAAGTAAAAGCTTTCCAATGAGATTGATATTGTCGCTTAGTAGACTGAGTATATTGATTGAGCAATTTATTGGTCACATCCCTACCGTATGGTGCTAGCCACTTGGCCTCCTGAATGTCCATAATGCAAAAGTCAGCGAGGTCTCTAGGTTGCCAATCGTGTCTAAGTGGAAGTACCCGACCGGGAGCGATACCGGGTCCGGGCACCACATTATTAACTGCTGGTACCACACCTGCGCCGGCCACAGGGGCGCGATTAGCGAGACTAAGCCTCGATAAACTCGTAGTTTGTTCACTACGTGGCACATTAGTGACGCATCTGGCGGCGGAAACAGATAGATGGAGCTCCATCTGTTCCAGTCTGTCACTAGGAGGGCGTCTGGCCCCCCTGCCGGCGTTATCGCCCGGCGGGTGAGGTATAGAGGGAGCTTGTGAGTCTCCTCGGACGCAAAAAGATCCACTTGTGGATGGGAGAGCTCCGCAATCATTAGGTCGAAAATGGGTTGCTTGAGCTCCCATTCTACTGTCGTGCTCTGTCTCCGGGACAGAGCGTCTGCCCAGACGTTCGCTACGCCTGGGAGATAAGATGCGTGAAGATAAATATCTAGACTGGTGGCTAGAACAAAAATATCTTCCGACACGAGTAGCAACTTCCTTGACCTCGTTGACCCTTGTTTCTGAATACAGTGAACTGCATTCAGATTGTCCATTCTGAAGGCCACTGACTTGCCCCGTAACGCCGGGCCGTGAGCCTGAAGGAAATACAAGGGGACTAGTAACTCTTTGACATTTATGTGAGAGATTTCTAAGTGGGACCAAAGTCCCTGACCCTGGTGCCCCTGATTTGACTGAAATCCCCACCCTATGGTGCCTGACGCATCCGTGTCTACCCATACCGTTGGAGGAGGAGAGGTCCATGACATGATTGAGTGCAATGTTTCCCTCTTCGCCCAGACCGCTAGTAAGGTGTGGATTAATTTTGGTATGGGCCATAATTTTCCCGCCGGTAAGAGTGGGAAATATTTGTTGCCTTCCAATATTAATCGTTTTACTTTCAACCGGCCCAACTTGACAGTTAGCTGAATCCAGTTGAGAGAGCCGACCAGAGACTCCCAGACTCTTCGTGTCGTAGTCAGACTGTGAAGAAACCTGAACAGTTTCCTGCGAAACCTGTTGCGATTGTCCACACTCTGACTCAGAGTGAGAGCGGCGGTGTCCCAGACCAGCCCTATCCACTGAATTACTCTTGAGGGAACAAGGTTTGACTTTACCAGATTTACCTTGAAGCCTAGAGTTTTGACATGATTTAAAATGATATTGACATGTTTTATGCATAATTGTTGTGTCTCTGCCACCACCAGCCAGTCGTCTAGATACCACAACACTCTGATTCCCTGTTTTAACAATGGCATCAGGGCTTGCCGGACTAGTTTCGTGAATAATCGAGGTGCTAGGTTCAAACCGAACGGCGTCCTCTGAAAAACAAAATTTTGGTGCCTGACCCTCAAGGCCAGAAACCTTTGAAATCTTTTGTTGACCGACACGTGCCAATAGGCGTCTGTCAGGTCTAGGGAACACATCCAGCCACCCGGCGGAAGTGTTAGCCTGATTTGATGAACTGTTAACATTCTGAAAGACTCGTTGTAAATGTGAAGATTCAGATACGACAGGTCTACGACCGGCCTCATCTGAACACTGTCCCGTTTGGGAACCAAAAACAGTTTTGACGTGAATACAGGGTAATCTGGAGGTACCGGGATGATGACATTCTTGGCAATCATCTCCTGGACCAGCAACTCCACCTCTAATGAAACACAATTTGCCGTTGTCGGCTGACGTAAGCGAGGTCGCCGGAGCCACTGCCAAGTGATGCCTTTGCGTGCCACCATCCGTGCCCAGGTTTTTAACGGCCATGCTTGGTGACACGTTCGGAACGACCCAGTTAGCAGACAAGGGTTCGCCGGCTGTACTTCCCTCGGTTCCTCCGGCTCTAAGATAGGCACTGGGAGTGAGAAAGACTTTAGTTTTTTGATGGTGGGTTTGGTGGTGTTGGACGCTTCGCCGGCTGGCTGGTGTGGGCCGAAGACTGGCCCTGCCCCGGCTTATACTGGCCGCGTCCCTTCTGTCCTGAAAACCCTCTCTGTCTATGCCTGAACTGACCCAGGGGGGATTGGGAGGACTTAGGCGGAAGAAACGGCTTAGAACCCCCTGGCTGAGCTTTAGTAGGAGGCTTAGGTTTGGGGAAGTTAAATGCGGGTTTCTTAGCCTGTGCGGGACTGTGCTTCACGGCCTGTGCCATGTTAAACACTGTTCGCCATACATCAGGGGACATTAAAGAAGGTGTAAGTACTGGGGACATTACCACCTGGTTAGCAATGCGATCAGGCAGCTTGCGAACTAATGACATCCTAAGATCCTGTCGTGCTCGCACCGCCTCAAGTAAGGCTGTGCGTATGTCACCTAAGGATTGAATCGACGACTGAAGAATCAGACGCCGGGATAATTCAACTGATCTTCGAGCATCCGCGTCTGCGATTGCCTGAGTAGACCTGAGTAAAGACTTAGCCATCTGTTGAGAAACTATGTACTGTGAAAACAGGCGGAAAGCTTTTCCCCTTAGCCTAAATTCTCTGTCTAGGTGAGAAGGGGTAGGGGTAATGAATGGTTCCTTTAGTTCACAAAGATTAATCTTAGGGGCAGCTAAAAAAGAAAATAAAGCTGACGGAACTCCGCCGGCAGAACCTACCGGCATGGAGAACCATGAATGTGTATCCTGAGGGATCTGGTGGGAAGATTTAGAAGTGAAAGTGGTTGCAAAGTTTTGAGCCTCTACCTCCCAATCCACCCAAGGTCCTGGTCCCAACTGTCCCACCTTCAACACTGGATTAGCTGTCTCGTCTGTGACGGTCTGTAAATCTAGTTCAGGAGTAAGAGCCGACAGAGCCTTAATATCATTAAACCCATCCAGCTTAGACCAGTCTGAAAAAGTTTTGAAGCTGAGGCAGGGGGTAAAGCAGGCTTAGATGCATAAACAAAATAATCCTGATGATAATAACTAGGTATAGCCTTGATATTTACGTCCAAAACATTACCCAAGGCATCCAATGCCCTTAATTTCTTAGACTTATTTCCCTGGATAAACCACTCACGTGGTACCGGGAGTTCCCCTGACAAGGTAGGCTGGGCAAGCTCTGGCTTAGAGGGGTTCAAAGGGACCCATGACTCGTCTGGCCCATAAAGCAGGGGCATAGCTACCTTTCTAAGAGGCGCTTTGTCTAGAGGGGGTGGATTAACATCCGTAATGACCCTGACATTTGACGTAGTGAATGCCGCCGTAGCTGGCTTAGAGCTCCCTGCCGGTGACAGAGTAGGAGGGTTAGGAATCTTAGATAAATCGATTGACGTTATCAGAGGCCGTACCGCAGAACCTGTCAAGGGAGCCCCCAAGTCCATTGTGGGGTTTTCTCGTTGTTGATTAAAGAATTTTGATAGAGCATGAGTAAGTAACCCATCAATTTCTTGTGCTGTAACAAACTGGTTAGATGCAGAACTTTCAGGTGAATCAGTATTATCATGGGCGGTGTCCAGGCCTGAGCCTGACCCTTGTCCCTCCCTATCTGAAATTAATGACACTTCATCTTGTTCCTCCCGATCCTCCTGAGAAGACCCCGCCGAGGCAGGGGCACCTTGTTTCCAAGATAAATCAGGGATAGAGGATGGGGTCGCCGCGTCCCTGTGGACATCGGCTACTGTGTGACTCGTATGAGTCGGACGTGGATGGTCAGACCCTGGCTGAGCAAACCGCCAAACACCGAGGCTCTGGCTTACGCTCTCTTGAGAGTCTGAAACATTCTCAATTATTGAATTTCCTGAACTTTCCGTTTCTAGGGTTAAAATATCAATAGGTAAATCTTGTTTAGGGACAGGCGCTTCACTATACTCTGAGGCTGTAACAGAAACATTTTCAGGTGTAGAGGTACGATGAGATGCACTAGACTTAGTAGAATGTCGAGAGGACTTCTTATGGGAATCCTTTTTGGAGGATTTGTGGCTACGGTGTGACCGCGAACTAGACCTAGGTTTGGAAGAATCACCACCATGGCCACTGGGGGAAGCTTCAGTCTTACACTTCTTACTAGCCGGGGAAGAGGCCCGACTTGAAGACCGTTGTCTGAGGGGTGACCTTGACCTCGATCTCGCCTGCGACGAGGAGGTGGCTGCCGGGGGAGTAGGCTCTCTCGGGCGTTTAAACGTATCCACAGACGATACAGAACCCTGGCTAGTCTCTGTCGGCTTAAAACCCGTTACTCTAGAGGTACGTTTAGAGGGTGCTCTGACAGCAACTTATCCCAAAGTGGGACGTTGTCACATTGAAGTGACTTATGTGCGACAATGGTAGTATAGGCCGACATTTGTTGTCTGACCTCTCTCAACGCTACCGCCGCGGTCTTGTCATTGTCACACAGGACTTTATTGGCTAATTGGGAGCAAAATGAACAATTAAGTGTAACCCAGAGACCCCTTGAACGGTCTAGACATCTAACACACCTTATGCAAAGGGTATGCGCAAAAATTGGGATACCCGCGCAAGTAGGGGTAATGCACAGGGCAAAAACTGGGGCCACATTAGCCATGACAGAGACTGGTGTGAGGAACTACCGCCGGGTCTGTATTGGTCCGCCGGAGCTCAGCTCTGGAAAAATAAAGAAAAATTTCCAGGAATTAATGCTCATAAGGTTAACCCAAGTGTTCGCATACAAGTGTTAATAACCCGCCGGGTAACGGGATGCAAAGACACAGCTAACACATCTCGCTACGCGGCTGGGTGTAAAGAGGCTAAACAAATCTTCTTAGCTAAAGAACATGAAGAATACCCTCTGATATAATGGTCCAGTATGGCACTAATAGTCTGTAGGAGGTGGTGACTGTCTCAAGATTCAATTTTGTAACAAAGCCCCCCCTCATAAAGACGCCGGCCCTTGAAATATTTTAGTAGAATAGCCCAGGGCAGGAATATACGAGATCTGATTTTTTAACGAATTGTCCCAAACGATCGTCGTAAAAATAGAAGGCGGCGATACTGAAAGTATCACCCAATTAAGGTTAATCGAAATTGAATTTGTTTATAAATTCCTTAGTTCCTCTACTTAGGGGCACCCGCCGGGTGTGGGAATCGATTTGGTTAAACCTCACTGATCCTTCAATTGCCGTAAGAGTAAAGGCAGCGATACACAGAGTATCACTAAAATGGATTGGTTAACTATAAGAGACCTAAGTCGTTTTATCCCACCCTGCTCAGGTGCACCCGCCGGGTGAGAAGTCTAAAAGTTAACCCCACAAGTTCCTGACCCCACTTCTTTGTAAAAGATCGCCGGGGAGGAACGCCTAAACAACAGCTAGGTTTTCCATGTGGTTGTCGTAAACCAGGTAGAAAAACCTATAAAAAACGAGTGTTCTCAAGAACGTCGTTTCTTTATATATATCTAAATATATATGTAAGGATGGGTACAGCCATCCCGCCGGGAATTTTAAAGGAGGCCTGAAACCAGGCACCCACAGAGACGCAGTCCTGGAGAGCCACAGACACCTCCCCACGCCGGGGAACCAGCCAGAGTTAAAAACCACGTGTGGCCCAACACTGCTCATCGGTCAGGATTTTTCATGGTGAAACCGAGAAAAACCCGCCGGAAGGCAAACCCCACCCTGAACAGACACCATCTGAACAATATGACACGAGGAGAGACACGCACGACTAACCAAGGTCACAACATAATCCGTGGAATTAGCCAATACACAACTAAACCAGGAAACAAATATAGTCCGAGGAATTAGCCAATACACAACTAAAACCCGGATACACATGACACAGTAGGGCATATTTAAAAATAAATAATAACACTAGACATGTGGCAAAGCTACGAGCGGCTGGCTAGGCCTAGGTAGACGGCATGAAAATAGTTGAAATATAAACACACTGGAATATCACAACAGGAACCACCGCCAACACACCACCGAAGCGATAACTTCCCACCCCGGGAAGCCTGACACGGACCCAGAAAAAACTTCACTAAGTGAAGAAAAATACGCTGGGAACGTCAGCAAACACACAGCTTACCTCATCAGAAGGATAAAAGGCAGCAATAATTAACGCGTAATGAAAGCCGCCTGCATCACCAACTAACCCAACTGTGAAAAGTTCACGTGTCCACAACAGGACCACGAGGGTACATCCGAAATAGATGCCCCATACATACGACCCAAAATACACTGCACTGCGGGCAACCAGCCCAGGACACTCCTGCTACGCCTATCCTAACCTTACTCGATACATCCCAGAGTAAACAAATGAGAAAAAACTCACTAGGGACGCAACGAATGCGGAACCAGCGGAGCCTGAAAGGTACGTCCGGGCAGGCTGAGCGCAGAGCAAAGAAGGAGGAATGACGCCTGATTCAGCGTCTGGTCAGAAATCCACACAAGTACATCCACGATATGATGGAAAGCTTATTGGATAGTTATTCTTATTTTCTTTTTGTTTTTTATTTTTACGAAGTTTTTTCGTAGTGAGAACCCAATTCATAATGACTGAAGCCATGAGTGAGGTCGCGTGCGCTCATGATGAAGGCTCCTCAGTTTTTAAATGCTCTGCGCGGTAGATTCAAACTACGGCGGATTAGTGTTTGAAGAGGATGCCTTATGTAATAGGCATGTTCGTCAATGATGGAGGGGCCACTAATAAATAGTGCCTTGTGTCGCAACAGTGTGTGGTACTATGAGAAGCTTTCTGTTAGATATGAAGAACTTAGTCAAGGGTCTTATATCTTGGGGGAGGTGTGACGCTTCTGCATAGTAGCCACGTGCGGGCATGCGCGCGCGTCGGCTGCCCAGCCGTTTAGAAACCGTCTGGTGGCAGCCGACCGGCCGGCTTTTCCTTAGTATATATCCTACGACAATGTAACTAATGTCTGGGATATTCTTATGTTGTTTCACAGCTTGTAGCTGCCCTTATTCTTAACCAACGCATCTTAGTATATTTTATTCTCGATAGTTGATTGTTTCATTATAATATATAAGATGTAAGTCTAGTGAGAGTGGGAGGAGACGAGCGGGAGAGAGAGAGACCGGCTGGGGGACGTTGCTTCGCGCGGAGAGTCTAGCTTGGGATGAGCCTGATGTTGCCATATGCATTTGATTGCAACGTTAGGCTTAGTTTCGATTGACGCACGGGGTAGAAGATTTTGACCCGGCAACTGTGTTGAGTGTTGCCAAGCCTGGGATGTATTTTGTATGCCTAGGGTGGGGTCCAGACAGATTCAAGACTTAGAGCTCACCTCACTGTCGTACCCTTCGGACCCCCTTGATATCTATCCCTCTCAACCCCACTTAGAAACTTTCTCTTACTTTGTATACCTTCCTTCCACTACTTCACCAATCTATTTAATTATCCCATTCCCTTGATAGACCTTATATCTATTATTGTATTAACGACGAGCTCTCAGATAACTAGATAGGATTTTGGGCCTTATGCAGAGATATAATTGTTAATGAGACCTAGGAAGCTTTTTTGTTGTCTCATATTTGGTTGTTTCATGCTTGCTAGTGTGTTCTTTTGTCAAGTTAGCAGGGGTTAGACCGGAGGGGAGGCTTTTTGCGATCCTTTAAGTAAAGTCTGCTGGTGCGAGTCCTGTGGACCCGCACGACTTTACTAGAATAGTGGGAGTCTGGGGGCATTTTCTTGTCTGTGTCCCTGTGTGTCTAGTGTTGTGTTGTGTGAGGGCCCTTGCCTAGTCCACTCAGCACTGCGCTAGCACGTCTTGCTTTTGTTTTAGGGTCGCCAGGAGAGAGTCAGATACTTGCGATCTGAGTCTCTCAAGAGAGCACCCTTTCAATTAGAGTAATTTGGCGCACAGACTTGGGAACGTCCCTAGGCTAGAGCAGGTGGCTCAGCCCGGGTATCCGAAGCCTATATCCTTCCGGCTAGACCTCTGCCACCTGGCAGATTAACAGCTAGGGGTTTATTATTTCTGCATGCTTGTTATTGTGCCACAGTTTACCATTTTTGTGAGCATTCTGAGTCAGGGTGTGGCTTAGAGACTCTGTCCGAGCAGGGTTGCCTGACTAAGAGTGAGAAGCACACCTGTATGTGGTTATGTTGCGAGTTGCTACCTTTATTTAATTATACCTATGCCATTGTACACTGTATGGCCTATCACTAGTATTTATTCCTGGTTATGAGTTAAGAGTTCTCTAAATCCGTAACGTACTTTCTTTGCTAAGCATCAGATCCTACAGTAGCCACATGCAGTTTAGAAACCCGCATCTTGTCTACCTGTACGATATTTTGAGGACTGTTTGCTTTCACCTTCTTTCACACAGGGGTGATTAGTTGTATTAATTTACGTAACGTTATATGTACTTTCTTCTAGTTTGTTATTAAATTGTTTCTGCAATTTAATTCCGTTATCTATATTTTCCTTGAAGCTTTAAGTCAACTTAATTGTGTGATCTTTTATATAGCCTGCTTGACTATATCAGCAGTCTATAGTGCGTGCACCCTGTAACCGAGTCATAGGATACCTTGTTGTCCAGGCAGGACTCTTGACGGTTTAGGGTGGTTTGTTGCCTGGGTTTATAGATAAGGGTTGGATCTAGCGTTTTCCGTTGTTGCTTGTTGCCGCATATCTAGTCCAATAGAAAGAGCCCAGTGTTTATATATCCCAGGACGTAACAAGGGTTGATATATATATTATAACATAAAACAGTACAGGGAGCACCAGAGTCGTGATTCTATGTTGAGGGTTGATATATATATTATAACATAAAACAGTACAGGGAGCACCAGAGTCATGATTCTATGTTGAGGGTTGATATATATATTATTACATAAAACAGTACAGGGAGCACCAGAGTCGTGATTCTATGTTGAGGGTTGATATATATATTATAACATAAAACAGTACAGGGAGCACCAGAGTCGTGATTCTATGTTGAGGGTTGATATTGTGACGTTAACCACTCCGTTAGAACCGCATGGCTTGTCCTACAGTGACTCGCTAGGATCGCCAGGGCAGTGGATGGGGCTACAGTTTATGTATTAGAGTGTGCTTTATTTCATATGAAAGCTCGTGTCATGGGCAGTCCAGAAAGGCTCTTTGTTTTCACCCGTGTCAAGGCTTTATATATTTAATTGTAAAGTATATGTTTTATCATTAACTAGTAATGATGGGATCTGGGAGAGAGAGAGAGTAGAACAGAGTGAGAGGGGGGCGCGCAGTGTTTTTGCCCCGCTCGATGACGTCACGGCTGGCTGCCTCGTGGGGGTTGGTTGAGAGAGGTCCTTACCATGCTGCTAGCTCCCTTGCTAGTGGCTAGAGGACTTGTAACCGCTTTTTTCCCACGCGGCTCGAGCTAGTGCGAGTATATATACAGTTCCTCGCCACTCTCTCCCTCAGATCTGGTTTCTAGAACGCATCTATCTTATCCCTTGCTATCTGTCCTCCCCATCTGCACCTGAGAATCTTTTCCTCTGCCTACCTCTCTCTTTTTCCATATCTTTCACCACCTTTTATTAATATTATACCCCCTCTGGTTAACTCTGCAAAATCAGCTTCATGCTGGCCAGTTGTATTGTGCGTTAAGGTCTGATATAACCCATGTATGTTAGTTGTTAAGATAAGTAGATCACGAAGCATTGGTTGGCATTCATATTGTTTAGTACCGCTTCCTATAAATATTAGTGTTCTACTGGATTAGATAATGCTAGACTAGGGGTCTGATATTATAAGGTATTGTTTCCTATGGGTGCTGGCTTTAGTTAAAAGCTGCACGACATACCTGAGAACTGGAGTTGATTGAGTAAATTCTAGTCTGTGTGCCATTGAGAGTAGAGCATGCACGAATGAGGGCTTTTTGCCTATACCATTCTGCACTGTTCTAAGCTCGTTGTTTGTCTTTGAGGTACGCCAGGAGAACGCTTAATACTTCGGTATTAAGGTTTCTCAAGAGAGCTACCCTTCCCTATAACGTAATATTTGATGCACAGACTTGAGATTTGCACTAGGCTATGCGGCATGCCATGCGCACCAGTATCTCGTATCATTGACTCTAGCTAGACTTTATCAGTCACAGTAGACATTAAGTATATTAACCTAATTACTCTTTTTATGCATACCCATTTATGATTACACAAGCATTTCGCAGCCTAGTTTGATGTATTGAGACACAAACGACTTAGACTCTTTTTGTTGATAGGAATACTGCATTGTCATGGCGATTATTATTGTTGTAGCGTTTAGGATATTCTTGGCCTCGACTGCATTATATATTCTGCCTTTTTGTGTGCATTGCCTGCACGAGCATTGTTCCGCTGCCTGCCTTTTTGGGTTCCATTACCGATACAAGCATCTTTATAGCATCTAACATTTAAAGAAGATTCCTTGTTAGTGTTGAAGGACTTTAGTGCACTTTCTTTCATGCAGGAGTGCCTGACATTTATTGATTAAAGTAACGTAAGCTGTAACTTCTCTTACCACCTTACTTTGCATACCATAACCAAACACCTTCGGTTATAGGTAGTAATAGGCTGTTTTCACATAACATTAAGCCTAGAGTAGACGCACATTTATTGAGAGTTTGATAGCCTATTATTGCATATAGAACTCTGTAGAGTATTTGTGTTCTTTGTTCACTGGGAATATACATCAGAGGTTGGAGCTAGCGCTTTCCGTTGTAACATTTATGCCATTACTAGTCCAATGAATAAGAGCCCTGATATATTTGAACCCCAGTCGTAACAAATGGCGACCTTACCTAGGATTTGGTGAACCTACATTTATTAGCAGGGAACATTTGTTGTTTTGGGGAATATTTTGCGGGGATCAGCAAGAATATTTTTTTTTGCAACATAGTATAGCCCTTGAGTATTTCCGAGAATTTGTATGTGTATATTGAGGTATAAGAGTTTGGGGTGCTTCTTTTCTGAATATTGTGGTGAGAAATGTTTGTGAGCATCATGTCTTATACCGGATCAGAGGAGAATGGAGACACAGTATGTCATGTCGAAACGGAGGAACAGCAGCATGATGAAATGGTTAATCAGGTGAACTGTGAGGAGGATGCTAGGATATTTTTGCAATGGCCTGTTACTGCCGAGCGGTTGGAGGGTATGAATCGGTACGGTCTTCAATGCCTGGCCACAGCTATCGGTCATGCGGTTACTAGCAGCATGACCAGGGATAACTTGATAACGTGTGTACTGGGCAGGGTGACTGGTGAGCGAGATGGGTTGAGTGCTCAGAGCCCTTCGGCCATGCTTCCCCTACACTCGACTCCCAGCCATCCCAGTAGTTTGCCGACCCCGGGTACGCTTCCACAGGTGGGTGGTGACTGGCAGGGTGGGTTGCCCCTGGGGGGACCACCGGTAATTTCAAACATTGTAGCACCTTCACCTCCTCAAGGGTTAACTCCAGAATTATTGCTTCAGCTCGAATTAGCTAAGCTTCAGCAGCAATTAGAATTAGCCAAGATAGAAGAGAGAGCCAAGATAGAAGAGAGAAAAACTATCAGTCAGCAGCACATAGAGCTAGCAAAAATCCAAGCTGACTTAGAGTCGACTAGGTACTGTGCCGACATGGACGTAGAGAAGTCGCGAGTAGAGGCAACGGGACAGCGACTTGGGGCTGGTAACCGTGTTCATGAGCTATTGCTGATACCAATTCTAGAACAAAATATACTTGGTGTCAAGATATGAATTAATTGGCTGACTGCCTGTCATTAGAAATTTGTATTTAGTTTCGGAAGGAACTGTCACAAAGCGCTTCAAGGAATCTTCAGTATCTCCCTTAGTTGCATAATTATAATAAAATGATTGTGTTATTAGTTTGGTCAACAATACTTAATACTTTATTCTATTCATCTGAAAGCATAAAACTATATATATGTATATATCACAAACAAGCGGTTTGTTCTAACTTCTAAAGTATATTTAAAAAAAAAAAATTTGATTTCAGTTATCAAGTGCAAGATCTCAAGGTATTTGCGCTCAAGACCTATGTAAGGAAATGCAATTCAACGGTGAAATATCACACCCACACACCCACACACACATGAACGCAATATCACACCCACACACCCATGAACGCAATGCGTGCCTAAATAAATACAGTACAAAATGTAAGATCATCTTTAATTAAACTTTATATTAATAGGATAAAGAGGACCAGCATAAATGCTGCGACTAACAAACATACTAACCCCTTGTACACACACACACACACACACACACACACACACACACACGGTCAGGTCTGGGAAGCTATGCAGTCGTTTATTTATCGTTATGACCGTGCCTGTAATTTCAGAGCCGTGTTATATTACGCCAAGCTACCTACTACTACCACCACCACCACCTCCAATACTTTCCTCTCCACCTTCTCTTCCTCCACCTCCACTACTACTTTAATCGATAACTAAATGGCACCTAAGGTCTGAATATTGGCAAAGAAATAAGACAAAGGGTTTTACAATCTCAAAACTAGTGGGGCTAATCATGAGGGAGAAGGTGGTCCACAAAAAAAAAAAAAAACTTAAGTTTGCAGTAATCATAATGTTCCTAAAGTAGCCAATTAGCTGTCACCGAAATTAATACATATACAAGAATAACCAATCAATGTGTATGCATTTTTTTTACAGTATATATATATATATATATATATATATATATATATATATATATATATATATATATATATATATATATATATATATGTTTAATTGTCAAGGCCATCATAATGTAAAAAGACCAAATCATTTCATTTCTATATAGAATATAATATGACATGGAATGAAGTAAATGGTAATTCCTTCCCACAAGTATCTAGAGGCATGACGCTCCCCCACAATAATGTAAGGATTTGATCATTAATTAATTATATTTCGCCTCAGAGCACAAACACCCTTTCCAGAGAATAGTTGTCCTCATAGAATTATGGCAGTTCGTAACATCGCCTGCAGTGATAAGTGGTGTATATTTTATTGGACAATTATTCTGATACGCTGATGTAATTATTGTAAGGGGGTAGGGTTTATTTATTAGCTTATATATATATATATATATATATATATTGACAGTTATTCTGGTTATCATTAGACGATTATGTCCAATTTAGGAAGGATGTCCATTAATTAAAGGGGTGGAAACTAGCTCAATTCACTCTTTAGCTCCCATACGTTCTCCCTAAAGTGAATTAAATCGTCTAATATTAGCCAGTATAAACTATCAAATTGCGTCATAATTCTCCGGGGGTTAATATTTTTACATTTTACTTTGAGGTACTATGAACTCTCAATCTCACGAAGATTAACCCTTTCAGTATATCATGAACCATTCTTTACATACGTTCTGGTTATTATGATACAATATCATTAACCCCTTCTGTACCGGCGACGTCTTTGTAAAATCTTTCTAGCTAGATTTAGACGATTTTGTGCAGTTTAAGAAGGATCTGTGGTTGCAAAATATGGTTACGTGAGATAGTTCGAAGCCTGTTAATTTCTGAAAGCCCTTTCTAAATAAATAAAATCGTCTAATAGTAGCCAGAATATAATGAAAAAGTCGTCCCCGGTACTGAAGGGGTTAAGCTTAAAAAGGGTTGTCAAGGTTAAAAGGTATTGCCAGAGGTCCTTCGTAAGATGTAAAGGTATTGCCAGAGGTCCTTCGTAAGATGTAAAGGTATTGGCAGAGGTCCTTCGTAAGATGTAAAAATCCGTCTAATTTTGTTGTCAATATTAAGACCTTTCGTGCCCTTTATTTGTCGATTTTTTCCAGGCGAGCGTTAGCGAGCCTCTAATTTTTAGAAGGAACCGGCCTTCGGCCGGAATATTTTTCTACCGAAAAATGTACAAATTTATCTTGAAAGGGGGTCTAGGGGGTGTTTTCCTAAGCTTGATGAAAGTCTAGCGAAGAAACTCAAAAATATATTGATAAATAAAGATATAGACCAAAAACCAGGCACTACCCCCTTAAATGGAATCTTAGAGTAGGATCGTCGCTGGGCTGACAGATTACGCCACCGTCCGCTCTCTAACTTGGACGTTTTACATAATTTACTCCTTGAGGATTATTACGCATTATGACAGTTTATTATGGCTTTCAGTAGACGATTGTATACATCTTAGAAAGGATTTGTGGGATTTAAAGGGGTAATGGAAGCCATCTTTACCCTTTTAATTCCCATAGATCCTTTCTAAGCTGTATAAAATCGTCTAAATACAGCCAGAATACACTGGCAAAACGCGTCATAATCCTCAAGGGGTTAAATGGAATCGTGAAGTTGGATCGTCGTTGGGCTGACAGAAGGTCGCAGAAATTCCGCCGCTGGTCGTTCGCTAACTTTGACGTTTTACATAATTACACCCTGCCCTGAGTTGAGAAGGCTACTCTGCATGTTACGTTGGTGAGACACGTTTGGTGTTACTCTCACCACAAGACTATATAATACCTGCTTCACAACTTGGCATTAAAGGTTTACAGATTCGAATTGGTGTACTGTTGTTAATCCTCACGACTTTGTACGCTACTACATAAACACTCACATACTGTAAATTTTAATCTTTCTGCAACCATATCGAACATTCATTACTGGTCCTCAAAGATTAGTTCGAAGCATTTGAACCCTTAGTCCCAACATTATCTCAGTGTGCCCTTGACCTTGAAGTTGACCCTTGTGAAGTGAAGACTACGGCAGCTCACGGTGATGGAGAGGTTGTTGTTGTTGTTGCTGTTTCCCAGGCTGTCTGACCAAGCAGCCATAAGGTCCCGAGAAAGGCCAAGGCCATAACCGAGCGCCCCCACAAAACCCTCCCTGTTTACTACTAATAAAGCCCAGGTGACCGAATCCACTCTAAGGCAGGGAGCTGAGGAGGGTGCGAAAACGCCCGGGAAACCAAAGCCCCACCCAAGGCCCTGTGCCCCTCAGCAATTATGAAGCGAAAGTTGAGGAAAAATGTGACGCTTGGGCTCCCAATCTAATAGCTTGGCAGTAGGGAGGTCAATCCACGGAAGAGACGCCGTCACTTGAGATCTAGAAAATATACAAGTAAAAGGAACAGTCAGAGTAAGCTATGGGTATGGCAGAGACCGCTCAACTCTCACTCTGATAGACCAGCCATCACCACTGAGGGAGAGGTAAGCTAACTTTGCTACAATTTAACCCTTTAATTAACGTGGTATTTTATTGTATATTTGCTGACACAACTCTGTTATATTTCATCTGACGGTAAATTGAATCCCTTAGCAGCTAATTTCTCGATACCTAATGGAAAATGATGAAACCAGTATGTCTGCATCATATTAAGACCAAGTTTATATAATTGACACCATGTATCACTACCAAATCTTCAAAATAACGGAGAAATATTAATGGGGACTTTGTAATTTACCGTCAGTTGAAAAGAAACAGGGTATAGACAATTCCATGCGGCTTAAGAATCGTGTCATAATAGCCAACATAAAATTAACGATTGCTTTGTGGGGAAATTAAAATATTGAACCTGGATTTAAGTATAATGGTTTAGTTTTCTTAGAGAGAGAGAGAGAGAGGGGGGGGGGAGAGAGAGAAATGGAGAGAGAGAGAGAGAGAGTGCGAGTGAGTGTGAGTGTGAGTGTGAGTGGGTGTATGATATGGCGATACTTATTTGGAAAAGGCTCGATGCGTTATCATAAATAATATATTAGGGCCAATGCAGGTTTATGGAATCCTTATACTGTACTCATGTATAATCCACTGTGGGAAAATATTGTTGATCACATTTATAAAACCTGATATTACTAGAAAACCAAGTCCCATCACTCTCAGAGCTCCCTCGGAAGTCCTCTCTGTTTACAAATGTCATAATTATGGTGTATAATTCATATTAACCCCCTGCTGGTAACATAGATGACGATTTCGGTAAGTCACGGAGGGATTTGGGGGGCATTGCGCGGCCCCCCCCCCCCCCCCCAACCATGAATTATTGATAGCATCATCAATGTTGCCAACAGGGGGTAAATATCGATTATAGTCCATAATGCAGACTTTTGTAAACAGTGAGGACGACTGAGGGAGCTCTGGGAGTTATGGGACTTATGTTTTGTTTTTTCTCAGTAATATCGGGATTAATATTTGTGATTCAAATTATTCTCAGCAGTGTATTATACATGAGTATATTATATAGATTCCATAGACGTGCAATGTCCCTAATATATTATAAATATTAAGGTAACGAGTTTTTTCCAAATAGTTATCCGAATTAGAATTACATTATTATTTCGCTTTTATTTATCATTATTTTGATCCTGTATATATTTGTTATCTTTCGTGACAGGTAGATAAGCCTTTGCCATATATTTCCATGAAAATATATCAAACCAGAAAATAATTATATGGAAATAAGCGGCCTCCATATGATTATTTATGGCACAGTTTTGACAGCCTGGACCGACATTCATAATTACCTCATTTGACCTTACCCATTACCGAGGATATGATCTAATGGACAGTCAGTTTTTTCTTTCTTTACATTTTCCTTCTTTGTTATCCGAGAAGTTTTGCTTAACCCTTTGAAGATTATGACACATTTTTACAATTTATTCTGGCTATCATTAGACGATTTTATAGTTTAGTAAGGATATCTGGGAATTATAAGGTTAAATACTATATCACGTAACCCTCTGACTTCCATATACCCATTCCAATCTGAATATAATCGCCTAATAATAGCCAGAAAACAGAAAAGAAATGCCTAATTGGATCTTGAATGGGTTAATAATATCCATACACATAAAAGTAGTGTCAGTTTAGGAAGAGGATTATAGTTGAGATAGCATTATCCTGTTATATTCTCGCGGGTCCTCTCCTGCCAACATACAATCGTTTATTATGAGCCAGAGCTGAGTCATCATACCAAGGGGTAATACTCTCTGAACCAGGGCCAAGTTGGAGGGAAAGTATTGTGCTACCAAAGTATATGTAGTGTATTTTACTTTGAGTACTACCACATACCCTACGTCTTATGACCGTATGGTTATAACAGACCTATGGTATAATCACCCAACACTAGAGGCACATTCATCTGTCTCTTTGATGCTGAGTCTAAAAGGCTATATAATGTCCTCGTTGACATCCAGCGGTAATGATGAGGGTCGTTCTAATAATGGTGGTATCATGTGTTCCCGTCTGGCTACAGAGACATTACCAAGGGAAAGGCCTCACGGGGACTGATGGGTGTAATATCCGGTCAGGAGTCCTACTGTGGCACATCTTGGCATTAGTCCCCCCACAGTCCTTTCCTGATACCACACGTAGCCTTCCACAAACCACACAATCCCTCCCACACTACACATATACTTACTCATACTACATACACCCTTCCACGCACCTCATTCTATATCTCGCACCATACACACACTCCCTCACACCACACACACACACACACACCCTTCCACGCACCTCAACCCATACCTCTCACCACATACACCATATCTCGCACCACTCACCCTTCTTCATACCAAACACACTTTTTCCACACCACACACCCTCCCTCACACCACAAACACGTTCTCTCCCTCACACCACACACACGTTCTCTCCCTCACACCATACACACCCTCCCTCACACCATACACACCCTCCCTCTTACCACACACACCCTCCCACATACTCAAATAACTAAGATTCTAAGTTTGATTTACCTCTCACACCTCATCTCTCTCGTTCAACCAAATAATAATCTCCCTCTTTCTCAAAGGCATTCCTATTTCCCACACTATCTTCCTCTTACATATTATTTTGCCATAAAGTCTTCTCTATACAACTCCCCTTCTTGGTATATTTCGCTGTGTAGTCTCTTTCTGCTCGACCCTTCATTTATTTACGTCCACATTTATGTTTTCTGTGGATGAGGGGGACAATAGGCAAAACTGCTTGTGGCAAGTGCCTCTCCCAGAGTTGAAAGAGTGACTGGGCCGATATCAAGGAATGTATGAGCCAAAGTGCCTGGACACACGGAGTTTGAAGCAAGTTAAGTCTTAGGATGAGTCTTAGGACGTCACCGGTACTGAAGGGGTAGTTATCTACTGTATAGTGTAATCTTTCACAATATATCAATTTAAATTCTGTTCTAGATTGAAATTAAAAAAAGAAAACAAAATGGTTCGATTGCTTTGTGATTCATACACATTTCTTTTTCGTAATTGAATTCATTAATTTAAATGAAGTAATTTGAGCACACCGACATCCGAAACATTCTAATTCAATATAGTGTGTGTGTGTGTGTGTGTGTGTGGTATCAATGCAGCAGCAGGCCCGGATCAATTCCCGGCCGCACTTCTCAAGAATTGCGCAGCAGACCTTAGTGCTCCTCTACAGATTTTTGATAGAAACTCTCTCGACTCTGGAATTATACCACAACAATTAAAATGTGCTAAAATTACACCAGTCCACAAAAGGGGTTCGAGGGGTGAAACAAACAATTATAGACCTATTTCTTTAACCTCGCATGTCATCAAAATCCTTGAGAAGCTAATAGTTAAAAATATGTCCATATACCTTGAAGAAAACAACATAATAAACAAGGACCAGCATGGGTTTCGGGAGCGCCACTCGTGCCTCTCGCAACTGTTAGCTCACCATGAAAAAATTATAGAAGGGCTAGAAAATAAAAATGCCGTCGACGTGGTCTACCTTGATTTTGCAAAAGCATTTGACAAGGTAGACCACGGCATACTCCTCCACAAGATACGAGACTCAGGAATCTCAGTAAAACTTGGGGTGTGGCTGCACTGTTTCCTCACTGACAGGGAACAAGCTGTAGCGGTTGGTGGTGCAGTGTCCAAGCCATCCATCGTCACTAGTGGGGTGCCACAAGGGTCAGTTCTTGGACCTATACTTTCCTTGCTGCACATATCAGACATAAATAAACATGTCATGCATTCGTCTGTCGCCTCCTTTGCTGACGACACTCGTGTATTAAGGGAAGTGTCTTCTACAACAGATGCTGATTTACTTCAGGCAGATCTCACTACAATTTACTCATGGGCAGAGCAAAACAACATGCCCTTTAACAATAACAATTTGAACACATGAACTACAGTGCAGACCGAAATATGAATATCTACACATACACAGCAGATGATGGCTCTTGCATTGATACAAATGATTATGTAAAAGATCTTGGTATTACACTCAGCCGAGATGGTACATTTGGAATGCATATAACCAATGTGGCAAAGAATGCTCGTAACCAAGCTGGATGGATCCTACGAACCTTCCGAACACGTGACACGATCCCCATGCTGATGCTCTACAAGTCATTGGTCATTCCACTGTTGGAATACTGCTGTCAGCTATGGAGCCCGGAAGGTGGGAGAGAAGCAATTACTCGAAGCAGTTCAACGCTCATTCACCAATAAAATCTCTGCCGTCCAACACCTAGACTACTGGGGAAGGTTGGAAACTCTCAAGGTTTTCTGATTAGAAAGATGCAGGGCCAGATATGCCATCTTATATATCTACAAAATATTGATTGGTATCACAACCAACATCCTTAATATAGGTTTTCACATCCATCAACGACTGGGCTGTCTCTGCCACATACAGCGGGTACACCCCAGAGCAGCCACCAGAGTTAAGACGCTCAAGGAGAACGCCTTTGCGACACGAGGACCTCTTCTCTTTAACTCCCTACCCAGATATCTGTGTGACTCAACTGAACCAAGTCTCGAGAAATTTAAAAATCAACTGGACAAATTTCTCTGGACACTACCTGATCAACCCAAACTGCCCCACTACCACCTCCGCGCCGCTAGCAACAGCATCATGGACCAGCTGGCGCAGAGACGGGAAGATGGAATGTACTAGTGGTGGCGCATCAGCGTGACCACGGGTGGACAACACTGCCTGCAACTACTACCTACAGGACCTACAAGTGTGTGTGTGTGTGTGTGTGTGTGTAATAATAACAAATAATAATAATAATTGTCGGTTTATTATTCATTGCAGCCCTGAGGCTGAAAATCTACACAGTTTTTCTTACACCTAGGTACAGTACAATACTTATTCTACCTTAACTACGAGGTTACATATACGACCTTTGGGGACTGTGTGTGTGTGTGTGTATGTGTGTGTGTGTGTGTCGAGCCTGCCAGATGAACGATGTTGTGTCCAGTGTAGCGATGCGGGACGGCTGGAGTGAGTGGTGTGTGGGGCGATATGTGTTTGTTTTGTATTTATTCTCTTTTTTTTTTTTTTTTTTTTTTCATTCCTGGCATAATTTGTTCTCATACCTAAGTTGGTATCACAGGAGCGTTTTTTATTATATATATATATATATATATATATATACAGTATATATATATATTTTTTTTGTGTGTTTTTTTTTTAAATTGTAGACACTTGATATCTGTAGTCAGATCCTAGAGCCATGGTTTTGGTCTAGTTCTGTTCCAAGATGAAAACCTCGGCAACGAAATTGTTGCGCATGCGAATAAAGGTATGCTATAATCCTAGTGTTCTACATTCGCAATAAGCTCCTCGGTGGCCTAGTGGTTAAGGTGTTGGAGTGCTGCACTACTGGACTGGGTTCGAGCCCTGGCTGGGTGTGACGTCTACCAGCGTTGGCAGAATCGCCTCTCGTTGGCCACTAGCGCTCGCCAGGGACATCGAAATGGGCTACAGTTATCAGAGAATGTTGTTCTTTCTTTCCTAGTAATCGCATTGTCACAGACAGTCCAGTGGTGGTCTTTGTTTTCGTCTGTGACAACGGGTTATATTTTATATCAACAGTAGTGATAATAGTACCAGCGTGTGAATGAGAAAGACTTTCAGAGCGAGGAGGTAGTACGTGTCTGTATGTACGGGTGCATTCCTGCCTCTCGCTCGCCTTGGACGGCGTGTCCGGCTGTGTCCTATGACGCCTGCTGTCTTGTGACGTCTCGGCCCGTGATTGGCCGACCCTCGCGCCTTTGCGGTCTCCTGTGTAACTTACCTCCTCCATGAGGGTCCCCAGGAGCTGTCCTCGTCAGGACAGGCTTGGTGCGCGTGCTTCTAACATCCCTTTGTATACTCTCTCCCGATCACCACCTTTATCACTGTTTCTCTCACTCGATTCTCTCTTTCCATACTCTAACCTTTATTAACTGCACAACACTCCTCTTGGGTTCTGCATACGGTTTTCATAGCCGGCCCATTGTATTGCATGCGCCGTCCTCAGAGATATTTACATGTACTTAGAATAGGTTTGAGGGTTCTTAGTTAGTATAGGTTAAGAACTTTGTGTGTCTCCATTATTGATTTAGTGTTTCTGCTCTTTTATTTAATGCTAGACTGGGATAAGGAAACTGTAGTCGTTGTCTCCGATGTGTGTACGGTTTGCTTATACCTACACGACTTCGACCGGTCATGTGGTAGCCTGGGTTGTCTTTTCGGTTGCGTCCTTTGCGAGTGCAGCATTGTGTTGACTGAGGGTTTTGGCCTGTACCAGTTCCACACTTTGCTGCCTCTTTGCTTGTATTTAGAGGGTCGCCAGGATAGAACCAGATACTTGTGATCTGGATCTATCGAGAGAGCCCCCTAGTCAATTAACGTAACTTAACCCTCCTCTAGCGGGTGCTCTGTGGCCGTTTTGGGCCTTTCTGGGCCGTTCTGACTGCTATATCAACCATCAGTATGAAAGGAACTGTATTGCGCCGAAAACTAGGTGGAAATCGCTACACAATGACGCCACATACAGCTACGTAGCACTCGTGGAGCACTGACAGTGTTACCTCGAAGATGGAAGTTTAGCTGATTTTGCTACCTTGCTCACTTTTAGCGAACTATTGGTTACACTGTCATCCTCATGCGCGGTGGGGGAACTGGAGTTAGTGTGGGCCGGGAGGCCACAGATGTCGGACGTATGGATCATTACTATCCCACCCATTTTCACTCGATTTCCACCCTTTTTTCACCCGTTTTTTGCCAGTTTTTTCAACTCGACTTAAGTGGTGAGCCGCTTTTTAAGGGTTAAAGGATGCAGTCTTAAGGACATCACTAGGCTGCGAGCCTGTCTTGCTCAACCCCAGTTCCTTACCTAGAGTATCCCAGCTAGACATTATTAATCGAGTAGACACTTGTTAGTATTTAATATAAGTTCTTTGATATGTGCGCATTATTATTCACAGCATTTATTAGTCTAGGTTGTTGCTGAGCCGCACAACCATAGCAGACTGTTTCGTTGATGAGGAAGTACTTCTTTTAGTGTCGAGCATTGCTACCGTTGCGCATTTATAGTATTCTCGTGTCAGTTAACATTATATGTCCTATCTTTTAGTGTATTCGATTTCCACGTGTGGTGTCCTGCCTCCTGCCTTTATATAGTTCTAAATCAGTACGAGCATCTTATGAGCATCAGACTTTCTTCAGAAGTTTCCAGGTCTATGCTGTAGGACTATACTTCACTTTCTTTCAGATAGGAGTGAAGAGTTTATTGTTGTTTAGAGTAACTGTATTGAAGCATCTTTTTATTGTATTAAATCTTGCAGTGATTTAATTGATCTTTCCATAGATTCCTTTTTATGCATTTTAACGTAACTTGCATCTTGTTTGTTATCAGGCTATACCAGTGCAGGTTAGCCTGAAGTAGAGTACATTTATGCCCAGTTAAGGATACCCCGCTATCGCAGATTAACCCTGGAGGGTATAGGTGTTTTGTTCGCCGGCATATAAGTTCGAGGGTTTGGATCTAGCATACCATTGTTGCATAGTGCCCTATTACTAGTCCAACCATTGAGTGCCCTTGTTTTATTCATAGTCCCGGTCGTAACATGGGACATATCACACAAATATTAAATATAAAACAAAATGTCTACACACACACACACACACACATACGCACACATACCTACACACACACAAACACCTCACCGTGGAATAACTGATAGCACATCTGACTCACAACCAGAAGGTCCCGAGTTCGAGACCCGGGCGGGGAAGAGACATTTGGGCAAGTCTCCTAACGGTGTAGCCTCTGTTCACCTAGCAGTATAAATAGGAAACTGGAATAAGTGGACGAAGTTGTGACGTCCCATCTGGGGTTGGTGATCGGTTACAAGGTGAGATGGGTATTGTACTGGTCAACCTAAGCTACTGGTCAACCTAAGCCTTCGGGTGAGACTGGTACCGTAGTGAGAATGGTACCGTACAGATTAACCCTAAGCCTTCGTTTCCAGATGTCGCCAATTGGCTAAAATACAGACTACACACACATCCACAGCCATTCCAACGATACATAAAAACTTAACATGCATTTCACGCAATACATTCCCAGTTAAGGAGGCGCGATAATAATGAGCTTAGCTCACATTGCGTGGATTCCCCTTGATGAACAAGCAAGCAAGCAAGCAAGCAAGCAAGACTAGTGAACATGCAGAGAGAGAGATGGAAAAAGTTTAGAAAGTGGAGAGAAGGAATTGGGTAGGAATTCGTGTGCAGGTTGTGAGAGGGAAACTCTGTGTGTGTGTGTGTGAGTGTGTGTGTGTGTGTGTGTAGTTCAGTATATTATGTATATGTATAACTCGTTTATTGTGTTGGTTGTGTAATGGTTTAGAATCTTTAGATGCTTTTGTTCTGGGTGTGGTGTCCCGAGTTGGAATCCCGGGAGGACCATATGATTTCATTAGTTTCTTCAAGTACATTGGGGTTTGTAATTGATGATTAATGTTAAGAACGGGGTGTTACTTATTCTTACATTCTACTGTCGTTAATACTCTGTGCGCGCTAATGCTTTTGTCGACTATTAATCAATGTTGACAAATGATGCACACCCAATTGTTTATGTCATTCTATATGTTTATCCCAACAGAGTGACTCATTTGAGTAACATATATATTCCTCGCACAAGAGAAAAAGTGTCAACTCCTTAATTAGTACTGGTGACGTCTTTATATTTGATTTCAGCTACATGTAGACGATTTTATGAAGCTTTGGAAGGATATATGATAGCCAAAATAATTAATTGAGATTGTCTGTAGCCTTTACATAGGTAGAAATCCTTCCTAAGCTGAATCAAATCGTCTAATACCTGCCAGGATATAATGACTAGTATGTCACCGGTTGTGGGGGATTTCTATGAATAATTCTGTCCCTTACCACACTAATCAAAATTAAATAAAGAAAAGAGAAGGAATAAACTGAAATAAATAGATAGGTTACCTGAATGTTATATACAGATGATGGATATTAACTGGTATTGCCTATCTCTCAGAAACCCCTAGCTACTGTAGACATTGTATAGATGGCCATATATATATCAATCGACTTAGCTATCACTGGGGTCCTGGCGTTGTTCAGAGGATCCCGACTATGGTAGGTAGGTAGGCAGGGAGGTAAATAGGTCCTATACTCTGGGCCGGACACTGGGAGTGAAGCGAGAGGTCACAAGACCCTTGTTGGTAGTTCCAGGTTTTAACCCTTTATTGGCGACGCGCAACTGATGTCGTGTGAAAGAAATTTGGACTAAGTGGCGGTTCACAACTTATGTCGTGTGCCATTTTCACCACGTAATGTTGCTGAGAGAGAAAGATAAGTGGTGGCAGGAGAGTAGCAAGCGTATGACTGCTCCAGACCACCGCGGCGGACCTACTGACATGAATCCCACCCTCCCCCACCCTCACGCACTCGCTTCACAGGGAATAATGTAGGGAAACTACCTAATTACATGGTTTTTGCACTCGTGTTGCATGATTGTTGCAAAAAAACTAGCGATCGTACAAGGATGGTTGGGGTGTCATTGGAAAGCTCTGTTTATGCCCTTTCAGGGATAGATACTTGTTTTACGCTCTGGGTCTTATTTAGGCATGAAAATGATCACGTAAACAATCCTATTTAGGGTAAAAACACCCCGCTGGGCGGTACATATAAATTACCGCCTAGGCCGCTCGTAAGGTGTTAAAGAGATCTGGTCGGAATTTCAATTCCGACCCTTAAGTTAACTATATACAAATTTGTTACCGAGGGTTCATTCCCTCTTCACGAAATCATATAAATAATAATCAGCATTTAAATTATATAATTATCAAGGTAAACATCGTTTCACAAAGATTTAGTGAACATAATATCAAGAAATTAATGACCCTAAAGCAAACTGTGGATCACGTATGCGGTCGCGGGAATATTTAAACTGATCCTCTTTACAGTTCTTCTAAACTTATTTCTACAAGGTTTTATAACTAAATTAACTTGGCCAAGGCAATCTTATACAGTACTAATTACTTAATATTAATTAATCTCTACAATATATACAATCACCAGGTTCTGGTAGGAAATTGTTCACTCTAGTGAGGTTACCATATCGGAAGGTTGTTGCCAACAGTCCCAGATACCGGTGTAGTCAATTTATTTCTCACAGATTGGGGCCCGGCGAAGTATGATGTGTTGCATCATGTTATATCACCTGCGGCTAACAAATCACGCCAATTTCTTCTAGACCCCGCAGAAGCTGCTCGTTGTGGTCTTGGGCTCCCTATTACTATGGGTTGCTGTTCTTCCTCCGGTGGGATGGCGAGTTCCATAGGTATGAGCCGATCTACAGTTCGGAGCGTGGTTTGTCCTCGAGATACAACCTTAACGGTTCTGATAACTCCTTCGGGATCAGGATAGACTTCTTGGATCCTTGCTAAGGGCCATTTAGAGTGAGGTTGGTCCATTTTTAACAAGACTATGTCTCCCACTTCAGGTTTGTGACGGTTACTAGCAGAATTCGCATCATAATACCTCTCCCGTAGGCTCAAGATATACTCTGATGCCCAATGTTTGTTCCAGGCGTCCAGTATTTTGCAGAGTTTATGGTAGCTTCGTCGCAAGTGTGCATCTGCTTCATTAACGGAGGGATCCACTAATTCCTCGGTCACGTCCAAACGGGGGACTGGGTCCAATCGTCTACCATATAATAAATGAGCTGGTGTTAAGGCCTCAATTTCCAGATTGGAGTCATCTTGATACGTTAGTGGTCGATTATTTACTCTGGTTTCTATCTCGGTGACAACAGTTCTTAACTCATCCAAGGTGACTTTGGACTTGTGAAGAACCATTTTCAGGCACGATTTCACGATACCTATAATTTTCTCTGTAAATCCATTTTGCCAAGGGGCTCTGGGAGTTGTGAATGACCAATAACAATTTCTAGAATCCAACATTTGCTGTACTGTGTTGCTCTTTAATAGTTCAGAAACCAACGGTGATGCGCCCACAAAATTTGTCCCATTGTTACTAATCAAACGTCTGGGACAATTTCGCCGAGCGGCAAATCTTCTAAATAAATTTATAAAGGTTTCCGAGCTCATGTCCTCCGCTATTTCCAAATGGATAGCCCGAGTGCTGGTACAGGTGAATAGACATAATGTAAACCTTCTTGGGTGGACCATCATCTCCTGTGAGAGTGATGGCACCAGTATAATCTATGCCTGTTACCTCAAACGGTGTCTTTGGTGAATGCGGTCTGGCGGAAGAGCTGGTGGTCCAGGGTAAGGAATAGCTATAGCTGTATACCTCTTGCAAATAATGCAATTCTTGATACAGCGTTTAACAGCTTGTCGTCCCTGGGATATCCAATATGTTTGTCGCATATAGGCTAGAGTGTCTGCTACCCCACCGTGTTTAGTGGTTTCATGCGCTTTTAAAACCATCAATTTGGTGAGGTCGCAATCCTTGGGCAATAGGATCGGATGCCGAGTTTTGAGGGGTAGATCAGCTTTACCAATACGACCTCGACAACATATTAATTCTTGATTGTCTAGGTACAGCCCAAGGTCCTTCATTCTATTGGTTGGCTTGGGATTGGGTTTACGCAGCTGTGTTAATTCCTCCTCATACTTTTCAGCTTGTATCCTTTTGATCCAGTAGGTAAGTGGGTCTAATTCATCCATCTTTACCTTCTTGCTCAGGAACTTAAACACAAATTTAGTTACAGTTAATAGTTTGTCCAAATTGGAGAACTTGGTGATGTCAATCACTGAAGGCTCTGGGATAATTATTGGGTCCATATGAACTTGATCATCATTAACCTTCTGGTATGATTTTTGTTCTGGCCAATCACTCTGACGTAGCCAAACCGGACCCTGAAACCACAGAGTTTCGTTAATCAGTTTCTTGACACTAACACCTCGGCTCACCAAGTTAGCCGGATTATCCTTGGACTTAACATGCATGAATGTATAGTTCATTTGCAGTTCCTTTATTTTTTGTACTCTGTTACGCACATAAACTATGTGACTATCATCCTTAGCTATCCAGTGCAAACATATCTCACTATCTGTCCATATACAGTATATGTCTCACCTAAAAAGGGAAACATACCATTCAAATACATAGCTAACCAAGTTCCCAATTCAACAGCGGTCAGCTCCAACTGTAGAAGAATACGTTGTTTTAATGGCGCTACTCGGGATTTGGACATAATCATAGTAGATCGGACTTCAGTGACACAATAAGCTACTGCACCATACACCTTAGATGAGGAATCACAAAAGATGTGCAATTGAGCACACTCATTATCAGAGGTAGGATCACATCTTCTAGGAAACTTGACTGAGGATACCTTCTCATATTCCACCTGCAATTTGTTCCACTCTTCTGTATACTTTTCAGGTAATGGAGTATCCCAACTCAGTGCTTCTCTCCAGGCCTCCTGAACTAAAATTTTCCCTTTAATTGATATGGGACTAAATATGCCCAATGGGTCGAACATCATAGAGAACTGACTTAAGAGTGTGCGTTTTGTGAATTTTACATCGGGAAACTTGAGGGGCTTTAGAGACATCTCATCAGTAGTTGTTTTCCACAGCAATCCTAGTACTGGTTGATATTCTGGTATTTGATAGTCAGGATAGTCTCTTCTTATCTGGTCTAAAAGAATATGAGAGTTTGAATTCCAACTTTGTAGTGGCATATTGGCTTTATTACATTCTTGCCTTGCCAAACTGTAGATTTCAATCACCTCTTCTCCACTGTCGGCAATGCCCTGAAGATTATCCATGTAAAACAGTTGACCCATTTCCAGTTTCTCTGTCTTCTGGAAATGATATCTCAAAGTGCTGCACAACAAGAAAGGACTAGGGCAGGAACCAAACAACACTGACCGAAAGCGGTATTCTTTTATCCGTCCACCAGGCTGAAATGGATCTTCAGGCCAAAGGAACTTTGTGAATTTGCGGTCCTGCTCCTTTAACCCTATTCTCAAAAAGGCTTTGGAGATATCTGCCACATACCCAAATCTCTTCGTCCTGAATTTTAATAGTACATCACCCAGTATTTCAGTCAGATTTGGTCCTACATAGAGACAATCGTTTAGACTTGCTTCATTCTTCGCTGCTCGAGAACTGCAGTTAAATACCACTCTGATGGGGGTAATACTGGAGACCTTACTTACAGCATGATGAGGAAGGTAATGACCCTCTTTATGGTTTATTTCACCTGGGACCTCCTCAATAAAGTCATTTTCCAACTGCTATTGAATTATTTTATGATAAATTTCAAGTCGTTCAGGATGTTGACACAATCTCTCCACCATTTTATTTAATTGACATCTTGAACTCTGGTAGTTAGTTGGTAATTCAGGGGCATTAATCTTCCATGGAAGTCCTACCCAGTACTGACCATCCTTATACTCAACTGTGTCTAGGTAGTGGTTATATGTTAAGATGTCTTCAGGGGTGGGAAGATCTGCTTCAATACCCACAGTGTCCAGTTCCCAAAGTTTGTGAACAGGTTCTTGTTGCTCCTCCAGAATGTCTCCCAATTGTGATGGAATTAATTCTGCACCAATTCTAGCCACCACCAGAGATTTGGCAGGAGTCACAAAGACTGGATCCATCCGGTTGTCTGATTCACTTGGGCCACATGTGGGTAGAGATCCCATGATTATATATCCACCTGATGAAGAAATTAACTGGATACCGTGTTTCCGAGTCATTTTTCGCAAAAAGCGACCACAATAGTCGGAGCCGATGATCAGTTGAATTGGGCCTACTACGTCAGACTCTATAGTTCTGTCTGCTAGTTGGACACCACTCTTTGTTAAAAAGTCAGATGCTTCCCTTATACCCTTATTTACCACAGAAGTGTTCATGTCTTCCTTAACCACCGCAGTCACCTTAACCACCACAGTCACCTTACATTTATATTTGCCCAATCTAATCAGTGGTTTAACCACGTCAAATGTTTGTGTTTCCTTATTTGACAAAAATCCAGTTATTGCCATGTTCACTCTCCCTACTGTTGGCAAATTCATGGCTCTGACAACATTTCCGGCAATGAAGGTCTTTTGCGCTCCAGTATCAAAGAGTGCTTTGACTGGCATAACCTCTTTTCCTCTGATCAGTTGAACCTCTGCTGTAGGAGTAGCTGCCGGCATATGCATTGGGTTTCCAGTGGTCAGGGTCATATTTACACTTGTCATTTTGGGTTGTACTTCACTGATCTTGGGACACAACGCGGTATGATGTACACCAGTCTTGCACCGAAAACATACATTTAATTTAGTAGCACATTCCTCAGTAGAATGTCTTGTGCTAAGGCAAACAAGACACTTACCTAGTTCGATGAGTCGTGGAAGTCTATCCTTAAGATCGGGGTAAGTCCTACAATACACTGTGGAATGTTGTTCTGAACATAACATACACATCTTCCAGGTTTCTTGGTTTACCACTGGTATGGGGTTAATATCTCTGGTTACTTCTTGGGTCACTGGAGAATTGAGACGATAATTTTTTCTCTCCCAAACACTTTTTGTTTTTGATACTGTACTAGTTTGATTATTCTGCTGGACAGATGTCACATAGGTACCAACCTCTTCTTTCTTGAATGGTTTGCTTTTTCTTTAGTCCCTGCTGTAGACGCATTTGTGTATTTAACCTTGTTGTCTCCTTCCTTGATACCGGTATCCTTCTTGGAAACTTGCATGTGTTTACACAGCTCTCTTAAACCCTCTTCTATCTCTTGATACGTGAAGTAGTTTTTCTTATACCTGTGGTACAATTCATCACAGGTTTTCTGAGAGAGCTTTTGTTGTACAATATGGTTCAAGAGCCAAGAAGCTGAGTCAAGATCTTTCTGGGTACTAAGTGATTTTAAAACACAATTCAAGCTGATCCGGAATGATTGAAGATCCTGGTACGTATGCTTTGGTCCTGATAAATCCAGCAATTTGTAAACTAGGCGCTGTAGAGTCAATTCCGTATCTTCAAAATTCTCCTTGAGTACTTGTAGAGCTGCTGTATAATTGGCATCTGTTATGGGAAGTTCCTTAATAAGATCCAATGCAAAACCCTTAAGTTGACCCAACAAGTATGAAAATTTATTTGCGGCAGAAATATCTAACCTGTCATGAACTAAACCCTTAAATTTGTCCCAAAAGGTATTCCAGTCAGATTGCCCATCAAATTCAGGTAAGGTTATAGGTGGCAACTTAAAGCTTTGTTGTCCCGGAGCCGCAATACCATTACTGGTACCATTACTCCCTGTCCCGGTAACTGTCTCTGTCGCCAAGGATTCCAACCCAGCTAGTTGATCCAAATAATTTTCACGAGCATCTGTATAGGCTCGCTGTATTTCTTCAAACTTTTCAGATTGCTCTTGTTTGATGCAAAAGTTCTCAAATTTATTGAAAGACACTTCATAATTATCCCACCGGGTTTTCATATCTTGGATTTGAGACTTTAACAGCTCCCTTGGACAGGGGTCACGTCTTTTTACCACCTGTCAACTATTTAATGCTCTAGTTACCCAGCCTAATTTCCCCACCATAGACTTTCTCAAGAGTATATCAGTCATTTTGGAAAATGGGTAATTATTTTTGGACTATTATTAATGTTTATATTGAGGACTAATTTTCAACAATCAAATTTACATTTAGATATAGCTTAACGCATACCTAATTTAGCTGTTAATTTTTAGCATTATACCCGTAGGCCTACCAATACTTGCTACAAACTTAAATGACAAATTAGGCTAGTTGGAAATTATTAAAGTCTTCAGTATTACTGCCCTAATACGTGGGAATTCACGGTAGTAGGGGGAGGGAATAAATTATTAATTATTAAAGTTAAGATATGCTCCGTCCTGAGCAGTTAGCTGGTCGACCTAGTTTCACAGACGCAGGTGACATTAAGGACGTAAACATAAAATTGGTCAAAAAATATAAAAAATAGGGGAATTTTATTGACCGGAATGATGTTCAAAGGAGGAAATATAGTTATTAATTAATTTAGTAATTTATTAATTTAGCTGTGAGTTGGAACCTGTGGTAGTAGCATTTTCTAATGAGGAGGGATCATATTTGTTGTTTATTAAATTTTGAATATGCTCTGTCCCGAGCATATAGCTGGTCGACCTAGTCTGCCAGACGCGGGTGACATTAAGGACAGAAACATAAAATTATCTAAATTGAAAATAAATGGGGAAATTTAGGGACTGCAATGCTGCTCAAGCTCCTAGTTTCACAAACGCCAGAGGACGCAACGTTGCAACCCTCCTAATAGTCCTCTACCACAGGATTGAACCACCATCCCCTTGGGCTTAATAGTTGAGACGCCAATGACCCACGGCCATTGTCTGGTAAACTGCCCAGCCGAGCCGTGAATCGGCGATATACTCATGATATCGAGCTACCTGCACGGCTTGAGCCCGACGATTCCAGTGGATACCGTCCCGTCGCAGATTTTGGCGATAGGGTCCGGCTCCAAACTGGAATGTCTTGTAGCCGCGCAGGAGCCTTTGTAGCCGCCGATTCACGGCCTGATATATGGTTCGGTAATGACCGCGGGTGACTCCGGGTTCGCCCTCAGGGATGGGAGGCAACTCTCGTGGCTCCAGGAGCACAACAGCCACCTTCGAGCCACAGCGCTGCTCGATTAAGCGGATGATAGCTGCGATGTTGTCAGTAATTTCTGACACTCTGACTGACTCGTGCACATCGTTGCCCCCCAAATACAAGATTGTTAATTGGGGAGGCCAGTCTAACACACGATTCAGCCGTCTGTCGGTTAGGAAATTACGGGCACTACCTCCTGGAGCCCGATAGCACCTCACCTCACAACCGGGGACCTCGAAATGTCGTGGGATCAAACTATGTCCCACGAAAGCTACCTTGTACGCTGCTTAGCAAGGACCTCAATGGATGTTCAATAAATCCTAACCTAGCCTAGCCTGCAGTCAAGCGGGATCCTCACTCGGGGCACCAAAATGTGGGGGATTTCTATGAATAATTCTGTCCCTTACCACACTAATCAAAATTAAATAAAGAAAAGAGAAGGAATAAACTTAAATAAATAGATAGGTTACCTGGATGTTATATACAGATGATGGATATTAACTGGTATTGCCTATCTCTCAGAAACCCCTAGCTAGCCATTGTATAGATGGCCATATATATCAATCGACTTAGCTATCACTGGGGTCCTGGCGTTGTTCAGAGGATCCCGACTATGGTAGGTAGGTAGGCAGGGAGGTAAATAGGTCCTATACTCCGGGCCGGACACTGGGAGTGAAGCGAGAGGTCACGAGACCCTTGTTGGTAGTTCCAGGTTTTAAAGAGATCTGGTCGGAATTTCAATTCCGACCCTTAAGTTAACTATATACAAATTTGTTACCGAGGGTTCATTCCCTCTTCACGAAATCATATAAATAATAATCAGCACAACGATTTAGTGAACATAATATCAAGAAATTAACGACCCTAAAGCAAACGGTGAATCAATCGCGTATGCGGTCGCGGGAATATTTAAACTGATCCTCTTTACAGTTCTTCTAAACTTATTTCTACAAGGTTTTATAACTAAATTAACTTGGCCAAGGTAATCTTATACAGTACTAGTTACTTAATATTAATTAATCTCTACAATATATACAATCACCGGGTTCTGGTAGGAAATTGTTCACTCTAGTGAGGTTACCCTATCGGAAGGTTGTTGCCAACAGTCCCCAGATACCGGTGTAGTCAATTTGTTTCTCACACCGGTACTGAATGGGTTATAATTCCACAACAAACGTACACAAAAGTTCATTTCTAGTCAACTCCTGTCACCATTTCTAAAACGGTAGCTCTCCTCCCTTGACAGTCTGATCGCTTTCCCTTCAATTTGCCCCTCAACACTCCCTTCATAATTGTTGAGAAGCACATGGCCTTGGGAGGGGCTTTGGTGTCCCAGTCGTTTCCGCACCCTCCTCAGCTCCTCACCTGGGAGCGGCTTCGGTCACCTGGGCATTCTTAGTGGTAATAAAGTAGGGAGGGTTCTGTGGGGGCGCTCGGTATGGCCTTGGCCTTGCTCAGGACCTTGGAGCTGTTTGGTCAGACAGCCTGGGGAACAACAACAACAACAACAACCCTTCACTCAACTTAATCCTCTCAGTATGATGACGTAATTTTATCATATTCTCTTTTCCAATAGACGATCTTTTTCAGCTTATAATCTACCTCAAAGACTGAAAATGGTAAATACAGTCTCAATAAACCCTCTGAATAACATAGGTCCTTCTTACACTGCATAACATTTAGCCAGTATCAAGGGTAAAAAGTCCTCACCGTGCTGAAGGGGTTAACAAATGGAAGTACAGAGTGGCAGGTATCAAGAACTCTTTAGTTATGTGTATCATTTAGCGTGGTAACTTTGCTTTATCTCTCTCTCACATACACACACTAAAATCCAGATCCCCCCCCCCCCCACAACACACACACAGAAGTCGGACAATGGACTGCTGAAGACCAACCACCACCACCCCTCTCTCTTTACAATACATTTCACACCAGTTCACTCTTTTCTATCCATCTGTCTATCTATCTCTCTATCTATCTATCCATCTATCTATCTATACATATGTAGATAATTTTTTTTAGATAAATCGTTGACGTATCAGGGGTATATCTCGCTTCTATTATGAGTACCGGTAACACATTTCAGTACATAAAATCATGAACTATGTCAGCGTTTCTCTCACCGTTGGCTTATTAAAAATGATGCGTCCAATTGTCGGGTTTATCTCATATAGTGAAAAATTAACGTATTAATGAAGGGTATGCAAAGGTATAATACATTTTGTAATATATTGATAGAGTTTCACCTTTTAAGAAAATGTCTGTAGTATTTATTTTCTTATTTCGAATATACTACTAGAGTGGGGGATAAATCGACAGTCATTTAGAAGTTTGTATACTTTATTTAACAAACTTGCTACTACTCTAGTAACTGATTCTCTGGTCTGGCCGAGATGAGTTCAAGACACGGATTGAATATTCCGTCGATCCACCATAGGTTGTACTTTGGAACCCTAGAGCTCCCGTTACTCCCTATTTGGATTCCCGATATTAAGGTATTGACTCAAGTCGACTTCAATATATAAATGTATATAAATATATATACAGTATATATATATATATATATATATATATATATATATATATATAAAACTTTCTAATCCTCTCCATAATTCTCACCATACATTAAATAAAATAGTTTACAAGAAGTGCATGACCCATTATGATCAAACTTCCATCTTGTTTGCCACACCAACACAAGACAGTCTACAAATACCGTTAGAAAACAGTTGCGAATACAATAATTGCCAGAACACTCCCTGATGTACAGTCTTGAGCTAGGACAAACGGTAATGGCTGACGGGATTGCCTCGCGTTTTCAACAAGAAATGAACAAGTAAGATAATGCTCAGAGTAGGACATAATCTGTACACGAGGAGGGGAGGCTTGAAAGAAGGAAGTCACTTAGGGGAGGCTGGCAGTTTGTTTGGTCTATTAATTAATGTATTCATATCATTTGTTTTAGTTTCCTCCCTACACCTCCATCAAGCTTAGAAAAACATCCCTTCAAAATAAATTTGTAAATTTTTCGGTAGAAAAATGTCCCGGCCGAAGGCCGATTCCTCTTAAAATTGCAGGCTCGCTATCGCTCGCCAGGAAATAATTGACACCTAAGTAGCACGAAAGGTCTTAAAATTGATAACGAAATGGGGCGAAAGGTGTTAAAATCGCCAAACTAATGGGCCGAACATCTTATAATCTCAAAACTAGTGGGACTAAACATTAGGGAGAAGGGGGTCCAGAAAAACGGTCTGCCTCCCCTTAAGAGAACGCCGAAAGGCAAGTTAGAACAAAATGAATGTATTCGTACACGATATTTGCCTCGTTCAAGCAATATATACAAATATATACTATAGAATATTTCGGAAAATGTCAACATTCGATGGTCAAAATTTGTCTGGCAACATTTCTGGAATATTTTGCACTGGTATCGGAAACTAGACTGATGATAGATGAATTAAGGTAACAACAAAATATTAAATGTTTACCTTATTAGCTGCCAGACCAGTGTTAAGGATAAATGTTGAGTGAAAAAGCGCTCGTGTGATACAGGCTTTATACTCAGTATATTTGTATTTTGTCGTCAATTTATAAACCTTTCCGTTCTATTTCTGTTTACTCTGTCAGTGTGTTATCCTACCAGCAATTAAGTGTTGCCAATTTAGCTACTTTCCCGCTAGATCTAAAGGTATTATCTCCTATCAAGAGGCAAATGTTTACATCTTGCGACTTTAATTCTAGCGATACTCTGGAGATTTGAGCCTTTCTGGAGCGAGATTGTGTCATTATTCTAGCGATATTTGGCCTTTATTCACTATCTAGCGAACCCTGTTTTGGTAACCTTAAACTTAGCAGCCTTTCCCCCCAAAGCACCCCTTCCCCCTTCCCCCCAGCCTTTCACACTCTGTTGTGTTAAGGGGACAGTGGTTAGTTTGGGGGGTCTATTTAATTATCCAACTATTTATCTATATACTCAGGCCCAATCCCCACTTTTCCTTTTTATATAATTATATATATATATATTTTTTTTATTTTTTATTTTTTTTTTTATATATTATTTTTTTTTTTAGTTTCCTCCATAGACCTCCATCAAACTTAAGAAAAACATCCATTAGATCCTCTTTCGAGATTAATTTGTACATATTTCGGTAGAAAAATGTCACGGCCGAAGGCCGGTTCCTCGACAATTTCAGGTTCGTAATCGCTCGTCAGGAAAAAAATCGACACTGAAAGGGGACGAAAGATCTTAATACTGAAAAAGAAATGGGGCGAAAGGTCTTAAAATCGACAAACTAATGGGGCAAACGTCTTAAAAACTTAGAATCTCAAAACTAATGGGGATAAGTATGAGGAAGAAAGGGGACCAGAAAAACGGCCCATCTCCTCTTAAATATATACAGGTATATATAGGAATTCTCAGGTGGTCAGACTCCGGGAGAATTTATGGCTGTATTTGTGTGTACACGAATACGAAGCTTTGCCTCACACCAAGATCCTGGTGCAAGTGAGAGTGGACAACTATTCCTGTTAAGGTGAGATGGCCGTATTTATTGGCTCATTAACCCCTTGAGGTTTTGACGCGTTTTATCAGTTTAGTTTGGTTAACATTAGCCAACTTTATGCAGCTTAGGAAGTATCTGTGGGTATTAAAAGGGTAAATACTATCTCAGTTAACCCTTTGACTTCCATATACCGTTACTAATCTGAATAAAATCGTCTAATAATTGCCAAGAACAGAACAGAAATGCATATTGGAGCTTGAAAGGGTTAATTTAGCTTTTTGTCATGTTTTGGTTTCCTCCCTAGGCCTCCATCAGGCTTATAAAAACACCCCAAGACCCTCCTTCAAGATATATTTGTACATGTTTTGATAGAAAAATGTCCGTTTCCTCTTAAATTACAGGCTCGCTATCGCTCGCCAAGAAACAATCGAGACGTAAATGACACGAAAAGTCTTAATATTGACAAAGATATGGGACGAAAGGTCTTTAAATCGCCATCTAATGGGCCGAACGTCTGACAATTTGAACAAATAATGGGGCTAAACACGAAGGCGAAGCGAGGCCAGAAAAACCAGCCCATCTCCCCTTAACGCCAAGTTTGTGTCGAATTTATCAGACGAGGTGATTGTTTTGTTCTTTGATCACGTGGATTATATATTCAAAGATCAAAATCCAGTGCAAACATTGCCTAATGCTTAAGAGGGGTCACCGGCTTTTTTTTTTATCTTTCTCTCTCTTTCCCTGGCTTGTATCCATGCGGCCCCATTTAGCCAACTGTTTTAAGACATTTATCCCAATCCAGGTGTCGATATTATCCTGGCGAGCGATAGTGAGCCAGCATTGTATGGGGAAATCCTGCTTCGCCGGAGACATTTTTCTATCGAAAAATGTACAAATTTAGCTTCCTGTCAAAACAAAAATTATATATATGCTGGCTTGCTACCGCTCGCCAGGAAAATATTGACCCTCGATGGGGGTAAACGTCTTAAAACAGTAGGCTGAATGGGGCCGAATGGACACAAGCCTTAGAGAGAGGGAGAAAAAGAGAAAAAAAGCGAGGTGGGCTCCCTTAACCCTTTCAGTACCAGTGACGAGTATTTTAGATTGGTTTCAGCTATATTTATGCGATTATATGCAGCTTAGGAAGGATCTATGATAGCTAAAGGGATTGGTTAATGCAATGTGTAGCATATTAATTGCTTACAACAGATGTTATATTTGCTAGAATATAATAAGAACGTCACCAGTACTGAATGGGTTAATTAAGGGAAGAGGGGTCGTTATTCTGGTCTCCCATCTCCCTCATGTTTAGCCCCATTAGTCTTCATATTATATGACATTTGGTCCATTAGTTTGACGATTTTAAGACCTTTCGCCCCAATTTGTTGTCAATATTTAGACTTTTCGTGTCATTTAGGAGTAAACAAATTCCTGGCGAGCGATAGCGAGCCTGTAGCTTAAGAGAAACTGGACTTCAGCCGGGACATTTTTCTATCGAAAATGTACAAATTTACCTTGAAGGAGGGTCTTGGGCGGGTGTTTTTTAAGCTTGATGGAGGTCTAGGGAGGAAACTAACACAACAATAAAGATACATAAATGAGCCAATAAATACGACACACTGTATAATTATCCCTTTGATATGAACATGTATGAGTGAAAAGATAAAGCTTCACCAATATAGCGGGGGTTGTCCGATCACTGTTACTTTAGGCTCTTATAAAAGATAAAGCTTCACCAATATAGCGGGGGTTGTCCGATCACTGTTACTTTAGGCTCTTATAAAAGATAAAGCTTCACCAATATAGCGGGGGTTGTCCGATCACTGTTACTTTAGGCTCTTATAAAAGATAAAGCTTCACCAATATAGCGGGGGTTGTCCGATCTCTGTTACTTTAGGCTCTTATAAAAGATAAAGCTTCACCAATATAGCGGGGGTTGTCCGATCACTGTTACTTTAGGCTCTTATAAAAGATAAAGCTTCACCAATATAGCGGGGGTTGTCCGATCACTGTTACTTTAGGCTCTTATAAAAGATAAAGCTTCACCAATATAGCGGGGGTTGTCCGATCTCTGTTACTTTAGGCTCTTATAAAAGATAAAGCTTCACCAATATAGCGGGGGTTGTCCGATCTCTGTTACTTTAGGCTCTTATAAAAGATAAAGCTTCACCAATATAGCGGGGGTTGTCCGATCTCTGTTACTTTAGGCTCTTATAACACTATCTGGTGCAACGTCTTGGAGGTCGTTCTGGTATTTTGTTGTATTATTATTGAGGGTTTTAATTGCTTTAGCCATTTTCAAACAATGTGTTTTTAGTTTACCCCGAGACTTGGAGAAACGCCTCTCCAAACCCCCTTCAAACTAAAAAAAAAACGTCCCCCAGACCCCCTTCAAGCTAAATATGTACATTTTTTGGTAGAAAAATGTCCCGGCCGAAGGCCGATTTCTCCCAAATTGCAGGCTCGCTATAGCTCGCCCAGCATAAAAAAGACACCTTATTGGGTCGAAGCATCATATAATCGCCAAACTAATGAGATGAACGTTTTAAAATGTCCAAGCTAATGGAGTAAAAATGGAGGATCTAAATATGCCCGCCCTGCACCTAATAGGGTTAAGAGGTAAGGCCTAATGTTTTTTTTTAAAAGGCCCAAGTAGCACTTTTGTTTTTTGTTTTTTTCCCCTCCATACTTCATATCACTCCTCCACATGTGTCAATATCCCCTCCTCCCCCCCCCCCCTTCAATTATCACCTATTTGTCCTCTTATTACCATCTTCAAAGGTGGGTGTGCATGCGAAATTAATATTAATTTATAATGTATTTAAAGAGATGTTTAGATCTCCAGTAATCAACCTGACTACTCCTTTGTCAAAACTAATCTTCAATATTAGAGAACAAATCAAAAATAGATATTGAATTGCGACCCCTTGCAACTAGTACTCAGGTGAGGATGTGACGTAGGCCCAGGCCAACATTTGGGAAGTAAACATTAGCAAGTATAGCAACAATGGTGAATAGGTGTGCTGTTTTCGGGTGTAGCAACATCCCTGGACCAAACATAGCACTACACAAGTTTCCAAGTGATCCATACCATTGTAACAAATGGGTGAAGTTTATACAAAGAACCAGACTGTGGGAGGCAAAGCCCAAAACAAGCTTCATATGCAATGGACATTTTCGTGATGAATGCTTTGACAATAAAGTGCGGTGGAGTATGGGTATGGCTAGATGCTTACTGCACGGACCTGGCACTGGGTGTGACAAGACCCTAGTCCGTATAGGCAATCAGCAATCAGCCATACCCATACTCCACCGCACTTTATTGTCAAAGCATTCATCACGAAAATGTCCATTGCATATGAAGCTTGTTTTGGGCTTTGCCTCCCACAGTCTGGTTCTCTGTATAAACTTCACCCATTTGTTACAATGGTATGGATCACTTGGAAACTTGTGTAGTGCTATGTTTGGTCCAGGGATGTTGCTACACCCGAAAACAGCACACCTATTCACCATTGTTGCTATACTTGCTAATGTTTACTTCCCAAATGTTGGCCTGGGCCTACGTCAAATCCTCACCTGAGTACTAGTTGCAAGGGGTCGCAATTCAATATCTATTTTTGATTTGTTCTCTAATATTGAAGATTAGTTTTGACAAAGGAGTAGTCAGGTTGATTACTGGAGATCTAAACATCTCTTTAAATACATTATAAATTAATTTTAATTTCGCATGCACACCCACCTTTAAAGATGGTAATAAGAGGAAAAATAGGTGATAATTGAAAGGGGGGGGGGAGGAGGGGATATTGACACATGTGGAGGAGTGATATGAAGTATGGAGGAGAAGAAAAAAAAGTGCTACTGGGGCCTTTAAAAAAAAAAAAAAAAAAATAGGCCTTACCTCTTAACCCTATTAGGTGCAGGGCAGGCATATTTAGATCCTCCAAGTTTTACTCCATTAGCTTGGACATTTTAAGACGTTCATCTCATTAGTTTGGCGATTATCATTAGATGTTCAGCAAGTGTTATGGCAGACACTTCCTGTTTCCATGAGTTTGGTTATCATTAGATGTTCAGCAAGTGTTATGTCAGACACTTCCTGTTTCCATGAGTTTGGTTATCATTAGATGTTCAGCAAGTGTTAGGTCAGACACTTCCTGTTTCCATGAGTTTGGTTATCATTAGATGTTCAGCAAGTGTTATGGCAGACACTTCCTGTTTCCATGAGTTTGGTTATCATTAGATGTTCAGCAAGTGTTATGGCAGACACTCCTGTTTCCATGAGTTTGGTTATCATTAGATGTTCAGCAAGTGTTATGGCAGACACTTCCTGTTTCCATGAGTTTGGTTATCATTAGATGTTCAGCAAGTGTTATGGCAGACACTTCCTGTTTCCATGAGTTTGGTTATCATTAGATGTTCAGCAAGTGTTATGGCAGACACTTCCTGTTTCCATGAGTTTGGTTATCATTAGATGTTCAGCAAGTGTTATGGCAGACACTTCCTGTTTCCATGAGTTTGGTTATCATTAGATGTTCAGCAAGTGTTATGGCAGACACTTCCTGTTTCCATGAGTTTGGTTATCATTAGATGTTCAGCAAGTGTTATGGCAGACACTTCCTGTTTCCATGAGTTTGGTTATCATTAGATGTTCAGCAAGTGTTATGGCAGACACTTCCTGTTTCCATGAGTTTGGTTATCATTAGATGTTCAGCAAGTGTTATGGCAGACACTTCCTGTTTCCATGAGTTTGGTTATCATTAGATGTTCAGCAAGTGTTATGGCAGACACTTCCTGTTTCCATGAGTTTGGTTATCATTTAAGGGGAGATTTCCACTTGAGGGATTTTCTTATTGACTCCTTTCTCCCTCATGTTTAGCCCCATTGCTTTTCTAATTTTACGATGTTCGCCCCATTATGTTGACGATTTTAAGAACTTTCGACCCATTTCTGTCAATTTTAAGACCTTTCGTGCCATTTAGGTGTCGATTTTTTCCTGGCGAGCGATAGCGAGCCTGTAATTTAAGAGGAACCGGCTCTCAGCCGGGACATATTTCTACCGAAAAATGTACAACTTTATCTTGAAAGGGGCTCAAGGGGGTGTAATCTTAAGCTTGATGGATATCTAGAGACCAAACTAAAAACCTCCCTCTAATGTATGTCTAGGTCATGTTCAATATGATTCAAACTGTTGCACATTATTATTTGGTGGATGAAGCGTCGTCGTGTTGGAGAAATCAAATGCCAGTAGAAAATAAATAAAAATAAATAAATGAATAAAATATAAGAAAACAAATATAAACCATAATAATTAATATACTGTTTATGACACACAATCCAGCCACTATAGGGAGCGCCAGCGAACTTGACAATGATCTTAACTCCTAAACTTCTTATGAATCGAAATGAATGAAAGCAATCGGACTGACGTTTCTATAATTTGGGAAGAGTCCACCAGGAAATAGGTGAGGATATTTACAGCGAGTTTGCTCTAGGCCCTTTTTTGAGTTAGAGAGAGGTCAAGGATCAAGATTATTGTCCAGTTCGTTGGCGCTACCTATAACATACTGTATACTGTAGATACAAATAATATCCCTCAGTCAACAGATGACACAACATTCACTATATTTTTTCGGATTAAGAAGGTCGATGTCAAAGTTATTAAAACCATTCTTATACAGGCTGTCTGTTTGAAAGAAACGAAATATTAAATAGTATATACAGTTAACTAAAAGTAAACAAGCTTGTAATAAGGAAAGTACTCGGTAATTGATGCGAATGTTCACTTTCAGGTTGCGAAAAAAATGAGAGGGGGCCATATGGGATTATGAGGGGTCACTACAGCAAACTAACTAACATAAGCCATAACACAATATTATATACACAGTTAACCATCAAGTATAAAGCTTGTAATAAGGAGAGTAACCTGTAATTGATGAGAGTATTCATTTATAGGTTGGGATAGAAAATGGGCGTACGGCAATATGCGGGTAAGGGGAGATGGGTGTATTAATTTGCTTATTGTTTTATCTTTTTATAATTTTTTAGTTTCCTCCATAGACTACCATCAAGCTGTAGAAAACACCACCATAGACAACCCCCCCCCCCCTCTTCAAGATTAATCTGTACATTTTTCGGTAGAAAAATGTCCTGGCCGAAGGCCGTTTACTCCTAAAATTACAGGCTTGATATCGCTCGCCAGGAATAAATCAACACCTAAATGGCACGAAAGGTCTTAATATTGAAAAAGAAATGGTGCGTAAAGTCTTAACATTGCCAAACTAATAGGCCTAACGTCTTTAAATCTAACAGCTAATGGGCTAAACACGAGGGAGAATGGGGGTGGGGGGGGGGCAGAAAAACGGCCCCACTCCCCTTCAGGTTGGGATAGAAAATGGGCGAGGGCAATATGCGGTTAAGAGGGGTCACTATGCCAAACTAACTCATAAAAGCGGTAAAACTAAATTGTAAGTATAGTTCTTGTAATAAGGAAAGTAATCTGTAGTTGATGTGCGTCTTCATTTATAGATTGTTTAAAACACTAGAAATATTAAACTGTGTATACATTAAACTAAACGTATAAAGCTTTTAATAAGGAAAGTAATCTGTAAGTTATGGGATAGAAAATGGGAGAGGGTAATATGCGGTTAAGAGGGGTCACTACGGCAAACTGTCTCACATAACCCATAAAACTCCCCACCATTAAAGTCGCCCGGTGGTCACTGATAGGCCAGCTGGGGTCATAATAACCTGGCTACATGGATGGTATAGGAAGGTCGAAGGTTATGTCACACACACACACATTTTGTCGGTATTTTTTCGGGATCTTTGATCAAACAGCATGTGAATTATCAGTTTGTATATTAATTACGATCTCTCGAATACAGTTCATCACGTGTATATGCACAAGAATCCCTATACTATTACCTACTAATAAACAAATATATATAAATAATTATAGAATATATAAATAATATATAAAGATAGATACAAAATAAATTATAGGGTTATGGGGCCAGTGAATAGGTTAGGATAGTGGTTATGTAAATGGAAATATAGAGGAAACGTTTAGGGCCACTGTGTCTGCTATTAACTCCCTCCGACTCATATGACGCTATCGCGTCATATGGAACTTATGCCAAAAAACTCATATGACGCTAGAGCGTCATATGAACTTATCTTCATAGCTCTCTAACAAGTTCTACGACGCTCTAGCATCATATGGAGCTCAGTAAGTTAGGTAAGTTAGATGAAAATCTGTCGATTGGTGGCAACCCCAAGTTTCTCCAACTACTAATGGTCCCACAGTGTGGTTTTGACAGTTGTGGGGTACAGTGGCAATAATACCGTGTCTCCCGCCTCCTCGGACTTATTGGACCATAATATGTCAGAGGGAGTTAAATGTATATATATAGAGGAAACGTTTAGGGCCACTGTGTCTGCTATTAAATGTGTATATAGAGGAAATGTTTAGGGCCACTGTGTCTGCTATTAAATGTGTATATAGAGGAAACGTTTAAGGCCACTGTGCCTGCTATTAAATGTGTATATAGAGGAAACGTTTAGGGCCACTGTGTCTGCTATTAAATGGGTATATAGAGGAAACATTTAGGGCCACTGTGTCTGCTATTAAATGTGTATATAGAGGAAACGTTTAAGGCCACTGTGTCCGCTATTAAATGTGTATATAGAGGAAATGTTTAGGGCCACTGTGTCTGCAATTAAATGTGTATATAGAGGAAACATTTAGGGCCACTATGTCTGCTATTAAATGTGTATATAGAGGAAATGTTTAGGGCCACTGTGTCTGCTATTAAATGGGTATATAGAGGAAACGTTTAGGGCCACTGTGTCTGCTATTAAATGGGTATATAGAGGAAACGTTTAGGGCCACTGTGTCTGTTATTAAATGGGTATGTAGAGGAAACGTTTAGGGCCACTGTGTCTGCTATTAAATGGGTATATAGAGGAAACGTTTAGGGCCAAAGTGTCTGCTATTAAATGTGTATATAGAGGAAACGTTTAGGGCCACTGTGTCTGCTATTAAATGGGTATATAGAGGAAACGTTTAGGGCCACTGTGTCTGCTATTAAATGGGTATATAGAGGAAATGTTTAGGGCGACTGTGTCTGCTATTAAATGGGTATATAGAGGAAACGTTTAGGGTCACTGTGTCTGCTATTAAATGGGTATATAGAGGAAACGTTTAGGGCCACTGTGTCTGCTATTAAATGGGTATATAGAGGAAATGTTTAGGGCCATTGTGTCTGCTATTAAATGGGTATATAGAGGAAAGATTTAAGGCCACTGTGTCTGCTATTAAATGGGTATATAGAGGAAACGTTTAGGGCCACTGTGTCTGCTATTAAATGTGTATATAGAAGAAATGTTTAGGGCCACTGTGTCTGCTATTAAATGTGTATATAGAGGAAACGTTTAGGGCCACTGTGTCTGCTATTAAATGTGTATATAGAGGAAATGTTTAGGGCTACTGTGTCTGCTATTATATGTGTATATAGAGGAAACGTTTAGGGCCACTGTGTCTGCTATTAAATGTGTATATAGAGGAAACGTTTAGGGCCACTGTGTCTGCTATTAAATGTGTATATAGAGGAAACATTTAGGGCCACTGTGTCTGCTATTAAATGGGTATATAGAGGAAACGTTTAGGGCCACTGTGTCTGCTATTAAATGGGTATATAGAGGAAACGTTTAGGGCCACTGTGTCTGCTATTAAATGGGTATATAGAGGAAACGTTTAGGGCCATTGTGTCTGCTATTAAATGGGTATATAGAGGAAACATTTAAGGCCACTGTGCCTGCTATTAAATGGGTATATAGAGGAAATGTTTAGGGCCACTGTGTCTGCTATTAAATGTGTATATAGAGGAAATGTTTAGGGCCACTGTTTCTGCTATTAAATGTGTATATAGAGGAAACGTTTAGGGCCACTGTGTCTGCTATTAAATGTGTATATAGAGGAAACGTTTAGGGCCACTGTGTCTGCTATTAAATGTGTATATAGAGGAAACGTTTAGGGCCACTGTGTCTGCTATTAAATGTGTATATAGAGGAAACATTTAGGGCCACTGTGTCTGCTATTAAATGGGTATATAGAGGAAATGTTTAGGGCCACTGTGTCTGCTATTAAATGTGTAAATAGAGGAAACGTTTAGGGCCACTGTGTCTGCTATTAAATGTGTATATATAGGAAACATTTAGGGCCACTGTGTCTGCTATTAAATGGGTATATAGAGGAAACGTTTAGGGCCACTGTGTCTGCTATTAAATGGGTATATAGAGGAAACGTTTAGGGCCACTGTGTCTCCTATTAAATGGGTATATAGAGGAAACGTTTAGGGCCACAGTGTCTGCTATTAAATGGGTATATAGAGGAAATGTTTAGGGCCACAGTGTCTGCTATTAAATGGGTATATAGAGGAAACGTTTAGGGTCACTGTGTCTGCTATTAAATGGGTATATAGAAGAAACGTTTAGGGCCACTGTGTCTGCTATTAAATGGGTATATAGAGGAAACGTTTAGGGCCACTGTGTCTGCTATTAAATGTGTATATAGAGGGAACGTTTAGGGCCACTGTGTCTGCTATTAAATGTGTATATAGAGGAAACGTTTAGGGCCACTGTGTCTGCTATTAAATGTGTATATAGAGGAAACGTTTAGGGCCACTATGTCTGCTATTAAATGTGTAAATAGAGGAAATGTTTAGGGCCACTGTGTCTGCTATTAAATGGGTATATAGAGGAAACGTTTAGGGCCACTGTGTCTGCTATTAAATGGGTATATAGAGGAAATGTTTAGGGCCACTGTGTCTGTTATTAAATGGGTATGTAGAGGAAACGTTTAGGGCCACTGTGTCTGCTATTAAATGGGTATATAGAGGAAACGTTTAGGGCCACTGTGTCTGCTATTAAATGGGTATATAGAGGAAACGTTTAGGGCCACTGTGTCTGCTATTAAATGGGTATATAGAGGAAATGTTTAGGGCCACTCTGTCTGCTATTAAATGGGTATATAGAGGAAATGTTTAGGGCCACTGTGTCTGCTATTAAATGGGTATATAGAGGAAACGTTTAGGGTCACTGTGTCTGCTATTAAATGGGTATATAGAGGAAACGTTTAGGGCCACTGTGTCTGCTATTAAATGGGTATATAGAGGAAACGTTTAGGGCCATTTTGTCTGCTATTAAATGGGTATATAGAGGAAACATTTAAGGCCACTGTGTCTGCTATTAAATTGGTATATAGAGGAAACGTTAAGGGCCACTGTGTCTGCTATTAAATGTGTATATAGAAGAAATGTTTAGGGCCACTGTGTCTGCTATTAAATGTGTATATAGAGGAAACGTTTAGGGCCACTGTGTCTGCTATTAAATGTGTATATAGAGGAAATGTTTAGGGCTACTGTGTCTGCTATTAAATGTGTATATAGAGGAAACATTTAGGGCCACTGTGTCTGCTATTAAATGTGTATATAGAGGAAACGTTTAGGGCCACTGTGTCTGCTATTAAATGTGTATAGAGGAAACATTTAGGGCCACTGTGTCTGCTATTAAATGGGTATATAGAGGAAACGTTTAGGGCCACTGTGTCTGCTATTAAATGGGTATATAGAGGAAACGTTTAGGGCCACTGTGTCTGCTATTAAATGGGTATATAGAGGAAACGTTTAGGGCCATTGTGTCTGCTATTAAATGGGTATATAGAGGAAACATTTAAGGCCACTGTGTCTGCTATTAAATGGGTATATAGAGGAAACGTTTAGGGCCACTGTGTCTGCTATTAAATGTGTATATAGAGGAAATATTTAGGGCCACTGTGTCTGCTATTAAATGTGTATATAGAGGAAACGTTTAGGGCCACTGTGTCTGCTATTAAATGTGTATATAGAGGAAACGTTTAGGGCCACTGTGTCTGCTATTAAATGTGTATATAGAAGAAACGTTTAGGGCCACTGTGTCTGCTATTAAATGTGTATATAGAGGAAATGTTTAGGGCTACTGTGTCTGCTATTATATGTGTATATAGAGGAAACGTTTAGGGCCACTGTGTCTGCTATTAAATGTGTATATAGAGGAAACGTTTAGGGCCACTGTGTCTGCTATTAAATGTGTATATAGAGGAAACATTTAGGGCCACTGTGTCTGCTATTAAATGGGTATATAGAGGAAACGTTTAGGGCCACTGTGTCTGCTATTAAATGGGTATATAGAGGAAAAGTTTAGGGCCACTGTGTCTGCTATTAAATAGGTATATAGAGGAAACGTTTAGGGCCATTGTGTCTGCTATTAAATGGGTATATAGAGGAAACATTTAAGGTCACTGTGCCTGCTATTAAATGGGTATATAGAGGAAATGTTTAGGGCCACTGTGTCTGCTATTAAATGTGTATATAGAGGAAATGTTTAGGGCCACTGTTTCTGCTATTAAATGTGTATATAGAGGAAACGTTTAGGGCCACTGTGTCTGCTATTAAATGTGTATATAGAGGAAACGTTTAGGGCCACTGTGTCTGCTATTAAATGTGTATATAGAGGAAACGTTTAGGGCCACTGTGTCTGCTATTAAATGTGTATATAGAGGAAACATTTAGGGCCACTGTGTCTGCTATTAAATGGGTATATAGAGGAAATGTTTAGGGCCACTGTGTCTGCTATTAATTGTGTAAATAGAGGAAACGTTTAGGGCCACTGTGTCTGCTATTAAATGTGTATATATAGGAAACATTTAGGGCCACTGTGTCTGCTATTAAATGGGTATATAGAGGAAACGTTTAGGGCCACTGTGTCTGCTATTAAATGGGTATATAGAGGAAACGTTTAGGGCCACTGTGTCTCCTATTAAATGGGTATATAGAGGAAACGTTTAGGGCCACAGTGTCTGCTATTAAATGGGTATATAGAGGAAATGTTTAGGGCCACAGTGTCTGCTATTAAATGGGTATATAGAGGAAACGTTTAGGGTCACTGTGTCTGCTATTAAATGGGTATATAGAAGAAACGTTTAGGGCCACTGTGTCTGCTATTAAATGGGTATATAGAGGAAACGTTTAGGGCCACTGTGTCTGCTATTAAATGTGTATATAGAGGAAACGTTTAGGGCCACTGTGTCTGCTATTAAATGTGTATATAGAGGAAACGTTTAGGGCCACTGTGTCTGCTATTAAATGTGTATATAGAGGAAACGTTTAGGGCCACTATGTCTGCTATTAAATGTGTAAATAGAGGAAATGTTTAGGGCCACTGTGTCTGCTATTAAATGGGTATATAGAGGAAACGTTTAGGGCCACTGTGTCTGCTATTAAATGGGTATATAGAGGAAATGTTTAGGGCCACTGTGTCTGTTATTAAATGGGTATGTAGAGGAAACGTTTAGGGCCACTGTGTCTGCTATTAAATGGGTATATAGAGGAAACGTTTAGGGCCACTGTGTCTGCTATTAAATGGGTATATAGAGGAAACGTTTAGGGCCACTGTGTCTGCTATTAAATGGGTATATAGAGGAAATGTTTAGGGCCACTCTGTCTGCTATTAAATGGGTATATAGAGGAAATGTTTAGGGCCACTGTGTCTGCTATTAAATGGGTATATAGAGGAAACGTTTAGGGTCACTGTGTCTGCTATTAAATGGGTATATAGAGGAAACGTTTAGGGCCACTGTGTCTGCAATTAAATGGGTATATAGAGGAAACGTTTAGGGCCATTGTGTCTGCTATTAAATGGGTATATAGAGGAAACATTTAAGGCCACTGTGTCTGCTATTAAATTGGTATATAGAGGAAACGTTAAGGGCCACTGTGTCTGCTATTAAATGTGTATATAGAAGAAATGTTTAGGGCCACTGTGTCTGCTATTAAATGTGTATATAGAGGAAACGTTTAGGGCCACTGTGTCTGCTATTAAATGTGTATATAGAGGAAATGTTTAGGGCTACTGTGTCTGCTATTAAATGTGTATATAGAGGAAACATTTAGGGCCACTGTGTCTGCTATTAAATGTGTATATAGAGGAAACGTTTAGGGCCACTGTGTCTGCTATTAAATGTGTATATAGAGGAAACATTTAGGGCCACTGTGTCTGCTATTAAATGGGTATATAGAGGAAACGTTTAGGGCCACTGTGTCTGCTATTAAATGGGTATATAGAGGAAACGTTTAGGGCCACTGTGTCTGCTATTAAATGGGTATATAGAGGAAACGTTTAGGGCCATTGTGTCTGCTATTAAATGGGTATATAGAGGAAACATTTAAGGCCACTGTGTCTGCTATTAAATGGGTATATAGAGGAAACGTTTAGGGCCACTGTGTCTGCTATTAAATGTGTATATAGAGGAAATATTTAGGGCCACTGTGTCTGCTATTAAATGTGTATATAGAGGAAACGTTTAGGGCCACTGTGTCTGCTATTAAATGTGTATATAGAGGAAACGTTTAGGGCCACTGTGTCTGCTATTAAATGTGTATATAGAAGAAACGTTTAGGGCCACTGTGTCTGCTATTAAATGTGTATATAGAGGAAACATTTAGGGCCACTGTGTCTGCTATTAAATGGGTATATAGAGGAAACGTTTAGGGCCACTGTGTCTGCTATTAAATGTGTAAATAGAGGAAACGTTTAGGGCCACTGTGTCTGCTATTAAATGTGTATATAGAGGAAACATTTAGGGCCACTGTGTCTGCTATTAAATGGGTATATAGAGGAAACGTTTAGGGCCACTGTGTCTGCTATAAAATGTGTATATAGAGGAAACGTTTAGGGCCACTGTGTCTGCTATTAAATGTGTATATAGAAGAAACGTTTAGGGCCACTGTGTCTGCTATTAAATGTGTATATAGAGGAAACGTTTAGGGCCACTGTGTCTGCTATTAAATGTGTATATAGAAGAAACGTTTAGGGCCACTGTGTCTGCTATTAAATGTGTATATAGGAGAAACGTTTAGGGCTACTGTGTCTGCTATTATGTGGTTAGTGTTTTTTATCCTGCCCGGTTTGGGGGAGGGAGTTTATCTGATTGACTCCCTACATATTCACATACAGTACAAGCTAACTAATTTTAACTCTCTCTCTCTCTCTCTCTACCGGTATATGTAAGTTATTCAAAAAACACTCAACATTTAACGATCATAATTCAAGCATAACGTCAGACATATGTTTATAATATCCAAGTCTCATTTGTGTGTATGAGACGAGAGAAATTCCAGAAAAGTGTACCAAAAAAGCTCCCAATATTTCTCTCCTATTTTTGGATAAAAACCTGTACTTCGCTGTGCCTTTTCCTGGGGGACGCTAAAACCAGGCCTTTATTAATATTGGCTATAATAAATATTGGACTATGCTTTCTGCCTATTTGTTTGTCTGTGTATTTTTGCTGTAAGTTTCGTATCAATGAGTCTGTTGGTTTCTCTCTCTCTCGCTCTCTCTCTTTCTCTCCGGCTTTTTATGCGGAGGGTGGTTACTTTGCTGTCTTATTCTTCTACTATAAACTGTCCCTGTCTAATAGTATTTAGGCCGGACCACCTAGTAGGCACCGCAAGGTCTGTGTGGTCTGAGCATATGTGTAACTCTGTGTAACTAACTCTCTCTCTCTCTCACACACACACACACACTCCCACACTCACTCTCTCACTCACTCACTCACTCTCAGTCTCTCTCTCTGCAGGAGTCGCGGCGGTCGACTGGAGAGCATGCTCAAGTGTGAATCTGCTTGACCTGGGTTCGATCTCAGCCGTAGCGGACATTTATTGGGTGTGGTAGTACGTCCTAGCATGTATAATTATCATGTTCGCACCCAGTCTGGGGACACCTCGACGACGTATACAGAATATTAACACACATACCAAAACCATTACAACAGCTTCCTCTATTTACAACACCCCTTCTCTGCTATCTACACTCTCCCAGCCGTATGGTCCTAGTGTACTCTCTGATGGCGTTAATGGGTTTCCAAATGAAATGTAAGGAATTTCACACTCACTCACTCACTCACTCACTCACTCTCTCTCTGAACTCACAAACACCGACCCAGATAGTTATCGTCTGTGTGGAGATTTATAACTCTTTGTTGGCAGTGGAAGGGAGTGTATTGTAGAAATATAATATGCTTTTACTCCTATCAAATACCATCAATTGAGGGAGGATGGGTGTATTTATTTGTTCATTTATGCATATATATATATATATATATATATATATATATATATATATATATATATATATATATATATATATATAATAGTGGCCCCTTCATCATTGACGATGTTGCCTATTAGTATAATACTGTAGTCTCCATTCAACACCCACGTCGGTCGTTTGAACCAACCGCCGCGAGGAAGAAAAAGAGTCATCTTCATAAGTGCAACGCTACTTCTCTTATGGTGTCGTCATAGATCGGGTACCCACTACGAAAACACTTTCGTAAAAAATAAGAGAATAAAAAAGGAAAAATTAAACACTTAAACACTGTTATCAACAAGCTTCCCACATTCGGTGGATTTTCTTGTGTTGTGGCTTCTTACCGCCTCTCGCCAAGAGCACAATTCGTCCTTCTCTTCCTCGCGGGCCTACTGTCTACACGTGTGCCCCCGCGCTCCGGCTTCATTCGACGTTCGCTCTCCTCTAGTGAGTCTTTACTCATTTGTATATATTTGGGAGATAGTGAGCAGGATTTAGACTAGCTAGCACGGGTTGTGTTATTGTTGGCCCACAGGAAGTGTTAAAATTAGGGTATGTTCAGGTGCTTACTAGTTGTGTTCATTTTTGTCACCACGCGCGTGGTGTTACTTGTTGCTATGCGCCTTAGTTTTTGCTTTCTCTTTAGTTAGGAGGCTTTCTTTCAGTTTTCGATAGCTGTTCCTTAGTTCAGCTTAGGGTCGTGGGACCCTGTCTTTGTTTTTTGCAGACGCGCCAGGTTAGATTGTCACACGTGGCTGTGGGATCTTCTGGCGTCCCAGCCTGCTGAGAGGCCCTATTCAGGGGCGATCTCTTCACCCTTTTTGGCTCGATTCTCATGGTTCATTCGTGTTGTCTGTCGACACATTTTTCTTGGATAAGCCTGTAGGTTATCTAGTGTTAGGGGGTAGCGTTATTTTTATCTTGTTGTGAATTATTTATGTCCCCTTTTGTTTCTTGGGTCTCCCTGTTGGTTAGTGTTCCACTTTCCGGGAGTCCTGGGATACGTCCTATGTCTGGGAGTGCTTGAGAGTGGGGTGGTTTCTCTCGTTGTTGTGCTTTTCTCCGAGCGTTCCCCTCTTGACCCGCCGGTCTCTGTTCTGCGGCCCTTGGTCCAGTCCGCCGTGTCAGCGTATGCTGGGTTTCTCTCCTTTCCCTTGTCGTAGCTTTCCCGGGGGGAGGTAGGGCGCCTCTACCTCTTCGTTCCGGCGACCTCGCAGGTCCGGCGGAAACTGTTTGTTTTTCCGTGTAACACATGTTTGCGGCGTGCTGGCTGGCCCTTCTGAAGTTTACTCCGTTATTCCCGACGGCTTAGTGCTTATACGTTCTGACGGCGGGTGGCGATGGCTTCTAATAGCACGCCGATACCCGCCGCCAGGGGGCCCACTTCACCTATGACCTAGGTCATAAGCTGGCGCTCTCACATTGTGTCGTTTACCCCGTGTTGCTGGCGGCCCAGTTTGTAAACGCACCGGCGGCTGCTAGTGTGTTATAGCACATGGCTGCCCGCCGCCAGTTGGCTTACTCAACTATGACCCATCTCATGTTTTACAAGGGGCATGGGAGGAGGCATTTCACAACCTCTCAGGGGTAGGAATAAGGGGGGAGGCCGTGGCCTACTGTTTTTTCCTGCCCCGGGAGTATAGGATGTGTGAGGCTCTCTCTATATATCCTTATGAGCACTGATTCCTGGAAATTTTCTCTTTCCAGGCAACCCCCAGGACATCCTGCCACTGCGACGTTCCCGCCGGGGAGGGGAGCCTCTGTAATCATGCCCTTGTTCACAATCTGCTCAATTCCAACATGCCTTCTTGTACTGGTACCAGCGCATAGACTGTGTATCAGGTGTGTCAAATGATTTGACAGAACTATTTTCATGTGGACATCTCTAACATGTCCAGTCGGTTCAGACCTTTTTGAGGAATGGCTCGCTGGCCAAGATACGTCTTGTTTGCTCACTCTAATTGAAATTAAGACCAAGTTTACGGCATATGCTTCTCGAGTAGCTAATATAGAATTATTATGTGATAATCCAGAATTGTTAAGAGTGGTCAAGTTATATTCATTTGATGAACACATAGCTCCCCAGTCACAAAACTCCCCAATACCCTTGTTGACCCTTGCGTCTCCCAATTCCTCCACAACATCGGCTCAGAGCTCCTCTCGCCCATCCAAGAGGAGCCGCTCTGTGTCACCGGAATGTCCTGGATCTGTCCTCCCGGGTCCAGAAGGGGCCGCCTGCGGAGAACGGCCACCTCAGAGTTTATGCCGAACAAAATCCTCAAACTCTCTAGCCCACCACACGGAGTATTAAGATAACTAGAGAGATCCCTGCTTCCTCACAAGTAGATCTTACGGTGACACGGCCGGTGGCTCCGGCACCCGCCTAGGAAACGCCGGGGTTTTCCCCCGGCCTTCTCGGGGCGGACGCCGGCCACCCCCAAGCTGCCACCAGAATAAGGAAATCTGTACAAGTTAGGCTCCAGGGTTCCAAACTAGTTTTAACTAACAGACACATTCCTAAGGACGATAGGGCTCATAATCCTACTCAGTCTCCTTGTTCCTCTAAATCAGACATGGTTACGACCACTAAGCCTTAAGCGGCAGCCCATCCACCATCTAGGGTATAGCCAGGGTTCGCTTCCATCCCCAGTAACACAGGGTCTCAACCTAAGGAGGTCGCTCAGGAACCACCGACGCCGCGCGACCAAGAGTCACCGGCCATTAGTTCGAGCCAACAGCTAGTAGCAGTCAGGCACTAGATCCCAGTTCTAGTTCACACACAGCAAATCTAGTACAAACAGACCAACAAGTTAGGCCCCAAAACATCCTAAACCCCTGGTTTTATGACTGAACAACTAAATGACTTGTTGCAGAAGGTGATCCGTCAGTGTGCTATAAAACGCGGCCAAACCACCACTCAGGCACTGGGACCACCTATGAGTTTACCTATGCCTCACCCTACTCAGGTCACTGAAGGCGTTCCCCATCAGTCTACCTCCTCCGCCGTGACAGAGACTGAACGAGTAATCATCTGCCCATTGACTACGAGCCCTACGCCGGTTATTCCAGTAATCCCTCTCACTACGGTAAAGGAGATTTGGCCTCAAACCTTAGGTGCTACCCCAGGTTCGTTGTCGGAACAAATAGTAGTCCGCCCTTTGTCCCCAACTCAAACCCCGGTGTTAATGAACCCAGAGTTCACAGATGTTGTGCAGTCCTCTAACGTAACTCCCCCTTCCGCCGGTCGGCCCACTCAGGGATTGCCGGCGGATGATTTATTGCTTGCCTCTACCTCCCATAGGTCCCCCTCCACTAGAATTGACACTAGTTTGGTTTCCCGGACTGATGGCCTACGACAGGATAGTTCTATCGGTTCCGATGACACTCAACCATACATGTCCCCTTCTTTGGCCAGTAACCAACGGTCCAGTAGTCCGCCGGATCCTACTTTTCCCCCAACCCCGCACTCCTCTGCTATGCCCCCCCCCCCCCCCCCCCCCAAGTGCCAAAAGCACCGGGAAGGCTCTGGCAGCTTTGTCAAAAGGGGAAAGGCATAGGTCGACACAAGGGGAGGCCCCAGTGCCGGTGGAGTGGGCAATAGAAGTCAACAGACGACAAGTCTTTAGAGCAAAAAATGCTCAGGGTAAAGAGTTACAGGTCCCTATCTATGCTAGTCCTGATCCTGCTACTTATCGGTATTTTGTATATAATCCTGGCCAACTGACTCCCTTTCCGCCGGATACCCCGGTCCAGGACCCTCCTTACCCAGACACCCCTCTTTGCCCTGATTGTAATGAACATTGTGGCATTAATGGATGTCATTCTCTTTATCAGTGGAGAGAGCCTTCTCTCAAGTTTAACAGATGTGGTCCCCACCGAGACCAGAGGGAGCTGAATCTGGGTGAGGTGGGCGATGGCCCATAGGTAACGTGGGATCGGGAACTTCAGCAATTTGCGATAGATATTACATCCAACCCTTTGTCCCCAGTTCCACCTCCCCCCATTACCGAGTTTGACTGGCTGCATCAACAACCGGGTGGGGTCCCGCTACCTATTTTTTATTTCCTCATAGCCCCTCAGTTAACAGCAGAGGATTTTCCCCTGCCCTTTATTGCTCCGGAACCTATTGAACTCCAACGGGAATTTCTGGTAAGAGATAATGCCCATAGAAAGTTTATTAGTTTCCTGTTAACTAGGGATACGGCCCTGGCTATTGCTAGACCCATGCCGGACCCCCCACGGCGGAAGGAGGAATTAGTCAAAGCTTTTCAACAGTATCTCTTCCCTTCCCCGGCTCGAACTATCACAGAGATCCAAGCAGCCTTATTTGAGGCAGTCAGATCACGACAGCTACTCAGACTCGGTATGGCTCAGGGATTACCTAAGAATGCTTATTATAGAATTTTGTTCTCTCCGGTCTTGACCGCAAAGCTTTTTGAAGACCTGATGGAGAGAGATGTTAAGGTGATGTTTAAATTTAATGTAGAGACCCCACAATAAGTCTCCCCAAATGGTGCAGCTGCCGGCGGACGGTTGGTCAATGCCCCAGCTACAAGAACAATTTTAGAGTGCTTTTATGACTTGTAGTAGCAGTCTTTTTCTACCACCCTACGTCCTCCTCTCTCCTTCAGCCGTGCTAGTGCAATAGGGTTCCGAGGATGGACTTAGTGTTTGTTCCCAAGGGTTGGCAGCGCCACCTTATGTCTTCTGCACGACTGGACTGCGCCGGTACACGCAAGCACACGCCGGAAAAACGAGTCGAGAAGCTCTGCCTCACCCGGCGCTGTGTACAGAATGATACAACCTTCTGGATAAGGGATGGGATACAACGAAACCTAATGGGCACATGATCGCCAGTCCAGGGGAGGTGTGCGAACACCGCTAACACCGGGGCGGACACGCAAAGGAAAAGGCTTCTTACTAACATTGACTTTATCTCAGACAAATTATGATCTAATACAACCGTCCGCCGGCAGGTGGCTACCTTGGTATCTTCGGTAGGATGTATTACTATTCAGTAAATATGTGTGCTCTAGTTTGGGGCCGCTACACCTCTGGGTTTTTTTTCCTTCAGTTACACTTGTCGATTCCCCAGGGTGTCCCCAGTGTACGTTACGTGCGGCGCAACACGAACAAGTATTGGTTCTCTCTAGTTCAAATATTTTTAGGCATCTTAAGCTATGCCGGGTCTTGCACTTTCTGGTTGAGTTCCCGCTGTCAGAGGAGACGATTCATCCCGGCGGGTGGGTTCACCCCCAACACAGTATTAGAGGAGATTTTGCCTCTTTCCATATACTCAATCGAGTTGTGCCCACGTACCGGAATTATTTTTAATGTAGCCCAATTACTCGAGTCAGGGGCAGCTCAGCAGCAGGCCCATGCTCTAATGACAGTCACTCGGGGATGGAACAGTAATTCTACTTCCCCCCCCCCCCTGTTTTTTAGTGTGATAGACTCATTCTCCCTTTGGTTCCCGGATGATAGGTTAACACCATAATGGACGCTCTCATCCCTTTTCTTTTCAGTTCAGTTTCTTCAAAATTTAGAATTCACCACTCATTACTACCACGTTCTCCTCGTGCATGTGGACTATGGCGGCCTAGGTCGATCGGACAGAGGCTAAAGCATTCAGCCAATCAGTTTCATACTTTATGTAGGACTCCAGACAAATTAGCGCTGGTAGCAGTCCTCAAGACTTATAGGGCTCTCTCTGACCTGCTGTCTGTCTCGCCAACAGCTTTCCAAACGTATCAGCTCCCCCCCCCCCTTCTCTGTAGTTCCGACAAAATCATTAACGAGGGGGAACCGGAGTCACTTTCTGTTCCTTTTCCGTTCATTGGTTACTCCTGCTTTCTGCCGGCTTTGACTAGAGGCTTTCGGTCCTTAATGTAGTTTGGCCAGCCGCGCTGACCCTGAGCTATCTCTGACCTCGAAGTGGTAGAAAAAGGTTTATTTAAGTTGTACAGGTTTAAGTTCAGAATGATCTTACATGTCCAGTCTCGGATGCCGGTGGAGGGGACATGGTCAAGGCCAATCATGGCTACCGTCCAAGTGGTTGCATGGGTCTTGCGTGATCCTCTTAAGCTAGAATCACTTTATGGCATCCCCCCTCCCCCGGCGGACAAACTGGTATAGCCGGCTGATTATCTGGTGCTATGAAGTTTAATCTGTGTACATACATTGTGTTTACTCTACGCCAATTTGGCTGGAGTCGGTGGTGATCAGCGAAGGTGCTCTCTTTGCAGACATTAATTGCATGTGGTTATCTCTTTTAGAAATTCGGTTTTCAGTTTATTCCCAATCTCTTTTTCTCGAGATCCGAATGAAGGCACTCTCTCTTTTTTTTTTTTTTTTTTTTTTCTTGTATTCCAGACGTTAGGCATTGGTACTGTGATGTGTACGCCCATTTTGGCTTAGGAAAAGGGGGGGGGGGGCATATGTGGATCCCAGTACACGAGAAGAACCCCCTTCCGCAGGATTACAAGTTCATGCAGGGCAAGCTAGGCATGGCTTACGCCGGGCCAAGCCCAAGTATAAATGTGTACGAGCTAAGAAGCTCGAGGGAATTTTTTGTTTAGTTATTTAAACTAGTTTAATCATTAGATGTTTTTGAAAGCTTATTTAAAGCTCATGTATTTTATGAATAATAAACATTGTTTACACTAATTGTACTGCATATGTAAAATTAAGGTTTCTATTCTAGTTTGCACTAGGTTGAGAAGTATTGGTATTGGTCAAAGTGACTCAATAGCTAGACCTAAGGAACAAGCTGAGATCAGCCCAGGTTCCGGGTTAAAGTGATGTGGGTTTTTTTAATTAACTCTAGGTATCACGTTTTACAACAAACACCTCATGTAAGAGGACTATGTTGTTGGAGCAGGCTTCTTTGAAGCAACGCATTGCTCACACTCTTTCATATTTTATATCTTTTATATTGTATGCATAAAACAATGAAATATCTTTTCCTGTTTTAAAGATTCTTGACTTAAACCTGCGGTTACTGAGGATACGATATTATTGCGAATGTCCCCCTCCAGTCTTAGAATTCAGGCAACATCGTCAATGATGAAGGGGCCACTATTAAATTATAGGTTTGATTCCCGAAGGGAAGTAGAGAAAACTTAATGTTTAGTAGGGGCCCCGGAATCATTGACGATGAGGGCCCTCCCAGCCATCCCCTTCCCATTCGCGTGATATTTTGAGGTGTTTATCTTGATATATCAGTGAAGGACGAATTGTGCGCTTGGCGAGAGGCGGTAAGAAGCCACAACACAAGAAAATCCACCGAATGTAGGAAGCTTGTTGATAATAGTGTTTTAGTGTTATTCTCTTATTTTTTACGAAAGTTTGTTCGTAGTGGGTACCCGATCTGTGATGACACCATAAGAGAAGTAGCGTTGCACTTATGAAGATGACTCTTTTTTCTTCCTCGCGGCGGTTGATTCAAACGACCGACATAGGTGTTGAATGGAGACTATTATACTAATAGGCAACATCATCAATGATTCCGGGGCCCCTACTAAATATTAGGGTTTCTCTACTTCCTTCGGGAATCAAACCTATAATATATATATATATATTGAGAATATATCACAAATACACGTGAGCCACTAAATGTTTCTAGTCTCTCAGTGGGAATCGAACCATCGACCATCAGGACGATAGCCGACGCTTTAATCAATTACACCACGGCAGTCTAAAAAGACTGCCGTGGTGTAATTGATTAAAGCGTCGGCTATCGTCCTGATGGTCGATGGTTCGATCCCCACTGAGAGACTAGAAACATATAATATATATATAAATATATATATATATGTATATATTTTGTTTTGTTTCCTACCTAAACCTCCATCAAGCTTAACCCTCCCCCCCCCTCTCCCAAGACCCACTTTCAAGATCAATTTGTAAATTTTTTAATAGAAAATGTCCCAGCCCAAAATACATGAGTTTATAGATAGATAGATATATAGATATATATATATATATATATATAATGGCTAGATGAATAGATAGACAGCTGGATAGGTAGATATACAGTTAGATAGAAAGATAGACAGCTAGATAGATAGATGGATTGATTAATATATAGATAGATAAACTGCTAGATACTATGACATATAATTATTGATAGATAAACAGTAGATAGATAGACAGCTAGATAGATAGATGGATTGATTAATATATAGATAGACAAACTGCTAGATAGTAGGACATATAATTATTGATAGATAAACAGTAGATAGATAGACATTTAGATAGATAGATGGATTGATTAATATATAGATAGATAAACTGCTAGATAGTAGGACATATAATTATTGATAGATAAACAGTAGATAGATAGACAGCTAGCTAGATAGATATGCAGGTAGAGAAATTATGTACAAATTGTGTGTGAGAGAGAGATAGAGAGAGAGAGAGAGAGAAAGAGAGAGAGAGAGAGAGAGAGAGAGAGAGAGAGAGAGAGAGAGAGAGAGAGAGAGAGAGAGAGAGAAGTATATCAAACTGGAATAATGCAAATGAGAGAACGAGTTAAGGGAGCCCACCTTGCTTTTTTTTCTCTTTATCTCCCTCTCTCTTTGGCTTGTATCCATTCGCCCCGTTCAGCCTACTGACTTTTACCCCATCCAGGTGCCAATATTTTCCTGGCGAGCGGTAGCGAGCCAGCATAAATGTATTTTTGTTTTGACAGCAATCTAAATTTGTACATTTTTCGATAGCAAAATTTCTCCTGCAAAGCCGGATTTCTCCATACAATGCTGGCTCGCTATCGCTCGCCAGGAAGAAATCAACACCTGGAAGGGGATAATCGTCTTAAATGAGTTGGCTGAATGGGGCCGAATGGATACAAGCCAGAGAAAAGGAGAGAAAGATAAAAAAAAGCCGGTGACCCCCCTTAATGAAGGAGATAAATTAATGGTAATACAATGTATAGGACAGAGCATCATTAATTGTCTTGTTCCCTGGAGAGGAGGGCAGCAGATCTTTACCCTTCAATCCTTTGTAAACAATTCAAGATCCGATTACGCACCTCTAATCGGTCTTCTAGCTATTATTAAGGGGGTCATCGGTTTGTTTTTTATCTTTCTATCCTTTTCTCTCTTTCCCTGGCTTGTATTCATTCGGCCCCATTCAGCCAACTGCTTTAAGACGTTTATCCCCATCCAGGTGTCGATTTCTTCCAGCATTGTATACGGAGAAATCTGGCTTCGCCGGAGACATTTTTCTATTGAAAAATTTACAAATTTAGCTTGCTGTCAAAACAAAAATATAAATATGCTGGCAAGCAGTAGCGACACCAGGATGGGGGTAAACGTCTTAAAACAGTAGGCTGAATAGGGCCGAATGGATACAAGCCAAAGAGAGAGTGAAAGAAAGAGAAAACAAAGCGAGGTGGGCTCCCTTAAAGAAAATGTGTAAAGTAAAAATAATCGGAGAATGCAGTAAGATGGCAACACTTTTTGTCTTTATATGCTATAGTCTATTCGCTGTAAGTAGGCGAAACATCATGACCACTAACCTCTGAAACTCAATAAATGCTTGAACAAATTGGCTGTAAATTTTCACATCTATTCCTTGACAGACTCTTCCCATATGGTAGACATAATTATTAGCTCGATTACTCTAACCCTTTTCGAGTTACAGAGGATAGAGGTCATGATTTCTCGCCTACTTACAGTGAATAGACTATAGTTAGCATATCACATATGATATAGAAGGGGTATTTAATAGTGGCCCCTCCATCATTGACGATGTTGTCTATAAGTATAATAGTCTCCATTCAACATCCAAGTCAGTCGTTTGAATCAACCGCCGCGAGGAAGAATAAGAGTCATCTTCATAAGTGCAACGTTACTTCTCTTATGGAAATGGAATCGTCACAGATCGGGTACCCACTACGAAACACTTCGTAAAAAATAAGAGAACACAAAAGGGAAAAAAATTGCCATCTTAACACTGTTAATCACAAGCTTCCCACATTTGTTGAATTTTCTTGCGTTGTGGCTTCTTGCCGCCTCTCGCCAAGCGCAACGATTCGTTCTTCTCTTCCTCGCGGGCCTGCTGTCAACACTGGTGCCCCCGTGCTCCGGCTTCATTCGACGCTCGCTCTCCTCTAGTGAGTCTTTTCTCATTTGTGTGTATCTGGGAGATAGTGAGCAGGGTTTAGACTTGCTAGCACGGGTTGTGTTATTATTGGCCCGCAGGAAGTGTTAAAATTAGGGTACTTTCAGGCGCTTACTTGTTGTGTTCATTCTTGTTACCACGCGCATGGTTTTCATTGTTGCTATGCGCCTTAGTTTTTGCTTTTCCTTTAGTTAGGTGGCTCTTTTATTCTTCGATAGCTGTTCCTTTGTCCAGCTGTGGGTCTTGGGACCCCGTCTTTGTCTTTTTAGGAGACGCGCTGGGTTAAGGTTGTCACACATGGTTGTGGGACCTTCCGGCGTTCCGTGTCTGCCGGGAAGTCCCACTTGCGGGCTTTCCCTGAGCCTTTGTTAGTTCTTTTGCGTTCCCTTTAGTTAGGAGGCTTTTATTCATCGCTAGCTGTTCCTTAGTTCAGCTTTGGGTCTTGGGACCCCGTTTTTGTCTTTTAGCAGACGCACCGGATTACAGTTGTCACACGTGGTTGTGGGACCTTCTGGCGTCCGTGTTTGCTGAGAGGTCCCATTTGGGGGCTTTCTCGGAGCCTTTTGCTCTGCTTTCGCTGCTCTTTCGTGTTTTTTTTCATTTTGAAAGTTATTTTCTTATGATTAAGCCTTTAGGTTAGCGTTTGGGGGGGGGGGGATCTATTATTTGTTCTCGATATGTGAATGATTTTGTGTCCCCTTTTTTCTTGCGCTGCCTGAGGGTTAGTGTTGCACACTTCCCGGGAGTCCAAGGAGACGTCCTTACGTCAGGGTTGGTTTGAGAGTAAGGGTGGTTTTTTCTCGTTGTTGTGCTTTTCACCGAGTGAACTCCTCTCTGGCCCCGCCGGGCCCTGTTCCGAGACCGTTCAGTGCCGGCGTGGGGTTGTGTTCCTCTTCCCCCCCTGTCTTGGGATCTTTGTGGTTTTTTCCTTCTTCCGGCGACCTGGTATGGCTGGCGGAAGGAGGGATGTCCGGCAAACAAAACAGATTTCGGCGTGCCGCCTGGCCCATTGTTGTGTCTACCCCGTCGTTCACGGCGGCTAGGTGTAAACGTTCCGGCACCTGCTAGCATTTTTTTCATAAAAAAACGCGCAGATACCCGCCGCCAACTGGCCGAAACAATGACTCTTATCATAGGATGGCACTCCGTCTTCTGTGTGAACGGCCATTTGTGGTGTTTACCCCGTCTTTTACGGCAGCTAGGTACACGTTCCGGCGACTGCTAGCAATTTTCTTTTGCACGCAGATACCCGCCGCCAACTGGCCTGATGACTCCGGTCATAGATTGGCATCTGTGTGAAGTCGATGCCTCTGCACAATTGTGGACGGTTTTTCCGGCCGTTTTTTTTACTTAGCAGGGCCGCCAGGGTCTACTTTATGAATAGTTGACAAACCCTCCGAATGTCACGGCATGTGGACTTTCCTACATGCCTCCCGACGGGAAGTGGTACTAATTAAAGTAATTAAGTATATAATTTATTATTTTAAATTTTATAAATACAGAGTGTATTTTTTACTTAACCCGTTGAGCCCCGGCTAGTTATAATATTTTGTTCACCCCAGTCCCAAGCCATTTTCACTTCTTTTTTTTGTTTGCTAAAATGGAAGACAAGGATGAGAAATGAAAAAAAAAAAAAAAAAAAAAATCACCTCGGACATTTTTTTTTTTTGGGGGGGGAGCCTCAAAAAAATTTGTTGAGCCAAAATGGAAGAGAATGGTGAGAAATGAAAAAAAAAAAAAAATCATTTCGGTCATTTGGGGGGCGGGGGGGTGTGTCAAAAGTTCGTCTCCCCCGCTTGACCACCCGCCCGGGAGCACTAGGGTAAAAACTGAGTATGGCATTGTACCGCATACATCCTAAGGAGTGTCTCACATAAATCTCAAGCCTCTAGCTCCCATACGACCGGAGTAATGAAGGTTCAAAGTGGCGGTGAACTAAGGGCGTAAAGTATCCCCACTAAGCCCACCACCACCAGCCGCGCGGCTGTCTCGGCCTGCTCACACCTACTGGCCCGGCTCCCACACACACTACGGTACCTCCCCCTCCTATTCTCCCGCCATTTCCTACCTTACGAGCCACGTAAGTGTTTTTTATATGTCGGACGCACGTGATGCGTCGCTGGGAGTTGGTGATCAAACACTGCCGACGCATCACGTGCGACGCTGGGTCTCACTGGGTTAAGTAAATATCATACGTAATGTAATCATAATATATATTAGTGAAAAGCCCCTGTACTCGGCCCTCCAATGGAATTTACCCAGTTTGTAGCCGACCAATAAGACTTACCCTCTTTGACATACGACACGACCCCGTTTCACGGGTAACCTCGGGTCATATTGGGTCAAAGGGCTAATCGCTCAGCGAGTCCGCCAGGGTGAGGGAGTCTATATACCCAGGACCTCCGGCTTCATCGCCCTGCAGCGATCCAGTTCCAAAGGTCAGATTATATGCTATAATCTACACGGTTTTTGGGCCAGTGACGCTAGTCACAGGTAGTCTTTTTTTTCTACATCAAATAATTCCAATATTTGACAGACTCAGGTCCGGTCGAAGATTAGACTAATAGTGAGTTTTTCTAACTTTCCGGCGGACTTGTACTAGCATGTGATTTACTCCTCTCAAGTTATCATTATGAGCATTGATTCCTGGATTTTTTTTCCAGATCAACGCGGCGGGGAGAACAGGAGGGGGGGGGGGGGGTGCAGGCGTTTAGTCAAAATTTTACTTATGCCCCCACACGGAACTCCCAAAATTTGTGTTTGCATCTTAACAATTGAATTACTTGCACTGTAAGATTACGACAGGCTGCATCTAAGTTTGTCTCTGGAATTCCCAGCAATGCCCGGTGGGCATAGATCCTGGTGCGGATTGGGCGAGTTTTTTGTATACATGTAGATCAATTGGGCCTGGCAGCCATGATCGATAGATACTTAAATGCCCACAGTATGGGAATTGTTTACAGTTACTAACTTTCAAAACAAAAAATTCCCCAGAATCAGGGATAACGTTGCATCTAGGTAATCAGTACTCACCACTTAGCTGAGCAATTAGCCATGGGTCATGACTCAGCCCCCATGCACCCCCCCCCCCCCCCCCCCTCGATACAAGAACCCTCCAGGCGTCGCCGGACAACATTCTAGATGGACACTCCCCAGTAACGGAACCTCGGTCTCCGGCTAGGGTAAGTCAAATTTTCTTTCCTTCAAACAATCTAAGTTAAGAAAAGTCAATCAGTATCTCGGTTAATGGTTCCTCCGATTACTTAAAGCCAGTCATACGGCTCATAAATTTTCTTTCCTTATAAAATCTAAGTTAAGAATAGTCGATCAGTATCTCAGTTAACACCTTACGATCGGGCTAGGCGGTATTTTTGACCGTGCCGCACAGCGGGTGATTTTTACCATAAATGGGGTTGTTTCCGTGCTCTTTTTCATGCATAAACAAGACCCAGAGCGTAATACAAGTATGTATCCCTGAAAGGGCGTAAATTGAGCTTTCCAATGACACCCGAACCATCCTTCTACGATGACTGGTTGTCTTGCAACGATCGTGCAACCGAAGGGCAAAATCGCTAAAATACGGTAATTTCTTTATATAATTACGTATGTAGCGAGGGAGTGAGGGTGGATGTAAGTGGAGTAAATCTCAGTAGGTCCATGGCGGCCGTGGCGAGCGGTCATGAGGTAACCCATGCTCCTCCAGTCACTCGTCTCTCTCTCAGAGCCAATATTACGCCAAAATTGCACTCGGACTTAAGGCGGACCCCACCACATAGTCCAAATTTTTCTATTCGGACTTAAGTCAGGCCCCGATCTTTAAGGGTTAATGGTTCCTGCGATTACTTAAGCCAGTCATACGGCTCATAATGGTCAAGCACTTAGGCCGGCGGGACGGCTCGTTTGTTTTAAGACTGAAACTCAGACGGCGAGGCGACTCTCATCCTAAAAAATAATAAAAAATAATAATGAATGAAGAAAACAAATGCAAACAATGTTTACCTTCTTTTGTTCACGAATCTATAATAGGATACGAGTTCTTACGGACAAAGAGGGGGATGCATTCAGTGATAATTTAACGACAAAACTCTTACAAGTACGATGTGTTATTTTATGCTTCCAGTGTATGGACCGTTTTACAAGCTTATCTGTAGACATTAGCTTGCTGGGTATCTAGAGTTTTTTTTTCCTATTATAGGTACGGCCCCAGCCCCCAGTGAAACCATTTTGTACGGCCCCAGGTTCCGTGAAAATGGTTCAGGTTCACCCCAAACCACTATGTATAAATGGCTGATCCCTAAGGGTTGGCGATCTAGGATTAGTCTAACCCTTCTGAATTGAGTTGGTAATGTTGTACACGGTATACCTAGTAAACCTTTTCTCACTGATTCCTTGGCTTAAAGTATCGTTTTGTTTAATCATACCAGCCCTCCCGGCGCTTCGCCCCGTGTTAGGCATAATTACGAATAAGTCATGACGGACTCAGTAAGGCCAAAAGTGGATGTTTAGACAGAGGCATAAGTTCATTACTCAATGCCCTCTAGCTTTCAATCCCACTGGAATATTGAAAGCGAGAGAGGATCCTCATCTCTTTCAATAAAGTAGGACCGGGGGGGTGAGGAGCAGAATGGCTCTCACTGTGAAACTCTAGGGACTTAACCCGCCGGAGTTCACTATCTCCCGGTCTACAGACCATGAACGGATGGGCGATCTTGGTAGCATCAATCCCAGGGGTTGTTTTATCTGATCGACTCGATAGTAGTACAATCGATTATCTCAGTTTTTATCCAATGTTGTTTCTTAAAATCTCCCATGTCCCTATGCCAGAAAATCAAAATATTTTCACTTGAACGCTAGTTGTCAGGGTCAGGAAACGGTATTGCGGCGGGACAACACATACCCAGCATACCCGCCGGATAAGCGGTCAGGTAATTACCTCCGGTCGCTTTCCCACCTCACCCAATTCTGGGTGGGATGGGCGATGGACCATGGGTAACGTGGGATCAGGAACTCCCACAAGTTGCGAGTTTTTCCATCTATCTTTCTGTCCCCAGTTTCACCTCCATTACCGAGTTTGACTGGCTAATACAACAACCGGGAGGGATCCCCCTCCCTATCCTTAATTGGTCATCGCCCCTCAATTAACTACAGAGGGTTTTCCTTTGCACCTCTTTGCTCCTCAAGAAATCCGGACAGCCTTATTTGAGGCAGTCAGGTCATGGCAGCTCCTCAGACTCGGTATGGCTCAAGGGACCTATGAATGCTTTTTATAGGATTTAGTTCTCTCTGATCTCCACCGCGAAGCTCATGATTAGCTAAGACAGGGAGATGGGGAGGTAAGGAGGATATTGACTGTAGGGAACCCCCATCAGGTCTCCCCGAAGGCTCTAAGCGGCCAACGGACAGTTTCCCCTCCCACTCTCTAGTACATTTCAAATAAAATACTTTAAGGAATGGGTCGTGTGTCTTCCCTCCGTCCCCCTCTCTCCCTCGACAGTGCTACTGCAATGGGGTTCCGAGGTTCGACGAGGTGTTACTTCCTAAGGGTAGCTGCGCCACCTTATCTCTTCGGCACGACCGGCCTACGCCGGTCACCGCAATGTACTCGCCAGAAAGAAAGTCACGCGACGTTGCCTCACCCGGCGTCAGATAACAGAATGATACAACCCTCTGCGTAAGGGATGTGATACCTAGTAATTACACAGGAGACACACGATCCCCGGCCCAGGTCTGGTGTGCGTACGCCGTAACCCTGCGACAGACACATACCAGGAAAGGTCGCCTCTCTCACACTTACTTGGGTGATAAGCCAGACAACTGTCTGCCGGCAGACGGCTCCCAGGAGGTCTTTAGGGTGATGTCCTACTAGTCAGTATATCTAGATGGTTTGGACTACGGTATCCTTAGGGGTCTCTCCTACAGTTACCCTTGTCAATTCCCCAGGATGTCCCTCTCTTTATGTGCGGTACAACGCGAATCGGTACTCACTCTCGCTAAGCTCACTTCATGATTACGCAATTTTAAGCCCTCAGCAGGCCTGGTTGGGGTGGTCCCTTTTTGGGAAGTGTCCCGCCGCGAGGGGCTAAAAGTTCGTCCTGGCGGGTTCTTATTCAAATCTCTAATATTAGAGAGGATTTCTTCCTCTTTACATATGCTTATTCGAGTTGTGCGCACGTACCGAGACGTTTTACCAGGGTCAGGGACAGATTAACGGCAGGTCCCCACTTTTACGATACCCTCTGAAGGGCGACTCAGTTATTTACTCTCCCCCCACTTTTCTTCTCCAATGAGATTGATGAAAACCGTTATGGGCTCCTTCGCCCTTAATTTGTTCCATATGAAAGTACAGCCACATTCTCCTTACACACGGCCAGCAGAGCGGCTTATACTGATCTGGCAAAAAGCGTGCGCTTTTCGTTACTTAGGCTTATACTTTCAGTAAAGTCTAGCGATAACTTAACGCTGTTAGCAGTCCTTACGCACCAAAGATCTCTCAAACATATCAGCTCTCTTAAATTTTTATGTAATGGCCGCCAACAATCACCCTTCAAAAGTGACAGTTTCAATCCCAGGCTCCTTGTTTTCCCTCCGGCTTACACTAAACGCCTGTCCCTCCTTAATATATGGCCAGCCACGCTGAACCGGAGCTTTCTCTGACCTCTTTACGTAATCATAAACGATCTTTGAGCGATATGTGGCAAAACAGTTCAGACTGAGGTACTTTTACCGCCAGGGGAAGCCGGGGTCGGGGCCATTCCGGTCCTACGGCTCATGTCCCCCCAGGTATCTTGTTCGATTCTCTTAGACTAGACAATTTTCAACATCCCCCGGCGGACTAACTGATATAGCCAGTTGTTGTTCTAGCTCTCTAAGTTTTTTCCAGGATCCTACGTGTCCTCGCTCCACACCGAGTGGGCAGAGGACGTGGTAGTCTCAGGAGGCGCCCTAGGTGCAGACCTTTTTCTTTGCATATAATTGATCCCTTTTTTGGTTACAAACTCGATTTCTTTTACGGCCCAGCCCCTTTTTTCTTATAGTCTGCACATGGGCACACTCCTTCTGTTGTTTTACTTGTAATTCCAGCCGTTAGTACTGTGATGTGGACGCCCGATAGGGTCTTAAGAAAAGGGGGGGGGGGTAATGTGGATCCCAGTACAAGAGATAAACCCCCTTCCACAGGATTACAAGTTAATGCAGGGCAAGCTAGGCGTTATTTACGCTGAGCCAAGCCCAATTAGATATGCACGAGCTAAGAAGCTCGGGATTTTTTTTTTATTTATTAAACTGATGTATTAATTTTAAGTTTGCAAAGCTTAATTAAAGCTCATGTAGCTTACGAATAATAAAAGATTGTGTTACACTACTGTTCATTATACTGTATATATTATGTTCATTTTCCTTGCTAGTGGTACTAGATTACGAAAAGTAGGTGACACTAGATTACAATAGGTCCTAAGGGACTCTATAAATATTTCCATTCTAACTGTCCAACTTATGTTGTTTTTATGAATAATAAAGAATTATTTACCCTACAGATTATATAATTTTCAAGTTTTCAGGCTAGTCGCACTAGACTCAGGAGATCGATAGACATCAGATGGCGACTCCGATATGTTCCTGGCTAGCTACAGTTTTTTTATTTTTTTAAAAAGACCTCCGTCTACGTATTGTGAAAAACCTGTTATCCTCCAGCAAATTGTGGGGTTGAGTGAGTGAAGGGGGGGACAGTGAATGAAGGAGGATACATGTTTTTCATAATACGTGTTGCTAGCCCCAAACGCGCGAGCAACTGTGGCTTTCAACCATCCGACGCATCCCCTTTTATTTATGTGCATGACACATGTTAAATACAAATAAAGTTTATGTTTTGTTTTACCCTACTGTGGAAAGACTACGGATACACCACTCCTGCCCGGGCCTCACACAGTGGCATGACCCAGTCCAGTCGAACTGAGCTCATGACGCTGGTGGCATTGCCCCGGAGGATAGCCATTCCTAGTCTTTGCTTGAGCCAGAGGGTTTCCCGGGGTTCTCCTGAAACTTCTCTGATTTTACGGCCTATTTCATTCACCATCTTAAGGGTGGTATGGCCGAAGACTCCTGAAGTTTCGAATGCCAGGGGCTCGAACTGATGATTTCTGGCGATGGCTTGATATTTTTCTCGCTTTTTATTTTCTGCTATCCGGGCGGCTTCACCTGCTTCGTCGGCGTTTCTGGCGATGTTGGTTGTGGAGAAAGTGTCAACACATGTGGCATCCCACACGAGGCACCGGCCATTCTTGTAAGGGAAAGTGGTCATCCCATCTGGCCGTTTGCCGTCTTCTCTGTGAAGTCCATGTGGTTCGAGGATTGCTGCACGGTTAGCACTCTGCAGGGCCCGTTTTATGACATCATTTAGTGCAGAGTGTCTTGGCAGGCGGCCTGCGTTGTAATTACATGACAAGGCATGGTGAGCTTGAGCTTCCATCCCCTCACCACACTTGCAAGTGTGTGGGTGACAAACTGCCGCACCCACTCTGAGCGCGATGGCAACCTGGAGCGCTTCAGCATCCAAGTGAGTTCCAAGAGGTGGGATGGGGATGGCGTGTAACCACAAGCCACTCTCCGAACGGGCGGCTGCCTGGAGGCGTGCTTTTGCAACCTGGTCTGCAATGGTTAGGAGATTTTCTTGAGTTTTCTTCGCCGAGATGGTATCCCACGCTCTCTGCTTGCTCATGGAGGTACCCTGAGGCTCCTCTGCTCCTGTACTTTCCTTCCAGGTGTTAATCGCTACTGTTACGTCCCCATTAAGTGTCATTCCGGGTTGAGAAGAAAGGATGACTAGTTTCAGTATGATTAATATTTGTCAATATGACTATGCCGGGAACCGAGCTGAGCTCAGCATCGGTTCCGGCCCAAGGGAACGAAGAGTTATGCTTTTAACTCTCTCACCCAATACAACAAACACCTCATGTATGAGGACTCAATACAACAAACACCTCATGTATGAGGACTCAATACAACAAACACCTCATGTATGAGGACTCTGTTGTTGGAGCAGGCTTCTTTGAAGCAACGCACTGCTCTCCCCCTGTCAATATTGTTTAACTGTGTTGTAAGCACAACTACATAATTATACAAATAGCTTTTGCTGTTATGAGGTTTCTTGACTTAACCATACGGTTATGAGGAGTTTTATTACTACTACGAATGTCCCCCTCCAGTCTTGGAATTCAGGCAACATCGTCAATGATGGAGGGGTCACTATTAAATTATAGGTTTGATTCCCAAAGGGAAGTAGAGAAAACCTAATATTTAGTAGGGGCCCCGGAATTATTGACGAAGAAGTCCCTCCCAGCCATCCCCTTCCCATTCGTTGATATTTTTGAGTTATCTTGATATATCATTGAAGGACGAATCGTTGCGCTTGGCGAGAGGCGGCAAGAAGCCACAACACAAGAAAATCCACCGAATGTGGGAAGCTTGTGATTAACAGTGTAAAGATGGGAAATTGTTTCCCTTTTTTGTTCTCTTATTTTTTACGAAGTTTTTTTGTAGTGGGTACCCGATCTGTGACGATTCCATATGAGAAGTAGCGTTGCACTTATGAAGATGACTCTTATTCTTCCTCGCGGCGAATGATTCAAACGACTGACGTGGATGTTGAATGGAGACTATTATACTAATAGGCAACATCGTCAATGATTCCGGGGCCCCTACTAAATATTAGGTTTTCTCTACTTCCCTTTGTGAATCAAACCTATAATTTAAGCCTCCGCCTTCCACTGTATTCTTGCATTACCCTGAAGATGTCTTGAGAGAATAGACAAAAGGTTGGTGTTCATATGTTGAATTTTTCCTGCGAGTTTTACTACATAATTTGATCACAAGTATTTGTTTTATATATATATATATATATATATATATAAATATATATATATATATATATATAATATATACATAATATATATATATAATATATATATATATAAATATATATATATATATATATATATATCTATAGATATATATATATATATATATATATATATATATATATATACTGTATATATATATATATATAAATATATATATATATATATATTTGTTTTTTTCTTTTTTTCTTTAATACATACGAGGTTGAAAGAAATGGCAATTTCTGTGTTGGAAATTTTATTATTCAAAGTTTCTAGGTCTCTGATGAGTTTTCGCTGGGTGGCAGGAAGTAGATGAATGAGGTGAGCAAAATTCATGGTGGTACAGGGTTACATAAATGTACATGATGATACAGGATATACGACGTGTTTCACTGGACAACCAGCATTATCAAGTAAGGGTAGAATGATATAAAAGGTAAACAGGAAGGGTATATATAGAAGGTGGAGGATCAGAGGAGGCGAAAATCAGGGGGCAAAAGTCTCCTATTGGTGGAGGGGTATTCTAGGAGTGCAAAAGGGGGAACCGCTTCACGCAGGCGCACTGGATGCGGGATGGTGTTGGTCGGTTGGCGGGGTCAAAGCTGATTGGCTGCCTGTCGAGGGGCGTGGCCTAAGTTGTGTGGTACGTGTGGCGCCGGCAGAAGACGAAGCTGAAGGAGGTAGCGCGGGGGGCTGCATCAAGGGCACCGGGGGGCGAGGGGGGGCGTTAGGTCCTGTAGGGTAGTGCCTTTTGGCAGAAGGAAGGATCTGAAGGTCTAGAGCTTGGTTGTTGATGTTAGGATGTAAGGCTTGGATATATAACGCTTCGAGTATAGGTAATCTCCTTGGGTCACTTTCTTTATCGAGTATGGTGGTGTGTTTCTCTAACTCGTTGCGTGTGAGGTGGGGGTGGTTGGGGGTGAGATAGTGGTCTTTGATGGCTCCAGCCTGAAGGTGAAGAGGTAACCGATGTGAAAGACGAGTCTGCGTCATGCCAATATAGGAATGAGCTCCACAGTCCTCATAATTACAGGTATGTTGGTAAATGACGTGATCGTCGGTCATCGGGCTCTTTATCTTGGTGGAAGCTGGTTTGTTGCGGAGAACGAGGTTGGAGGTCTTGGGGGATTTGTAATAAATTATTAATTTGATTTTGTTTTCCGGGTTGGTTGGGTGGACATGCTTGGAGATTATTTCTTTTAAGACGGCCACGTCATTTTTGTGTTCAGAGGACATGTAATTGCGGTAGAAGATCTTAATTTCATTGGGGGGGTCAATGTTGGGAGGGCTTTGGGTGTACCATTTTTCAAGATGGTGGTTGATGGTGCTGGAGATGTCGGAGTTGGAGTATCCATTATTCACTAAAACTTGGGATAGTCTTTCTAGTTCCTGGTGGGTGTCGGCCCAGGTAGATCAGTGCATGAGGCCTCTCCTTACATAGGCGGAGATGGAGGATAGAAGATAACGGCGGGGGCATTCACTATCGCCGTTGAGGCATTGTCCTGTGTTAGTTGGTTTAGTGTAGACGGTGGTTTTGAACCCATGGTCGTTCAGAGCTACGAGGATGTCGAGGAAGGGGAGTTGTCCATTGTTTGATATTTCAAAGGTGAAGTTAAGTCCGGAGGAGGTCATGAAGCGACGCTGGAGTTCCTGTAGTTCGTGGAGGTCCTTGATTTGCACGAAGATGTCATCCACGTATCTACAGTAGACGGCGGGTCGTTGGGCAGCTAGGAGCTCTTCCTCGATGGTACCCATAAAAAAGTTCGCAAAAAGAACTCCTAGGGGGCTTCCCATCGCCACACCGTCTATCTGCTTGTAGCCTACATGTTGCCCCGGGGGCAAAGGAAGGGGGCCTCCTTGGTACACAGCTCCAGTAGTGTTTTCAGGGCCTTCTCCGGGATTTCCAGTGTTGGTGTATCAGGGCAATGGTAAATTCGACGTAGAATCATGTCAATGGTCCTATCCACTGGCACGTTGGTGAACAGGTTTTCTACGTCGAGGGAGGCGATTGTGTGGTTGTTGTTCCGGGGGGCGTCTCGTAAAATTTCCAAGAAATCGTGGGCTTAGTTAAGGTTGTATTGGCTGGGCACGTAGGGGGTGAGGAGGTTGTTCAGGGCCTTGGCGATCTGGTAGGTGGCAGTGGGGATCTGGGAGATGATGGGACGGAGGGGGTTTCCAGGTTTGTGAGTTTTGATGGTTCCGTACGCATAACCAGGGGTGTATTCTCCGACGAGTTTCTTAAGGTGGACCCCTCCTTGTTTGGCGTTGATGGCGGTGATGGTGGTGTTGGCATTACGTTTGATTTCGTCGGTTGGGTTGCGGGTGATCTTTTTAAATTTGGTGTTGTCATTTAAGATGACGTCCATTTTTCTAAGATATTCCTCCTTGTCATGAATCACGAGGCAGGAAGCTTTATCCGCACGATGGATGATGATGTTGGGGTTGTCTCTTAATTGTTTGGCAGCTTGGAAGTGTTGTTTGTTAAGGATTTTGCTATGGTGAGTTCCTCTGGTTTTGGCGGCTTCAGCGAGGAGAGTAGGTTGTAGGGCGGGAGTAGTGGTGACCTTGCCATCCTTCTTGAGTCATAGGATGTCGTCCAGGAGGATTTCCGTTTCTAGGCATTTCCGGTGGGGGCCAGGTTTGGAGCTGTAGTGGTAGTTGAGGCCTTTGTTGAGGAGGTCTTCTTGGTCCAGGGTCAGAATGGTGTTAGTCAGGTTTATGTATCCTTTTGTTGGTTTGGGAAGTTTTATGTTTCCGCCATAAAGACGGGCAAGCTTTTTTATGGTTGTGTTTTCGGCTTGTCTTCTGTGTTGTTCAAGGAGTTGTTCGAGGGCTGTGTTGATTTCGGCTTTGAGGTGGTCTGGAGGGGTTTCGTCTTCCCAAATCCGTAGAAGAGCATCTTGTTCTTTACGAAGGTTGTTGGCGAGCTCTCGTTTTTCAATTATTTCGTCCTTCACCAGTTATTCACGAAACTGGAGGGTGCTGGTGCAATGTCTGGCATTCTCGTGAAGTTTTATGTTAGTAAAGCCAGGTAATAAATGTTCTTTAATACATACGAGGTTGAAAGAAATGGCAATTTCTGCATTGGAAATTTAATTATTCAAAGTTTCCAGGTCTCTGATGAGTTTTAGCTGGATGGCAGGAAGTAGATGAATGAGATGAGCAAAATTCATGGTGGTACAGGGTTACATAAATGTACATGATGATACAGGATATACGACGCGTTTCACTGGACAACCAGCATTATCAAGTAAGGGTAGAATGATATAAAAGGTAAACAGGAAGGGTATATATAGAGGGTGGAGGATCAGAGGAGGCGAAAATCAGGGGGCAAAATTCTCCTATTGCTGGAGGGGTATTCTAGGAGTGCAAAAGGGGGAACCGCTTCACGCAGGCGCACTGGATGCGGGATGGTGTTGGTCGGTTGGTGGGGTCAAAGCTGATTGGCTGCGTGTCGAGGGGCGTGGCCTAAGTTGCGTGGTACGTGTGGCGCCGGCAGAAGACGAAGCTGAAGGAGGTAGCGCGGGGGGATACTCCAACTCCGACATCTACAGCACCATCAACCACCATCTTGAAAAATGGTACACCCAAAGCCCTCCCAACATTGACCCCCCCAATGAAATTAAGTTCTTCTACCGCAATTACATGTCCTCTGAACACAAAAATGACGAGGCCGTCTTAAAAGAAATAATCTCCAAACATGTCCACCCAACCAACCCGGAAAACAAAATCAAATTAATAATTTATTACAAATCCCCCAAGACCTCCAACCTCGTTCTCCGCAACAAACCAGCTTCCACCAAGATAAAGAGCCCGATGACCGACGATCACGTCATTTACCAACATACCTGTAATTATGAGGACTGTGGACCTCATTCCTATATTGGTATGACGCAGACTCGTCTTTCACGTCGGTTAACTCTTCACCTTCAGGCTGGAGCCATCAAAGACCACTCTCTCACCCCCAACCACCCCCACCTCACACGCAACAAGTTAGAGAAACACACCACCATACTCGATAAAGAAAGTGACCCAAGGAGATTACCTATACTCAAAGCGTTATATATCCAAGCCTTACATCCTAACATCAACAACCAAACTCTAGACCTTCAGATCCTTCCTTCTGCCAAAAGGCACTACCCTACAGGACCTAACGCCCCCCCTCGCCCCCCGGTGCCCTTGACGCAGCCCCCCGCGCTACCTCCTTCAGCTTCGTCTTTTGCCAGCGCCACACGTACCACGCAACTTAGGCCACGCCCCTCGACACGCAGCCAATCAGCTTTGACCCAGCCAACCGACCAACACCATCCCGCATCCAGTGCGCCTGCGTGAAGCGGTTCCCCCTTTTGCACTCCTAGAATACCCCTCCACCAATAGGAGACTTTTGCCCCCTGATTTTCGCCTCCTCTGATCCTCCACCCTCTATATATACCCTTCCTGTTTACCTTTTATATCATTCTACCCTTACTTGATAATGCTGGTTGTCCAGTGAAACACGTCGTATATCCTGTATCATCATTTACATTTATGTAACCCTGTACCACCATGAATTTTGCTCATCTCATTCATCTACTTCCTGCCACCCAGCAAAAACCCATCAGAGACCTGGAAACTTTGAATAATAAAATTTCCAATGCAGAAATTGCCATTTCTTTCAACCTCGTATGTATTAAAGAAAAATGTATTACCTGGCTTTACTAATATATATATATATATATATATATAGATATATATATATATATATATATATATATATATATATATATATATATATATATAAATATATATATATACCAGTATATATATATATATATATATATATATATATATATATATATATATTAGTAAAGCCAGGTAATCAATTTTCTTTAATACATACGAGGTTGAAAAAAATTGCAATTTCTGCGTTGGAAATTTTATTATTCAAAGTTTCCAGGTCTCTGATGAGTTTTCGCTGGGTGGCAGGAAGTACATGAATGAGATTAGCAAAATTCATGGTGGTACAGGGTTACATTAATGTACATGATGATACAGGATATACGACGCGTTTCACTGGACAACCAGCATTATCAAGTAAGGATAGAATTATATAAAAGGTAAACAGGAAGGGTATATATAGAGGGTGGAGGATCAGAGGAGGCGAAAATCAGCGGGGCAAAAGACTGCTATTGGTGGAGGGGTATTCTAGGAGTGAAAAAGAAAGAACCGCTTCACGCATGCGCACTGGATGCAGGAAGGTGGTGGTCGGTTGGCGGGGTCGAAGCTTATTGGCTGCGTGTCGAGGGGCGTGGCCTAAGTTGCGTAGTACGTGTGGCGCCGGCAGAAGACGAAGCTGAAGGAGGTAGCGCGGGGGGCTGCGTCAAGGGCACCGGGGGGCGAGGGGGGGGCGTTAGGTCCTGTAGGAAAATGCCTTTTGGCAGAAGGAAGGATCTGAAGGTCCAGAGTTTGGTTGTTGATGTTGGGATGTAAGGCTTGGATATATAATGCTTCGAGTATAGGTAATCTCCTTGGGTCACTTTCTTTATCGAATATGGTGGTGTGTTTCTCTCATTGCGTGTGAGGTGGGGGTGGTTAGGGGTGAGATAGTGGTCTTTGATGGCTCCAGCCTGAAGGTGGAGAGTTAACCACCGTGAAAGACGAGTCTGCGCCATACCAATATAGGAATGAGGTCCACAGTCCTCATAATTACAGGTGTGTTGGAAAATGACGTGATCATCGGTCATCGGGCTCTTTATCTTGGTGGAAGCTGGTTTGTTGCAGAGAATGAGGTTGGAGGTCTTGGGGGATTTGTAATAAATTATTAATTTGATTTTGGTTTTCCGGGTTGGTTGGGTGGACATGCTTGGAGATTATTTCTTTTAAGACGGCCTCGTAATTTTTGTGTTCAGAGGACATAAAATTGCAGTAGATCTTAATTTCATTGGGGGGGGGGGGGGTCAATGTTGGGAGGGCTTTGGGTGTACCATTTTTCAAGATGGTGGTTGATGGTGCTGGAGATGTCGGAGTTGGAGTATCCGTTATTCACTAAAACTTGGGATAGCCTTTCTAGTTCCTGGTGGGTGTCGGCCCAGGTAGAGCAGTGCTTGAGGGCTCTCCTTACATAAGCGGAGATGGAGGATAGAAGATAACGGTGGGGGCATTCACTATCGCCGTTGAGGCATTGTCCTGTGTTAGTTGGTTTAGTGTAGACGGTGGTTTTGGACCCATGGTCGTTCAGAGCTACGAGGATGTCGAGGAAGGGGAGTTGTCCATTGTTTGATTTTTCAAAGGTGAAGTTAAGTCCGGAGGAGGTGATGAAGCGACGCTGGAGCTCCCGTACTTCGTGGAGGTCCTTGATTTGCACGAAGATGTCATCCACGTATCTACAGTAGACGTCGGGTTGTTGGGCAGCTAGGAGCTCTTCCTCGATGGTACCCATAAAAAAGTTCGCAAAAAGAACTCCTAGGGGGCTGGCCATTGCCCCTTAACTTCACCTTTGAAAAATCAAACAATGGACAACTCCCCTTCCTCGACATTCTCGTAGCGCTGAACGACCATGGGTTCAAAACCACCGTCTACACTTAACCAACTAACACAGGACAATTCCTCAACGGCGATAGTGAATGCCCCCGCCGTTATCTTCTATCCTCCATCTCCGCTTATGTAAGGAGAGCCCTCACGCACTGCTCTACCTTGGCCGACACCCACCAGGAACTAGAAAGACTATCCCAAGTTTTAGTGAATAACGGATACTCCAACTCCGACATCTCCTGCACCATCAACCACCATCTTGAAAAATGGTACAACCAAAGCCCTCCCAACATTAACCCCCCCCCCCCCAATAAAATTAAGATCTACCGCAATTTAATGTCCTCTGAACACAAAAAATTACGAGGCCGTCTTAAAAGAAATAATCTCCAAGCATGTCCACCCAACCAACCCGGAAAACAAAATCAAATTAATAATTTATTACAAATCCCCCAAGACCTCCAACCTCGTTCTCCGCAACAAACCAGCTTCCACCAAGATAATGAGCCCGATGACCGACGATCACGTCATTTACCAAAATACCTGTTATTATGAGGACTGTGGACCTCATTCCTATATTGGTATGACGCAGACTCGTCTTTCACATCGGTTAACTCTCCACCTTCAGGCTGGAGCCATCAAAGACTACTATCTCACCCCTAACCACCCCCACCTCACACGCAACGAGAGAAACACACCACCATACTCGATAAAGAAAGTGACCCAAGGAGATTACCTATACTCAAAGCATTATATATCCAAGCCTTACATCCCAACATCAACAACCAAACTCTGGACCTTCAGATCCTTCCTTCTGCCAAAAGGCACTTTCCTACAGGACCTAACGCTCCCCCTCGCCCCCCGGTGCCCTTGACGCAGCCCCCCGGGCTACCTCCTTCAGCTTCGTCTTCTGCCGGCGCCACACGTACTACGCAACTTAGGCCACGCCCCTCGACACGCAGCCAATCAGCTTCGACCCCGCTAACCGACCACCACCTTCCCGCATCCAGTGCGCATGCGTGAAGCGGTTCTTTCTTTTTCACTCCTAGAATACCCCTCCACCAATAGCAGACTTTTGCCCCCTGATTTTCGCCTCCTCTGATCCTCCACCCTCTATATATACCCTTCCTGTTTACCTTTTATATCATTCTATCCTTACTTGATAATGCTGGTTGTCCAGTGAAACGCGTCGTATATCCTGTATCATCATGTACATTAATGTAACCCTGTACCACCATGAATTTTGCTAATCTCATTCACCTACTTCCTGCCACCCAGTGAAAACTCATCAGAGACCTAGAAACTTTGAATAATAAAATTTCCAACGAAATTGCCATTTCTTTCCACCTCGTATGTATTAAAGAAAATTGATTACCTGGCTTTACTAATATATATATATATATATATATATATATATATATATATATATATATATATATATATATATATATATATATATATATATATATATATATATACCTGTATATATATATATATATATAAAACAAATACTTGTGATCAAATTATGTAGTAAAACTTGCAGGAAAAATTCAAGATATGAACACCAAGCTTTTGTTTATTCTCTCAAGACATCTTCAGGGTAATGCAAGAATACAGTGGAAGGCGGAGGCTTAAATTATAGGTTTGATTCCCAAAGGGAAGTAGAGAAAACCTAATATTTAGTAGGGGCCCCGGAATCATTGACGATGTTGCCTATTAGTATAATAGTCTCCATTCAACATCCACGTCAGTCGTTTGAATCATTCGCCGCGAGGAAGAATAAGAGTCATCTTCATAAGTGCAACCCTACTTCTCATATGGAATCGTCACAGATCGGGTACCCACTACAAAAAAACTTCGTAAAAAATAAGAGAACAAAAAAGGGAAACAATTTCCCATCTTAACACTGTTAATCACAAGCTTCCCACATTCGGTGGATTTTCTTGTGTTGTGGCTTCTTGCCGCCTCTCGCCAAGCGCAACGATTCGTCCTTCAATGATATATCAAGATAACTAAAAAATATCAATGAATGGGAAGGGGATGGCTGGGAGGGACTTCTTCGTCAATGATTCCGGGGCCCCTACTAAATATTAGGTTTTCTCTACTTCCTTTTGGGAATCAAACCTATAATTTAATAGTGACCCCTCCATCATTGACGATGTTGCCTGAATTCAAGACTTGAGGGGGACATTCGTAGTAGTATTAAAACTCCTCATAACCGTATGGTTAAGTCAAGAAACCTCATAACAGCAAAAGCTATTTGTATAATTATGTAGTTGTGCTTACAACACAGTTAAACAATATTGACAGGGGGAGAGCAGTGCGTTGCTTCAAAGAAGCCTGCTCCAACAACAGAGTCCTCATACATGAGGTGTTTGTTGTATTGGGTGAGAGAGTTAAAAGCATAACTCTTCGTTCCCTTGGGCCGGAACCGATGCTGAGCTCAGCTCGGTTCCCGGCATCGTCATATTGACAAATATTAATCATACTGAAACTAGTGTAGCTAGCCAGGAACATATCGGAGTCGCCGTCTGATGTCTATCGATCTCCTGAGTCTAGTGCGACTAGCCTGGAAACTTGAAAATTCTATAACCTGTAGGGCAAATAATTATATAACCTGTAGGGTAAATAATTCTTTATTATTCATAAAAACAACATAAATTGGACAGTTAGAATGGAAATATTTATAGAGTCCCTTAGGACCTATTGTAATCTAGTGTCACCTACTTTTCGTAATCTAGTACCACTAGCAAGGAAAATGAACATAATATATACAGTATAATGAACAGTAGTGTAACACAATCTTTTATTATTCGTAAGCTACATGAGCTTTAATTAAGCTTTGCAAACTTAAAATGAATACATCAGGTTTAATAAATAAAAAAAAATCCTGAGCTTCTTAGCTCGTGCATATCTAATTGGGCTTGGCTCAGCGTAAATAACGCCTAGCTTGCCCTGCATTAACACTTAATCCTGTGGAAGGGGGTTTATCTCTTGTACTGGGATCCACATACCCCCCCCCCCATTTTCTTAAGCCCCTATCGGGCGTCCACAACACAGTACTAACGGCTGGAATTACAAGTAAAACAACAGAAGGAGTGTGCCCATGTGCAGACTATAAGAAAAAAGGGGCTGGGCCGTAAAAGAAATTGAGTTTGTATCCAAAAAAGGGACCAATTATATGCAAAGAAAAAGGTCTGCACCTAGGGCGCCTCCTGAGACTACCACGTCCTCTGCCCACTCGGTGTGGAGCGAGGACACGTAGGATCCTGGAAAAAACTTAGAGAGCTAGAACAACAACTGGCTATATCAGTTAGTCCGCCGGGGGATGTTGAAAATTGTCTAGTCTAAGAGAATCGAACAAGATACCTGGGGGGACATGAGCCGTAGGACCGGAATGGCCCCGACCCCGGCTTCCCCTGGCGGTAAAAGTACCTCAGTCTGAACTGTTTTGCCACATACCGCTCAAAGGTCGTTCATGATTGCATAAAGAGGTCAGAGAAAGCTCCGGTTCAGCGCGGCTGGCCATATATTAAGGAGGGACAGGCGTTTAGTGGAAGCCGGAGGGAAAACAAGGAGCCTGGGATTGAAACTGTCACTTTTGAAGGGTGATTGTTGGCGGCCATTACATAAAAATTTAAGAGAGCTGATATGTTTGAGAGATCTTTGGTGCGTAAGGACTTCTAACAGCGTTAAGTTATCGCTAGGCTTTACTGAAAGTATAAGCCTAAGTAACGAAAAGCGCACGCTTTTTGCCAGATCAGTATAAGCCGCTCTGCTGGCCGTGTGTAAGGAGAACGTGGCTGTACTTTCATATGGAACAAATTAAGGGCGAAGGAGCCCATAACGGTTTTCATCAATCTCATTGGAGAAGAAAAGTGGGGGGAGAGTAAATAACTGAGTCGGCCTTCAGAGGTTATCGTAAAAGTGGGGACCTGCCGTTAATCTGTCCCTGACCCTGGTAAAACGTCTCGGTACGTGCGCACAACTCGAATAAGCATATGTAAAGAGGAAGAAATCCTCTCTAATATTAGAGATTTGAATAAGAACCCGCCAGGACGAACTTTTAGCCCCTCGCGGCGGGACACTTCCCAAAAAGGGACCACCCCAACCAGGCCTGCTGAGGGCTTAAAATTGCGTAATCATGAAGTGAGCTTAGCGAGAGTGAGTACCGATTCGCGTTGTACCGCACGTAAAGAGAGGGACATCCTGGGGAATTGACAAGGGTAACTGTAGGAGAGACCCCTAAGGATACCGTAGTCCAAACCATCTAGATATACTGACTAGTAGGACATCACCCTAAAGACCTCCTGGGAGCCGTCTGCCGGCAGACAGTTGTCTGGCTTATCACCCAAGTAAGTGTGAGAGAGGCGACCTTTCCTGGTATGTGTCTGTCGCAGGGTTACGGCGTACGCACACCAGACCTGGGCCGGGGATCGTGTGTCTCCTGTGTAATTACTAGGTATCACATCCCTTACGCAGAGGGTTGTATCATTCTGTTATCTGACGCCGGGTGAGGCAACGTCGCGTGACTTTCTTTCTGGCGAGTACATTGCGGTGACCGGCATAGGCCGGTCAGATTGTTTGAAGGAAAGAAAATTTGAATTACCCTAGCCGGAGACCTAGGTTCCGTTACATGGGAGTGTCCATCTAGAATGTTGTCCGGCAACGCTTGCAGGGTTCTTGTATCGGGGGGGGGGGGGGGGGGGTTTGCATAGGGGCTGAGTCATAACCCATGGGTAATTGCTCAGCTAAGTGGTGAGTACTGATTGCCTAGATGCAACGTTATCCCTGATTCTGGGGAATTTTTTGTTTTGAAAGTTAGTAACTGTAAACAATTCCCATACTGTGGGCATTTAGGTATCTATCGATCATGGCCGCCAGGCCCAATTGATCTATACAAAAAACTCGCCCAATCCGCACCAGGATCTATGCCCACCGGGCATTGCTGGGAATTCCAGAGACAAACTTAGATGCAGCCTGTCGTAATCTTACAGTGCAAATAATTCAATTGTTAAGATGCAAACAAAAATTTTGGGAGTTCCGTGTGGGGGCAAAAGTAAAATTTTGACTAAACCACTGCACACCCCCCTCCCCCTCCTGTTCTCCCCGCCGTGCTGATCTGGAAAAAAAATCCAGGAATCAATACTCATAAGGATAACTTGAGAGGAGTTAATCACATGCTAGTACAAGTCCGCCGGAAAGTTAGAAAACTCACTATTAGTATAATCTTCGACCGGACCTGAGTCTGTCAAATATTGGAATTATTTGATGTAGAAAAAAAAGCCTACCTGTGACTAGCATCACTGGCCCAAAAACCGTGTAGATTATAGCATATAATCTGACCTTCGGAACTAGATCGCCGCAGGGCGATGAAGCCGGAGGTCCTGGGTATATAGACTCCCTCACCCTGGCGGACTCGCTGAGCGATTAGCCCTTTGACCCGATATGACCCGAGGTTACCCGTGAAACGGGCTCATGTCGTATGTCAGAGAGGGTAAGTCTTATTGCTCGGCTACAAACTGGGTAAATTCCATTGGAGGGCCGAGTACAGGGGCTTTTCACTAATATATATTATGATTACATTACGTATGATATTTACTTAAGTAAAAAATACACTCTGTATTTATAAAATTTAAAATAATAAATTATATACTTAATTACTTTAATAAGTACCACTTCCCGTCGGGAGGCATGTAAGAAAGTCCACATGCCGTGACATTCGGAGGGTTTGTCAACTATTCGTAAAGTAGACCCTAGCGGCCCTGCTAAGTAAAGAAAACGGCCGGAAAAACCGTCCACAATTGTGCAGAGGCATCGACTTCACACAGATGCCAATCTATGACCGGAGTCATCAGGCCAGTTGGCGGTGGGTATCTGCGTGCAAAAGAAAAATTGCTAGCAGGCGCCGGAACGTGTACCTAGCCGCCGTAAAAGACGGGGTAAACACCACAAATGGCTGTTCACAAAGAAGACGGAGTGCCATCCTATGACAAGAGTCATTGTTTCGGCCAGTTGGCGGCTGGTATCTGCGCGTTTTTTTATGAAAAAAATGCTAGCAGGCGCCGGAACGTTTACACCTAGCTGCCGTGAACGACGGGGTAAACACAACAATGGGCCAGGCGGCACGCCGAAATATTTTTTCTTTGCCGGACATCCCTCCTTCCGCCAGCCATACCAGGTCGCCGGAAGAAGGGAAAAACCACAAAGATCCCAAGACAGGGGGGGAAGAGGAACACAACCCCACGCCGGCACTGAACGGTCTCGGAACAGGGCCCGGCGGGGCCAGAGGGGAGTTCACTCGGTGAAAAGCACAACAACGAGAAAAAACCACCCTTACTCTCAAACCAACCCTGACGTAAGGACGTCTCCTTGGACTCCCGGGAAGTGTGCAACACTAACCCTCAGGCAGCGCAAGAAAAAAGGGGACACAAAATCATTCACATATCGAGAAAAATTAATAGATCCCCCCCCCCAAACGCTAACCTAAAGGCTTAATCATAAGAAAATAACTTTCAAAATTAAAAAAAACACAAAAGAGCAGCGAAAGCAGAGCAAAAGGCTCCGAGAAAGCCCCCAAATGGGACCTCTCAGCAAATACGGACGCCAGAAGGTCCCACAACCACGTGTGACAACCGTAATCCGGCGCGTCTGCTAAAAGACAAAGACGGGGTCCCAAGGCCCAAAGCTGAACTAAGGAACAGCTAGCGATGAATAAAAGCCTCCTAACTAAATGGAACGCAAAAGAACTAACAAAGGCTCAGGGAAAACCCCCAAATGGGACTTCCCGGCAGACACGGAACGCCGGAAGGTCCCACAACCACGTGTGACAACCTTAACCCAGCGCGTCTCCTAAAAAGACAAAGACGGGGTCCCAAGACCCACAGCTGGACAAAGGAACAGCTATCGAAGAATAAAAGAGCCACCTAACTAAAGGAAAAGCAAAAACTAAGGCGCATAGCAACAATGAAAACCACGCGCGTGGTAACAAGAATAAACACAACAAGTAAGCACCTGAAAGTACCCTAATTTTAACACTTCCTGCGGGATTTGCTAGCAAATCTAAACCCTGCTCACTATCTCCCAGATACACACAAATGAGAAAAGACTCACTAGAGGAGAGCGAACGTCGAATGAAGCCGGAGCACGGGGGCACCAGTGTTGACAGCAGGCCCGCGAGGAAGAGAAGGACGAATCGTTGCGCTTGGCGAGAGGCGGCAAGAAGCCACAACGCAAGAAAATCCACCAAATGTGGGAAGCTTGTGATTAACAGTGTTAAGATGGGAAATTTTTTCCCTTTTTTGTTCTCTTATTTTTTACGAAGTTTTTTCGTAGTGGGTACCCGATCTGTGACGATTCCATAAGAGAAGTAACGTTGCACTTATGAAGATGACTCTTAAGGCCGCGTCATACAGAGGCCGAACGTTCTAGGACAAAGTCCCGAATAGGATGACTTGGCAAATTTTTACCGAATTATGCCGAGACTCTCTCGATTCGTGAGGCCTACGAACATGGCCCGAACGAGTTAAGAATAATATACGATAGTCAAGAACGACCTACGACAAACTCCCGAACAACTACCGAACAAGAACCGAACATAAACTCGTTATGCAAAGAATGAGTTACGAACATACCCGAATCATCAGACACAGTTCCGAATGACATTGGAATGATTTACGATAATGAACCGAACTTGACCGAACTAAACCCGATGAGATGCCGACAAACAACCGATAGAGAAGAACAACATTAGAACAACATCAGACTGCTTTACGAACATTCTTACTGTAGCAAGAACATTTGTACCTGCCCTATATAAAAGAAATGGGTTGGCTCACACCCCACCAGTCTCAACCCAGCGATCGACACGGCAACATGGCAGCACCCCCTGATGACCTGTGCGATGATTTGGAGAGGGCCATACACTACCAGGAGCTTGTCGTTGCCACCCTCAATCATCAGCTGATGTGCCACACCCTCCTGAAATTAAAGCGGGCCCGCCGTGTACGTGCCAGGAGACCACGAAGCTGCAGCGTCAAGCCATTGTATAGACAGAGATTATCCTACGGACACTACCACCAATTGATGAAGATGCTAATGGCAATCGACAAGCCCACCTACAAGTACTATCTCCGTATGGACGAGGAGCTCTACAATGAAATCGTAAGCCGTGTGACACCCCGGATCAAGAAGGAGGACACCAATTGGAAGAAGCCCCTGGAGCCTGGTTTGCGAGTTGCCATGACTCTAATATACAATGTACACTTGTAAAGAACTTTTTTATGATGCATAAGAACATGTGAATTTGGTGTCCATTTGGCAAATTGTATTGTATTTTGTTGGATAAATTAAACAATTATTTTCAATATCAAAGTGCACGACTTGTTTCCATTGTCCATATGTAAATATTATCTCATCAACATTTTAACGTGGTTAATTATTTCACACGTACCTTGCTCTTCCTGGTCGCACTTTTGACCAGGTGTGGTTGGAGAAAGAAGAAAGTCGCCTTTATCCACTGCTCTCGCTCCGTCAGGGACTTGGTACCAGAACCAGACTTGACCTCCACCAGCTTCCCATACCGCGTCCGCATCCCCTCCAACCATTTAAACAGCACTTGAACTGCAAAACAATAAATTTACATAAATACCTGTACACTCCATACATTTCTGAACACAAAATATCAAAAAGAATTCCATTATATCTCACCTGTAACAACCAACTCCGTGGCTTTTTTGTTGAGCACGCTGTCCTTCATACTCCTGTCACGGAATGCCCTCAGCTTCCTGTTGTAGAGGAACTCATTATCGCGGTACCACTCCGCGACAGCCACCTCCTGTGCCTCCGGCAGGATGGCGTAGACACGCTTCCTTTTATCGGCTGGGCGCTGTTTTTGAGGTGTTGCAGAAGCCGGTGTGTCTTGGGAGTCCTGTGGGTGGGTCGTCGAGCCGGTTGATGTCGTTTGCTGGGTAGACATCTGCGTCTGGTCCTCATCATTGTCCGACTCGTGCATCGGGCTGTCACCTAATTCCGGGAAATTCTTTGGAAAGAAGCGGCGTTTTATGGGTAGGGTGGTGACATCTTCATCTGCATTGCTGCTGACGGTGACGTCTTCATCGGAGATGTGTTGGGCAGCCTCATACTGTGTGTTGTGTTCTGTCTCCTCCTCCGAGGCTGATGACATAACATTCACGGAATCCTGGGTGAGGAACAGGTCGACGGACGCGTTGTCAGGGGCTGTAGTAGGAGCTGGGGTCTTGGCAGCCTTCTTCCCTTTAAAATTGAGTTTTGATCCCTTGGGCATGGTGAAGGTGTGTAGAGTAGAGTCGTTGTGGGTGGCTGGATAGAGTGGTGAATCACTGACTACTGTGAGTGATGCATCTCCCGGCAGCTATATATAGGGGTCCGTGCGGGCGGCTGCCAACGTACGATCAGTCGGGTTCACTCAGGGTCTCGTGTGCACTTTGCGCTTGCCCCGGTCCCGCGCTCCAGTGATTCAGGTGTGCCGTGTGCAAATTGTGAAAGGTGTGCGTACCCACGCGGACCCACGTGGGACCGAAACTAATTCCGACACGTAGGCAGTTATTCGGGGAAAGTTCCGTTGTTACTCGTAGCTAATTCTATTAGTTCGTAATCAAATCTGAATTAATTCTTAATTAAACAAGATTAATCGAGCATTCATCGTAATTTTATCGATGTTTTGTCGGGAATTGTTCGGGATTTGTTCGGGTAGTTCATAACAGATTCGGCAATTGAAAAAAGTACCGAACAAGTCCCGAAACATAAGACCAAACTACGAATTAATCAGAACAACTCCCGAACGAGTTACGAATAACTCAAGACCAACATCCGACCATTTTGTAACGTTTTTTTTACCCGAATGTTCGTAGAAATTTAGTGTAGCCACTAAATTTTTCCCGACTCTCCGGAATGTCGGCAACATACATGAACAACATCAGACCAACATCAGACCAACCCACGAATATTACGGAACGTATGCCGAATTATGCAGAATCTACCCGACCGGCCTGAAATTTGAATTTTTTTGCAAGTCATCCTATTCGGGACTTTGTCCTAGTACGTACGGCCTCTGTATGATGCAGCCTTTATTCTTCCTCGCGGGGGTTGATTCAAACGACTGACATGGATGTTGAATGGAGACTATTATACTAATAGGCAACATCGTCAATGATGGAGGGGCCACTATTAAATACCCCTTCTATATCATATGTGATATGCTAACTATAGTCTATTCACTGTAAGTAGGCGAGAAATCATGACCTCTATCCTCTGTAACTCGAAAAGGGTTAGAGTAATCGAGCTAATATGTCTACCATATGGGAAGAGTCTGTCAAGGAATAGATGTGAAAATTTACAGCCAATTTGTTCAAGAATTTATTGAGTTTCAGAGGTTAGTGGTCATGATGTTTTGCCTACTTACAGCGAATAGACTATAGCATATAAAGACAAAAGTGTTGCCATCTTACTGCATTCTCCGATTATTTTTACATTACAAATTTTCATTAAGGGAGCCCACCTCGCTTTGTATTCTCTTTCTTTCACTCTCTCTTTGGCTTGTATCCATTCGGCCCCATTCAGCCTACTGTTTTAAGATGTTTACCCCCATCCTGGTGTCGCTACTGCTTGCCAGCATATTTATATTTTTGTTTTGACAGCAAGCTAAATTTGTAAATTTTTCGATAGAAAAATGTCTCCGGCGAAGCCAGATTTCTCCGTATACAATGCTGGAAGAAATCGACACCTGGATGGGGATAAACGTCTTAAAGCAGTTGGCTGAATGAGGCCGAATGAATACAAGCCAGGGAAAGAGAGACAAGGATAGAAAGATAAAAACAAACCGATGACCCCCTTAATAATAGCTAGAAGACCGATTAGAGGTGCGTAATCGGATCTTGAATTGTTTACAAAGGATTGAAGGGTAAAGATCTGCTGCCCTCCTCTCCAGGGAACAAGACAATTAATGATGCTCTGTCCTATACATTATATTACCATTAATTTATCTCCTTCATTAAGGGGGGTCACCGGCTTATTTTTATCTTTCTCTCCTTTTCTCTGGCTTGTATCCATTCGGCCCCATTCAGCCAACTCATTTAAGACGTTTATCCCCTTCCAGGTGTTGATTTCTTCCTGGCGAGCGATAGCGAGCCAGCATTGTTTGGAGAAATCCGGCTTCGCCGGAGACATTTTTCTGTCGAAAAATGTACAAATTTAGATTGCTGTCAAAACAAAAATACATTTATGCTGGCTCGCTACCGCTCGCCAGGAAAATATTGGCACCTGGATGGGGTAAAAGTCAGTAGGCTGAACGGGGCCGAATGGATACAAGCCAAAGAGAGTTGGAGATAAAGAGAAAACAAAAGCGAGGTGGGCTCCTTAACTCATTCTCTCATTTGCATTATTCCAGTTTGTATATACTTCTCTCTCTCTCTCTCTCTCTCTCTCTCTCTCTCACACACAATTTGTACATAATTTCTCTACCTGCATATCTATCTATCTAGCTGTCTATCTATCTACTGTTTATCTATCAATAATTATATGTCCTACTATCTAGCAGTTTATCTATCTATATATTAATCAATCCATCTATCTATCTAGCTGTCTATCTATCTACTGTTTATCTATCAATAATTATCTGTCCTACTATCTAGCAGTTTATCTATCTATATATTAATTAATCTATCTATCTAGCTAGCTGTCTGTCTTTCTATCTAACTGTATATATTTACTTATCTAGCTGTCTATCTATTCACCTAGCTATCTATGCCTATATAGCTCTCTCTCTCTCTCTCTCTCTCTATATATATATATATATATATATATATATATATATATATATATATCAATCTATTTATCTACATATCTATATATATATCTATCTATCTATCTATCTATAAACTCATGTATTTTGGGCTGGGACATTTTTCTATTAAAAAATGTACAAATTGATCTTGAAGAAGGGTCTTGGGGGAGGGGGGAGGAGAGGGGGAAGCGTTAAGCTTGATGGAGGTCTAGGGAGGAAACTAAAAAAAACAAATATATATATATATATATATATATATATATATATATATATATATATATATATATATATAAATGAACAAATAAATACACCCATCCTCCCTCAATTGATGGTATTTGATAGGAGTAAAAGCATATTAAATTTCTACAATGCACTCCCTTCCACTACCAACAAAGAGTTATAAATCTCCACACAGACGATAACTATATAGAGTGTGCTGTGTCGGTGTTTTTTTTTTTTTTTTTTTTTTTTTTTTTTTTAAGAGACAATGAACGGAGGAAGGAAAAACACAGATAAAACAAAAAGGTCCATGTGCCTAAAGGCATCCTCCATTCATAAAATGTTTGTAACAACTGGATTTAAACATTTGTAAATTGTAAGTTTGTGGAAAGCAATTCGAGGGAAGTGAATTCCAAAGAGTAGTAGCTCTGGGGATAAATGAATTCTGATAAGCAGAAGTTCTGTATTGTGGAGGAGAAAGTGTAAATTCATGGGTGCTCTCAGCTGCCCTAGTTCTACGGGGAAAGATGTGGAGAGGCGGCACAATTGAAGCAAGTTCCTCGGAACAATTGCTGTGAAAATATCTGTAGAATAATGCAAGGGATGCAACGTTTCTTCGTATGGATAATGTAGGAAGGTCCTGTGTGATTGCAGGGTTATTGATTAATCTAATAGCTTTATTTTGAATTTTGTCCAACTGCCTCAATGCAACCACTCCACTTCCACCCCACAGAGGTGAACAGTACTCCATCTGAGAACACACATGACTTTTATATATTACGGCCAACTGCTCGTCAGTGAAGAATTCTCGAACTCTGTGCAGGAGTCCCAGTTTTTTAGAGGCATTCTTAGCAATGCTTCTAACATAATGTGTCCAGCTCAAGTTAGTAGTTAATGTTACACCGAGAATGTCAATACTAGGGGAAGTGGGAATATTTACATCATTAAAAAATATATGGGAGTCAGTGAGATTCTGTCGGTTAGAAAATTGAATGTACTTGGTTTTCTGTGCATTAAAGGAAACTAGATTCTTTTGTCCCCATCCATTAATTCTAGAAAGGTCTTGGTTCAGAGAAATTGCAGTGTTTATTTTTGAATTTATAAGATCGGGTTGGGTGAAAGAATTGGTAAATGTGAAGGAACTGTGGAGTGTTGAGTCATCTGCGTAGGAATGTATTGGATGATGAGTGGTAGATATGAGATCATTGAAATGAAGGAGGAACAGAATTGGGGCCAAAACTGATCCCTGGGGAACACCAGCATTTATTGAGTGAAATTGAGAATAAAGGCCATCTACCATTACACGTATTTTTCTGTTATGAAGATAAGAAGAAATTAGTGGAACTAATGATGCAAGGCCGTAGTGTGACATCTTCGACAATAAGGATTGATGCCAGACTCTTATCAAATGCCTTTGATATATCCAGTGCTATTGTATGTGTTTCACCATGTTGGTCTGTAGCTTGGTTGATTTGATGCGTAAGAAGGCAAAGAATGTCTGCAGTTGATCGACATCGTCTAAAACCATATTGCCTATCACTGATTAATTTATTATTCTCAATATGCTTAATTATGTGATTATTTAATATAATTTCAAAGACTTTACCAAGAGTGGAAGTTATAGCTATTGGTCTGTAGTTTGATGGATCTGAAGAGGCACCTTTTTTAGGAACTGGGTGAATGTTTGCTTCTTTCCAGGGTACTGGGAAGCATGAGGTATGAGTACACAGACGGAACATTTTTGCCAATACAGGAGCGAGCACCAAGGAGCAATTCTTAAGTACTATTGGAGGAATTTCATCTGGACCAGGAGCCTTATCTACTGAGAGATTCTGCAAAATAGTTTTGACATGTCTGGTGTGGATCTTAAGTGAGGGAATTTCAGGCGAATTAAAATTAAGTACAGGGACATCTTGATCTATTTCATCTAAGGTTGAGTTGGTGGAGAAAATATCCGCAAGAAGGTTAGCTTTACCTCTTGGGTCACTTACAAGATTGCCAGTCGGAGATTTTAATGGTGGAATGGATGAAGCAGTAGTGAAGTTGGATTTGAATGAGTTAAGAGTAGACCAAAATATTTTGTTATCATTTGGATTATTTAGAAGTTTATTTGCCTGCTTGTGGAGAAAGTTTGATTTAGTTAGGTTTAATACAGTTTAGGCATGATTTCTGATGTTTCTAAAGTAATTAAAGGCTTCATGTGTTTTTGATCTTGTGTATGCATTGTAGGCTATTGCTTTTTGTTCAGTTACTCTAGCACAATTATGGTCAAACCATTTAGGTGAATTAGATCTTTTACTGTACTTTTGATGAGGAATAAAAGTTTCCATTCCAATTTTACAAAATCTTGTATGTGGCTCAAGGTGGAGTGTGCATCATTAGAAAAGAAAGAGGTCCAGGGAATATCAATAAAGAAACCTTGAAGACCCTCCCAGTCTGCCCTATCGTAATGCCATTTAGTCACCAAAACAGGTTCAGAGTGGGAAGGTGTGGTAGGTGATAGACAGGTGGCCTGTATCAGACAGTGATCAGAAGATCCAAGCGGGGACCTCACTCTAACATGTGAGTTCAGAGAGAGAGTGAGTGAGTGAGTGAGTGAGAGAGAGTGTGACATTCCTTACATATCATTTGGAAACCCATTAACGCCATCAGACAGTACAGTAGGACCATACGGCTGGGAGAGTGTAGATAGCAGAGAATAGTTGTAGATAGTTGTAGATAAAGGAAGCTATTGGAATGGTTTTGGTATGTGTGTTAATATTCTGTATACGTCGTCGAGGTGTCCCCCGACTGGGTGCAAACATGATATACATGCTAGGACGTACTACCACATCCAATAAATGTCCGCTACGGCTGGGATCGAACCCAGGTCAAGCAGATTCACACGTGAGCGTGCTCTCCAGTCGACCGCTGCGACTCCTGCAGAGAGAGAGAGTGAGAGTGAGTGAGTGAGTGAGTGTGGGAGTGTGTGTGTGTGAGAGAGAGAGAGTTAGAGTTAGTTACACAGAGTTACACATATGCTCAGACCACACAGACCTTGCGGTGCCTACTAGGTGGTCCGGCCTAAATACTATTAGACAGGGACAGTTTATAGTAGAAGAATAAGACAGCAAAGTAACCACCCTCCACATAAAAAGCCGGAGAGAGAGAGAGAGCGAGAGAGAGAGAACCCAACAGACTCATTGATACGAAACTTACAGCAAAAATACACAGACAAACAGACAGGCAGAAAGCATAGTCCAATATTTATTATAGCCAATATTACTAAAGGCCGGGTTTGAGCGTCCCCCAGGAAAAGGCACAGCGAAGTACAGGCTTTTATCCAGAAATAGGAGAGAAATATTGGGAGCTTTTCTGGTACACTTTTCTGGAATTTCTCTCGTCTCATACACACAAATGAGACTTGGATATTATAAACATATGTCTGACGTAATGCTTGCATTATGATCGTTAAATGTTGATTGTTTTTTTTAACAACTTACATATACCGGTAGACAGAGAGAGAGAGAGAGAGAGAGAGAGAGAGAGAGAGTTAAAATTAGTTAGTTTGTATAAGATTGTACTGTATGTGAATATGTAGGGAGTCAATCAGATAAACTCCCTCCCCCAAACCGGGCAGGATAAAAAACACTAACCACATAATAGCAAACACAGTGGCCCTAAACGTTTCTTCTATATACACATTTAATAGCAGACACAGTGGCCCTAAACGTTTCCTCTATACACACATTTAATAGCAGACACAGTGGCCCTAAACGTTTCTTCTATATACACATTTAATAGCAGACACAGTGGCCCTAAACGTTTCCTCTATATACACATTTAATAGCAGACACAGTGGCCCTAAACGTTTCCTCTATATACCCATTTAATAGCAGACACAGTGGCCCTAAACGTTTCCTCTATATACCCATTTAATAGCAGACACAGTGGCCCTAAATGTTTCCTCTATATACCCATTTAATAGCAGACACAGTGGCCCTAAACGTTTCCTCTATATACCCATTTAATAGCAGACACAGTGGCCTTAAACGTTTCCTCTATATACACATTTAATAGCAGACACAGAGGCCCTATACATTTCCTCTATATACACATTTAATAGCAGACACAGTGGCCCTAAACGTTTCCTCTATATACACATTTAATAGCAGACACAGTGGCCCTAAACGTTTCCTCTATATACACATTTAACTCCTTCAGTCATATTACGTTCCAGTAAGTCCACGGAGGCGGGAGCCCGGTATCATTGCCACTGCACCACACAACTGTCAAAATCACACTGCTGACCGTTAGAATTGTCGGAGAAACCTGGGGTTGCCACCAACCAACAGATTTTCATCTAACTTACCGGACTTACTGAGCTCCATATGACGCTCAATTGCATCATAAACTTATTAGAGAGGTATGTAGATAAGTCCATATGATGCAATTGCGTCATATGAGTTATTTGGCATTAAAATCCATATGACGCGATAGCATCACATAAGTCTGAAGGGGTTAACTCCCTCTGACATATTATGGTCCAATAAGTCGGAGGAGGCGGGAGACACGGTATTATTGCCACTGTACCCCACAACTGTCAAAACCACACTGTGGGACCATTAGTAGTTTGAGAAACTTGGGGTTGCCACCAATCGACAGATTTTCATCTAACTTACCTAACTTACTGAGCTCCATATGACGCTAGAGCGTCTTATAACTTATTAGAGAGCTATGAAGATAGGTTCATATGACGCTCTAGCGTCATATGAGTTTTTTGGCATAAGTTCCATATGACGCGATAGCGTCATATGAGTCGGAGGGAGTTAATAGCAGACACAGTGACCCTAAACGTTTCCTCTATATTTCCATTACATAACCACTGTCCTAACCTATTCACTGGCCCCATTACCCTATAATTTATTTTGTATCTATCTTTATTTATTATTTATGTATTCTATAATTATTTATATATATTTGTTTATTAGTAGGTAATAGTATAGGGATTCTTGTGCATATACACGTGATGAACTGTATTAGAGAGATCGTAATTAATATACAAACTGATAATTCACATGCTGTTTGATCACAGATCCCGAAAAAATACCGACAAAATGTGTGTGTGTGTGACCTAACCTTCGACCTGCCTATACCATCCATGTAGCCAGGTTATTATGACCCCAGCTGGCCTATCAGTGACCACCGGGCGACTTTAATGGTGGGGAGTTTTATGGGTTATGTGAGACAGTTTGCCGTAGTGACCCCTCTTAACCGCATATTACCCTCTCCCATTTTCTATCCCATAACTTACAGATTACTTTCCTTATTAAAAGCTTTATACGTTTAGTTTAATGTATACACAGTTTAATATTTCTAGTGTTTTAAACAATCTATAAATGAAGACGCACATCAACTACAGATTACTTTCCTTATTACAAGAACTATACTTACAATTTAGTTTTACCGCTTTTATGAGTTAGTTTGGCATAGTAACCCCTCTTAACCGCATATTGCCCTCGCCCATTTTCTATCCCAACCTGAAGGGGAGTGGGGCCGTTTTTCTGCCCCCCCCCCCCCCCCCCCCTTCTCCCTCGTGTTTAGCCCATTAGATTTTAGATTTAAAGACGTTAGGCCTATTAGTATGGCAATTTTAAGACTTTACGCACCATTTCTTTTTCAATATTAAGACCTTTCGTGCCATTTAGGTGTTGATTTATTCCTGGCGAGCGATATCAAGCCTGTAATTTTAGGAGTAAACGGCCATCGGCCGGGACATTTTTCTACCGAAAAATGTACAGATTAATCTTGAAGAGGGGTGGGGGGAGGGTCTATGGGGGTGTTTTCTACAGCTTGATGGAAGTTTATGGAGGAAACTAAAAAAATATAAAAAGATAAAACAATAAGCAAATTAATACACCCATCTCCCCTTACCCGCATATTGCCCACGCCCATTTTCTATCCCAACCTATAAATGAATACTCTCATCAATTACAGGTTACTCTCCTTATTACAAGCTTTATACTTGATGGTTAATGCCCCTTTCCCATTTATGCGACTTCATATGATTTTCATCGCCGACACCCATAAATTGGCAACATGTCGCACAGCAATCGTATACCCTCGCATAATAATCGTATGAATCGCAAGGCCTCGCAAGGGCCCTCGCGGGTCATCGCAAATGTTCGGTTTGTTCAAAATTTTGGACGAGGACTCACGAGGGTTTGTAGCCCTCGCAAGCATCGTCGAGCATCGCAGAGGGATCTGCGAGGCCCTCTGAGTTCATCGGCGACATCGGCGAGCATCGGCGAGACATCGCGGAGGGTTTCGCACAAAAAAAACTTTGCAATGTTGCACGGCGGCTCACTGATGATCTCAGATGTTCTGCTCGCTGATGCTCTCAGATGTTCCGAGAACATCGACGATGCCAAAGACACCTTCGGCGAGGTGGGTAAAAAAAAATGATTAGGCCTATAGTGAACCTGTCAACCTTTTTTTCTATGCACCTCTCTTGGGGGGTTCACCTTTTTTTTTTCTCTTTCTCTCCTTTTCTCTCTTTCTCTGGTTTGTGTCCATTCAGCCCCATTCAGCCAACTGTTTTAAGACGTTTATCCCCATCCAAGTATCGATATCTTCCTGGCAAGCGATAGCGAACCAGCATTATATGGAGAAATCCGTCTTCGCTGGAGACATTTTTCTATCGAAAAATGTACAAATTTAGCTTGCTCTCCAAAAAAAAAAATATATATGTTGGCTCGCTACCGCTCACCAGGAAAATGTTGAAACCTGGATGGGGGTAAACGTCTTAAAACAGTAGGCTGAACGGGGCCGAACGGATACAAGGCAAAGAGAGAGGGAGAGAAAGAGAGAACAAAAAAACGAGGAGAGAGGGAGAGAAAGAGAGAAAGAAAAAAAAAGCGAGGTGGATGTACTTGTGTGGATCTTTGACCAGACGCTGATTCAGGCGTCATTCTTCCTTCTCTGCTCTGCACTCGCCCCGCCCGGACGTGTCTCCCCACGCTCCACTGGTTCCGCATTTGCTGCGTCCCTAGTGAGTTTTTTCTCATTTGTTTACTCCGGGATGTATCGAGTATGGTTAGGATATGCGTAGCAGGAGTGTCCTGGGCTGGTTGCCCGCAGTGCAGTGTATTTTGGGTCGTGTGTTTGGGGCATCTATTTCGGATGTACCCTCGTGGTCCTGTTTTGGACATGTGAACTTTTTCACAGTTAAGTTAGCTTGTGATGCAGGCGGCTTTCATTACGCGTTATTTTGCTGCGTTTTATCTGTCTGATGAGGTAGCGTTGCTTTGCTGACGTTCCCAGCGTATTTTTCTTCACTTAGTGAATTTTTTTCTGGGTCCCGAGTCAGTCTTCCCTTTTGCCTGAAGTATTTGCTACAGTGGTGGGTTGGCAGTGGTTCCTGTTGTGATATTTCCAGTGCTTTTGTTTATATTTCAAATTTTGTTGTGCCGTCTGCCTAGGCCTAGCCAGCCGCTCGTAGCTTTGCCACATGTACAAGTGTTATTGATTTCTTTTATAAATATGTCCTACTGTGTCATGTGTATCCTGGTTTAGTTGTGTATTGGCTAATTCCACGGACTATGTATGTTTCCTGGATTAGTTGTGTATTGGCTAATTCCACGGACTATGTATGTTTCCTGGATTAGTTGTGTATTGGCTAATTCCACGGATTATGTTTGTGGGCCCTAGGTTAGTTGTGCTTTGGCTATCTCTCAGGTCCTATGTGCGTTCAGATGGTTTCTGGACGGGGTGGGTTACTTTCCGGTGGGTTTTTCTCGGTTACACCATGAAAACCCCGGCCGAGAGCCGTGTTTTGGCCACGCATGGTTTCAAAAACAGGCTTGTGTCCCAGGCGAGTAGGTGTCTGTGGCTCTCCAGGACTGCGTCTCTGTGGTGGTGCCTGTTTCAGGCTCCCTATGATTCCCGGCAGAAAGGCTGTACCCATCTAACATTGTTCATGCGGACATATGTTATGAAGTTTTTCTACCCGATTTTAAAAAACAAACCAAAGGAAAAAACCTAGCTGTTGTTGTGGGCTTTCCCCCCCCCGGCGATCTTTTACAAAGAAGTGGGGATAGGAACTTATGGGGTTAACGTTTAAAACATCAGGTCTCACCCGGTGGGTGCACCTTGGTAGGGTGGGATGAACGAATTGGTAATTCAGTTTAGTTAACCGGTCCATTTTAGTGATACTATATGTATCGCCGCCCTCACACATACAGCGATCGAAGGCTCAATTAGGGTTAACATCTTTTTTCATAAGTTTTTCACACCCGGCAGGTGCTCCTGGGAGGAGGAAATACGGAATTTACAATTCAATTTAGTTAACCAATTAATTGAGAGATACGTTAAGGTATCGCCGCCTTCAACATACGGCGATCTATGTGACAATTCGTTAGAAGTCAGATCTCGTATCAGCCTGCCCAGTGTTAATCTGCTAGATAATTTAAGGGCCGGCGTCTTTATGGGGGGTTGTTTTCCAAAATTGAATCTTGAAACAGTCACCACCAGAAAGACTATGTTTATAAACGCCATACTGGTCTTTTATATTATGTCAGAGGGTATTCTTAACTTTCTTAAGACATGTCTAGATATTCGGAAATCTTTATAGAACCCCGCCGCGTAACGAGCAGTGATCGTTGTGACATTACGTCTCGTTATCCGGCGGGTTATTAACACTTGTGTGCGAACATGTTGGGTTAACCTTATGAGCATTAATTCCTGGACATTTTCTTTTTTTCCAGGGCTGGGCTCCGGCGGACCAATACAGAACCTGCAGTAGTTTTCCCACCAGTCTCTGTTATGGCTACCTTTGCCCCAGTTTTTGCTTTATGCATGACTCCAACCTGTGCCGGTATCCCTCTTTTTGCGCACACTCTTTGTATCAAGTGTGTTAAATGTCTAGACCGTTCAAGGGGTCTGTGGGTGATGCGCAACTGTTCCTTTTGCTCCCAACTAAGTGTAAAAGTACTCCAAGATAATGATAAGACCGCAGCGGTCGCCTTACGAGAAGTTAGGCAACAAATGGCAGCTTATACTACGATTGTGGCTCATAAGTCACTTCAATGTGATAACGTCCCTCTTTGGGATAGGCTTCTTATTGAGCACCCTCCACCTAAACGTTCCTCTCGAGTAACTATTCGTAAGCCGGCAGAGACTGGACAGGGTTCTGTGTCATCTCCTGCCCCTGCTACTTCGAAACGTCAACGTGAGCCTACACCCCCGGCGGCAGCCTCCTCGTCTCGGGAGAGATCTCGGTCTAGGTCACCTCTCAGACACCAGCCACCCAGTCTTGCCTCTTCACCATCGAGTAAGAAGAGTAAGACGGAAAGTTCCACCAGTGGTCACGGTGATAAATCCTCCAAATCAAAGAGTAGTTCACAGTCACACCGCAGCCATAAATCTTCGAAAAAGGATTCCCATGATAGAAAGGCCTCCCGACATTCGCCAGTTTCTAGTACTTCTCTTCATACCTTTACCAGACAGAGCTAGTGTTCGGTCTCAGGGGTCCAGTGTAGTGCCTGTACCTAAAGATAATTTACCCATTAGCATTTTAACCCTGGATTTGGAGAGTTCAGGGAGCTCAGTGGTTGAGAGTGTTTCGGACTCCCAAGGGAGTGTAGGCCAAGGCCTAGGTGTTTGGCGATATTCTCGACCGGTGCCTGACCACCCACTTCTGGCTCAAACTATTCACACAGTGGCTGACGTCCACCGGGACGCGGCGATCCCATCCTCTATTCCTGACTTATCTTGGCAACAAGATGGTACCCCAGCTTCGGCGGAATCTTCTCATGAGGAACAGGATGATAAAGACGAGGTTTCAATTATATCGGATATGGAAGTGCAAGAGTCGGGTTCAGGCTTAGACGCCGCACAAGATCTTAATGATTCACCAGTGAGCACATCATTAAATCAATTTGTCACAGCACAGGAAATTGATGGGCTACTAGTTAATGCTTTATCTAAATTTTTTGGCCAACAGCAGGAAACTCCCACAGCGGACTTGGGAGCTCCCACGACAAGCTCTACGGTACGGCCTCTGATGACTTCTATTGCTTTGACTCAGATCCCTCACCCTCCCTCTATGTCACCATCGCTGGTTACTAGGCCTGCTACGGCGGCATTGACCACTTCGAATGTAAGGGTTATAACGGATGTCAATCTGCCCCCTTTAAACAGAGCGCCTCTCATAAAGGTAGCTATGCCCTTGCTTTACGGACCAGACGAGTCATGGGTCCTTTTGACCCCCAGTAAACCAGAGCTCGCCCAACCTACCTTGTCAGGGGAACTCCCAGTGCCGCATGAGTGGGTCATCCAGGGCAATAAATCTAAGAAATTAAGGGCCTGGGATACTTTGGGGAATGTACTATATGTCAATATCAAGGCTATACCTAGTTATTATCACCAGGACTATTTTGTTTATACTGCTAAGCCTGCTTTACCCTCTGCCTCAGCTTCAAAATTGTTTTCTGACTGGTCTAAGCATGATGGGTTTAATGACATTAAGACACTGTCAGCTCTCACTCCAGAACTCGATTTGCAAACCGTCACAGACGCAGCCGCTAATCCAGTCTTGAAGGTGGGGCAGTTGGGTCCAGGACCTTGGGTGGAATGGGAGGCAGAGGCTCAAAACTTTGCGACCACATTTATTTCCAAACCTTCCCACCAGATCCCTCAAGATACTCATTCTTGGTTCTCCATGCCAGTGTGTTCTGCCGGCGGAGTCCCTTCAGCTTTGTTTGCTTTCTTAGCTGCCTCTAAAATTAATCTTTGTGAACTAAAAGACCCTTGCACTACCCCTACCCCAACTCACCTAGACCGAGAATTTAGGCTACGGGGGAAAGCTTTTCGCCTGTTCTCCCAATACATAGTGTCACAACAGGTAGCAAAGTCATTGCTCCGGTCCACTCAGGCAATCGCAGACGCGGATGCCAGACGATCGGTTGAACAGTCCCGGCGACTGCTTCTTCAGTTGTCAATTCAATCATTGGGTGACATACGCACCGCCTTGCTTGAGGCGGTACGAGCGAGACAAGATCTCAGAATGTCCTTGGTCCGAAAGCTGCCTGATCGCATTGCGAATCAGGTGGTCATGTCACCAGTGCTCACTCCCTCTTTAATGTCCCCTGAAGTGTGGCGAACAGTTTTTAATATGGCTCAGGCCTTTAAACATAGTCCCACCCCTTCTAAGAAACCCGCCTTTAACTTCCCCAAACCCAGGCCAGTCGCTAAGGCTCAGCCGGGGGGATCTAAGCCCTTTCTTCCACCTAAGTCCTCCTCCCCTCAAGGTCATTACAGGCATCGACAGGGTAGGTTTTCAGGTCAGAGAGGACGCGGCTATAATAAGCCAGGTCAGGGCCCGTCTTCTGCCAACGCCAGCCAGCCGGCGAAGCGTCCACCACCACCAACTCCACCACCATCAAAAAACTAAAGTCTCTCTCACTCCCGGTGCCAGTCTTAAGGCCGGTGGATCCGAGGGTAGTACAGCCGGCGAACCCTTGTCTGCTAACTGGGTCGTTCCGAACGTGTCACCAAGCATGGCCGTTAAACACTTGGGCACGGATGGTGGCACGCAAAGGCATCACTTGGCAGTGGCTCCGGCGACCTCGCTTACGTCAGCCGACAATGGCGAATCTAGTTTCTTTAGAGGTGGAGTCACTGGTCCAGGAAATGATTGCCAAGAATGTCATCATCCCGGTCCCCCCAAATTACCCAGTATTCACATCCAAGCTATTTTTGGTTCACAAAAGGGACAGTGTTCAGATGAGACTGGTCGTAGACCTGTCTTATCTGAACCTTCACATTCACAATGAGTCATTCCGAATGTTAAATTAACAGTACACCAAATCAGGCTGACACTTCCGCCGGGAGGTTGGATGTGTTCCCTAGACCTGACAGACGCTTATTGGCACGTATCGGTAAACAAAAGATTTCAAAGGTTTCTGGCCTTACGGATCAGGCATCAAAATTTTGTTTTTCAGAGGATGCCATTCGGTTTGAACCTGGCAGCTCGATTATTCACGAAATTAGTCCGGCAAGCCCTGATGCCGTTGTTAAAGCAAGGAATCAGAGTGGTACCTAGACGACTGGCTGGTGGTGGCAGAGACAGAGCAATTATGCATCAAACATGTCAACATAATTTTAAATCATGTCAAAACTCTAGGGTTCAAGGTAAATCTGGTAAAGTCAAACCTTGTTCCCTCACGAGTAGTTCAGTGGATAGGGCTGGTTTGGGACACAGCTGCTCTCACTCTGAGTTAGAGTGTGGACAATCGAAACAGGTTTCGCAGGAAACTGTTCATGTTTCTTCACAGTCTGACTACGACACGGAGGATCTGGGAGTCTCTGGTCGGCTCTCTCAACTGGATTCAACTAACTGTAATGTTGGGCCGGTTGAAAGTAAAACGTTTAATATTGGAGGGCAACAAATATTTCCCACTCTTACCGGCGGGAAAATTATGGCCCATCCCAAAATTAATCCACACCTTACTAGCGGTCTGTGCGAAGAGGGAAATGTTGCACTCAGTAATGTCATGGACCTCTCCTCCGCCAACGGTATGGGTAAGCACGGATGCGTCAGGCACAATAGGTTGGGGGTTTCAGTCAAACCAGGGGCATCAGGGTCAGGGGCTTTGGTCCCACTTAGAAATCTCCCACATCAATGTCAAAGAATTACTAGTCCCCTTGTATTTCCTTCAGGCTCATGGCTCTACTTTACGGGGCAAGTCGGTGGCCTTCAGAATGTACAATCTGAATGCAGTTCACTGTATTCAGAAACAGGGGTCAATGAGATCACGGAAGTTGCTAAACGTGTCGGAAGAGATTTTTACTCTAGCCAACAGGCTAGACATTTATCTTCACGCATCTTATCTCCCAGGCGTAGCAAACATCTGGGCAGACGCTCTGTCCCGGAGACAGAGCATGACAGTAGAATGGGAGCTCAAGCAACCCATTTTTAACCTAATGATTGCAGAGCTCTACCATCCACAAGTGGATCTGTTTGCGTCCGAGGAGACTCACAAACCCCCTCTATACCTCACCCGCCGGACGGAAACGCCGGCAGGGGGGCCAGACGCCCTAGTGACAGACTGGAACAGATGGAGCTCCATCTATCTGTTTCCGCCGCCAGACGCGTCACTAATGTGCCACGTAGTGAACAAACTACGAGATTATCGAGGCTTAGTCTCGCTAATCGCGCCCCTGTGGCCGGCGCAGTTATGGTACCAGCAATTAAAGACGTGGTGCTCGCACCCGGTGTCGCTCCCGGTCGAGTATTTCCACTTAGACGTGATTGGCAACCTAGCGACCTCGCTGACTTTTGCATTATGGACATTCAAGAGGCCAAGTGGCTAGCACCATATGGTAGAGATGTGACCAATAAATTAATCAATCAATATACTCAGTCTACGAAACGACAGTATCAATCACATTGGCAAGCCTTTACTTCTTGGATCATTAGAACAGAACAGACTGTGCCCTCAGTGGCATTAGTTTTTAATTATTTGAATTATCTGTTTGAGCAGAAACGTTTATCTGTGGTAACGTTAAAAAATCACTTAACTGCGATTAGAGTGCCCTTTTTCGACCTTACAGGTCTCTCCATACCGGTAGCGGAGGAAACAGGTTTTATGAGAGCATGTTTTAAACTCCGCCCACCTCCCCGTCAGCTCATGCCTACTTGGTATCTGGACAAGGCATTGTCTTTGCTTCACTCTCGTCTGTACCAAAATACTCCAGATTTTGCATTACTCTTAAAAAAGGCTGTATTCCTTTTGGCTTTGGCCACCGGGAACAGAGTGTCTGAGCTGGCGGCGATGAGCAACACACCTAATTGCCTTAGGTTTGGTAGACTTAATGAATGTATTCACATTGCACCTTCCCCGGGATTTGTAGCCAAGAATGAGCACAGTGCACACGTGTTTTCAGAGTTCACGGTGCCGGCGTTAAAGAGGGGAAAGGTGCACCATAATCTATGTCCAGTGCAAGCTCTAACCAAATATTTGAGAGTAGCTCCTCTAAACCCCCAAGGTGCTTTGTGGGTAGCGAGTACGGGTAAACGCTTACTGAAACGGAGATTGGCTTCTCTTCTGGTCGAAGTCATTAAAGAGAGTAATCCCGGCGTTGTGGGTAGGGCCCACGATTTACGCTAATGGGCAGCCTCTTTACGTTTCCTGAAGAACTTTTCAGTAGAAGATATTACGTCCACACATTTGTGGGCGTCTAATCATACGTTTTTTACTAGGTACTTGTCAGTTGCTCTAGACACACCTTCCTTACCATGTATAGCTTTAAGGCAGAGGGTCTAGGTGGCCCTTCAGTCACTTTTGTTTACTTTCAAGGAAAAAAAGGGGGGGGGGGTGCAGTCAGTGTAACATAGGACACCCTAGACCCCACCAGAATGTAAGAGCTGTGATACAAATTATGGATAATGTGATATGAAAATTTCTCTGTTCTATTCAGGGCGAGAAATTGTGCTAGTACAATGTTAGTACAAACAACAGGGTTGTTATCATAGACTCCTCTACATAAGGACTGGCGTCGGCCATACTCGGGTCCCAGAACTTGGGTCCATTGTCAGGCCCACAAACTAAGGTCTTATTTTAGTTTTACTGGATATGGGACTTTGTGTTTTTACTCTACAACATCTTATTAACTAGAGCAACCAAGTAAAGGAAAATAAAACATTTGTTTTTGGTTGATTGACTCATAAGTCTCTTTCGTGATTGAACATAATAGGAAAATATACAGTTATAATGAGATAGTTTATAAGAACATGTATTATACAAGCAAAGCATCATACCATGACTTACATTAATTAAATATTAGAAGAAATTAAAGTAAAACCTTTGCAAAATATTACTTTACACATAATTTTACATATATCAAAAGTCACATAACACAATAATTAACTTAAACATTAGAAAGTTTCTCTTGTCGCCTTAAGCAGCCTAGTGTACACTCCCGATCGCTTGTATTACATACAAAGGCCTTAAACAACACATTACAGAATGTCTGGCATGCTCCTGAATGGCTAGGTAAAGGAGCATCTACATAAGACAAGCATTGTTTCAAGTAATTGCGACAACACTTTTTCGAGTCTTGAAGAGACATTTGAAGGGTGATGCCACTATGTACAAAGAAGACAGTAGCCAGTGTAGGCATACTCAGCCCACCTCGATTGAGCGCAGTCAAAAACTCTGATGACAAGCATTCCCCAGAATCTACTTCCTGTTGTCCATGTTTATGAGCTAAAAATCCCCCAATGTAGACAATTTTATGTTTTAAGGTATCATCTGAATCTAGAAGTAGTTGAGTGTCTTGTAATGTCAGCTCTTCCAGAAATTGTAAATCACCATCATTTCTATTGCTGCTGTACAAAATTCACAACGTATGGCTCGGTCAGGAACGATGTCACGTTTCAACAGCTGATGCAACTGCTGTACTTTGGATGCTGCTTTGTAAAAATTTCCTCCACTACGTTGTCTTGCTTGACCAAAAAACTTTTCTAGGGGATCTTGTGAAAAAACAGCAGGTAGGATGTAAGCAAAATCATGGGTTTCAAAAAGATATTGTGCTGCTTCTATGTTATACCTTGTTGTGATGACAAAGATATTGTGCTGCTTCTATGTTATACCTTGTTGTGATGACAAAGATATTGTGCTGCTTCTATGTTATACCTTGTTGTGATGACAAAGATATTGTGCTGCTTCTATGTTATACCTTGTTGTGATGACAAAGATATTGTGCTGCTTCTATGTTATACCTTGTTGTGATGACAAAGATATTGTGCTGCTTCTATGTTATACCTTGTTGTGATGACAAATATATTGTGCTGCTTCTATGTTATACCTTGTTGTGATGACAAAGATATTGTGCTGCTTCTATGTTATACCTTGTTGTGATGACAAAGATATTGTGCTGCTTCTATGTTATACCTTGTTGTGATGACAAAGATATTGTGCTGCTTCTATGTTATACCTTGTTGTGATGACAAAGATATTGTGCTGCTTCTATGTTATACCTTGTGATGACAAAGATATTGTGCTGCTTCTATGTTATACCTTGTTGTGATGACAAAGATATTGTGCTGCTTCTATGTTATACCTTGTTGTGATGACAAAGATATTGTGCTGCTTCTATGTTATACCTTGTTGTGATGACAAAGATATTGTGCTGCTTCTATGTTGTACCTTGTTGTGATGACAAAGATATTGTGCTGCTTCTATGTTATACCTTGTTGTGATGACAAAGATATTGTGCTGCTTCTATGTTATACCTTGTTGTGATGACAAATATATTGTGCTGCTTCTATGTTATACCTTGTTGTGATGACAAAGATATTGTGCTGCTTCTATGTTATACCTTGTTGTGATGACAAAGGCATCTGCTGTTGACTGTGTTAGTTTCTTCTCTCTGCCATGCCCACCAGTCCACCGACAGCTGGATACAACTGTACACATTTCCTGCAGAGCTTTGAAGTTTGTACAGTTTAATGTCCAAGGTTCACGATATTGGTCTTGTAAATGAACTGCGCTGTACTTGCTTTTAACATTCATCATTTTAAACCAATTGGTTACCAGTGTTATGTATATCACTGTTCCATCCTGAAATTTAACAGTTCCTTTAAGTTTAAGACCTTCAAATGCAGCAATCGTTTTTTCATTGAACACTTGGCAAACTAAGGGCACACTCTGACGTTGCAATGGGTTAGAAAGTACTGATGAGCGTGTGAGTTTTGTCAGACGAAGTGGTGTCTTCTGATCTTCATTGTAAAGAGCTTTAACATCACTCCAACACGCCAAATATTCTGTACCGTCCTTGCTAAAATGTAATTCTTGACATTTCTCTGTGATCCAGTTGTTTCTCATATTCTTGAGGATGTGAACATAATCATAGACAAGGAAAACATTTATGCCATCTGGTGCTAGTGTTACTTTTCCAGGACCCCCAAGCATTCTGTAAACAGCTTGATTCAGTGGACAGTTGTCACAGACGAACGATACTGGATGGCCACCACTAGCTTTAACAACATATACAGCCTCAAGTAATATTTCCTTCAGTTGAATAGCATTCAGTTTTGATACAGGATGAATTCGTATGATGTACCGTGGTCCTCCATAGTGACAAACAACTTCAATAGCAAGAGCAGATGTTGCTAGATTTTCTGGTCCGTTTGTTGCATAGCCTACTATAATATCAGTTATGCTCTCCTGTAAATCTAAGGGCCTGCTTAAGCTTGACTTCATCAAACAAAATGCTAACTAACCGCTGTTGTGGCTTCAACTGATCAAAAAGGATTGGGAGACACTTGTCAGCATAAGTGCGAGATAACAATTGGCGAATCTGTTTCTCACAAGGAAGACTAATTGCTTTGGAGTTTCTAAGCATTCTATATGCTGCGGGTGATATACAAAACAGTTCTGCTGCAAGAATTAACATATGCTTTGTATATCGGCAATTTTTAGGAGGAATAAGAAGGAGTTGTAACTGTGCTTGAATGAACTGAAAACCTTCAATTCATGAAATTCTGTGATAGAGTCAAGTTCTGAAATTATTCTTTTTAAGCGGTCAGCATTAGTCGCTTCATGAGTGTTCATAATTTTCACTATTTCTTCAATTTGAGACCACTTACTTACCAAGCTATTTTTTTTGAAGATTCAGTTTACTTTTTGGTATCTCCAAGCCACTTTTCTCTGCTACTACCAGCTGCAGAAAACCAAAAGGAGACTGTACCTCTTTAAAATGAAGAAACTTATCAACTGCTCTACCATTACCATCTGTCTTAAACATTGTCAGTTCTCTACCATTTTGCATTATATAAAACTCAGGGAAGTGTTTTCCAATCTCTCCTGCAAATTTGTCATAACTATGCATTTTGTCTTGTTCATTTTCAAATTCAGTTTGTTTTTTAAGTCTTGCTTCACTTGTCACTGTTTTAGTTAACCTAGGAGCTGACGTAAGTTGTTTGAGGCAAGACTTGGGTACACCTTTAAAAACTGTAGGAGGCCCAGCTGGTCGTTTTCCTCCCCGAACTGTGACCCAATCGCAGTCGAAGTGTGATGCACAAATCCATAGTTTCGACCTGTCTCTCAAACTTTCTGGGCTATTTGGCATAGCACTAATCCATGCATGTCGTTCTTGTTCTTCATTCGGGAAACACACCATAGGACTGTATGGCTCTCCCCTGTAGTTTCCACGACAATTGAATGCAGCACATCTTTTCGGCATTGTTCCTGTAAAGCAAAAAACAAGAATAGTTGTAAAATGGTTATCAGTACATATCAAAGCAACCCGTTGACATCAGCTCAATTCTAATATTTATCAGCTAAATAAGTTGTTAACACAGATCCTTTTGTGACTGGTAAGTATTTATAAGAAAATTACTTACAATAAGCTGAGAGATAACGAACAACAGAACAAAAATGTGTTGCCTCTAACGTGTCTCGTGGGTGACTGGCGTCTGGCATCGTCCTGGGCTGTTCGTTTTCTGGCGAGACATTATGTCGCCAATATGGCGGGGATATGGACGATTGCGTGTGAAATTACATGCATTTATATGTAAAGTTGTGTTTGTGTACATATTTTTGTGTTTAAGAAAGTCGGAGAGACCACTGCTTTCATGATACTGCTTTTAAGCAATGGACCCAAGTTTCAAACTCCGAGAGTGCTCGTTTCCAGTCCTTATGTAAAGGGGTCTATGGTTGTTATAGTAGTTTTAGCTGTGAAAGCAATTTAGTATTAACAGTGGAGATATTTTGCAAAATATTTCCACGAATATTATGGGGTTTATTATGTGCACATGTAAACTTATAACTTTTTATTTTTGTCACCACTCGTTGAGTGGGGTGCCTTTGTAACTACAGATCTGTTCACAGAAATCTCCAGAGTTACCCTTTTTTGTCAAGCAGGCTTCTTTGAAGCACGCACATGCTTGAACCCCTTTTGTATATATATATGGGCTGCGCCATGTTTAAATATATTTTTTCAAAAGTAAGAATACTATGTGGTTGTTTGATTAGCTGCTATTCTAGAGTTATGATATGATTACGAATGTCCCCCTCCAGTCTTAGAAATCAGGCATGTTCGTCAATGATGGAGGGGCCACTAATAAATTATAGGTTTGACTCCTGTAAGGAGATAAAGAAAACCTAATATTTAGTAGTGGCCCCGTAATCATTGACGACTGGGGCCCTCCTGACCATCCCCTTCCCATTCGTTGATGTATTAAGGATTTTGGTTTACTTGATATGTCAGTGAAGGAAGAATGACGCCTGAATCAGCGTCTGGTCAAAGATGCACACAAGTACATCCACGATATGATGGAAAGCTTATTGGATAGTTATTCTGATTTTCTTTTTGTTTTTATTTTTTACGAAGTTTTTTCGTAGTGAGAACCCAATTCATAATGACTGAAGCCATGAGTGAGGTTGCGTGCGCTCGTAATGAAGGCTCCTCAGTTTTTAAATGCTCTGAGCGGTAGATTCAAACTACGGCGGATTAGCGTTTGAAGAGGATGCCTTATGTAATAGGCATGTTCGTCAATGATGGAGGGCCACTACTATATATTAGGTTTTCTTTATCTCCTTACAGGAGTCAAACCTATAATTAAGCCGTAACGCAAACATTGAGCCCACCTCGCTGTTTTTGTTTTCTCTTTCTCTCCCTCTCTCGTTTTTTTTTCTCTTTCTCTCCCTCTCTCTTTGCCTTGTATCCGTTCAGCCCCGTTCAGCCTACTGTTTTAAGACGTTTACCCCCATCCAGGTTTCAATATTTTCCTGGTGAGCGGTAGCGAGCCAACATATATATATATTTATTTTTTTGAGAGCAAGCTAAATTTGTACATTTTTCAATAGGATTTTTCCATACAATGCTCTCTCGCTATCGCTCGCCAGGAAGATATCGACACCTGGATGGGGATAAACGTCTTAAAACAGTAGGCTGAATGGGGCCGAACGGATACAAGGCAAGAGAGAGGGAGAGAAAGAGAAAACAAAAAAACGAGGAGAGAGAGGGAGAGAAACAGAAAACAAAAAAGGCGAGGTGGGCTCAATTAAGCCGTAACGCAAACATTGAGCCCACCTCGCTGTTTTTGTTTTCTCTTTCTCTCCCTCTCTCCTCGTTTATTTTTTCTCTTTCTCTCCCTCTCTCTTGCCTTGTATCCGTTCGACCCCGTTCAGACTACTGTTTTAAGACGTTTACCCCCATCCAGGTTTCAATATTTTCCTGGTGAGCGGTAGCGAGCCAACATATATATATTTTTTTTTTGAGAGCAAGCTAAACTTGTAAAATTTTCGATAGAGAAATGTCTCCGGCGAAGCCGAATTTCTCCATATAATGCTGGTTCGCTATCGCTTGCCAGGAAGATATCGATACTTGGATGGGGATAAACGTCTTAAAACAGTTGGCTGAATGGGGCTGAATGGATACAAACCAGAGAAAGAGAGAAAAGGAGAGAAAGAGAAGTTTTCGGATAATCTCGCCGAGGCATCAGCCGAACCATCGCTTAATTCGCCGAAGACGGTCGCAGAACATAGGCCGAGGTTTCGTTCATCCTTCGCATTATTTTATTCAAATGTGACAATTCTCGCCGAGGTCAACGGCGAACCATTGCTCAATTTGCCGATGAAGTCGCATAATGTCGCAGATTCGTCTTACCCATCGGCGACATTGTCGCCGAGTGTAACCGTCAAAATCATTGACGTCGCACAAATTCGTTGCGAATTGACAAGACTACGTCCTCGGCGACGAAAATAGTATGAAATCGCATAAGTGGGAAAGGGGCATAACTGTATATAATATTGTGTTATGGCTTATGTTAGTTAGTTTGCTGTAGTGACCCCTCATAATCCCATATGGCCCACTCTCATTTTTTTCGCAACCTGAAAGTGAACATTCGCATCAATTACCGAGTACTTTCCTTATTACAAGCTTGTTTACTTTTAGTTAACTGTATATACTATTTAATATTTCGTTTCTTTCAAACAGACAGCCTGTATAAGAATGGTTTTAATAACTTTGACATCGACCTTCTTAATCCGAAAAAATATAGTGAATGTTGTGTCATCTGTTGACTGAGGGATATTATTTGTATCTACAGTATACAGTATGGTATAGGTAGCGCCAACGAACTGGACAATAATCTTGATCCTTGACCTCTCTCTAACTCAAAAAAGGGCCTAGAGCAAACTCGCTGTAAATATCCTCACCTATTTCCTGGTGGACTCTTCCCAAATTATAGAAACGTCAGTCCGATTGCTTTCATTCATTTCGATTCATAAGAAGTTTAGGAGTTAAGATCATTGTCAAGTTCGCTGGCGCTCCCTATAGTGGCTGGATTGTGTGTCATAAACAGTATATTAATTATTATGGTTTATATTTGTTTTCTTATATTTTATTCATTTATTTATTTTTATTTATTTTCTACTGGCATTTGATTTCTCCAACACGACGACGCTTCATCCACCAAATAATAATGTGCAACAGTTTGAATCATATTGAACATGACCTAGACATACATTAGAGGGAGGTTTTTAGTTTGGTCTCTAGATATCCATCAAGCTTAAGATTACACCCCCTTGAGCCCCTTTCAAGATAAAGTTGTAAATTTTTCGGTAGAAAAATGTCCCGGCTGAAAGCCGGTTCCTCTTAAATTACAGGCTCGCTATCGCTCGCCAAGATAAAATCGACACCTAATTGGCACGAAAGGTCTTAAAATTGACAGAAATGGGTCGAAAGTTCTTAAAATCGTCAACATAATGGGGCGAACGTCGTAAAATTAGAAAAGCAATGGGGCTAAACATGAGGGAGAAAGGAGTCAAGAAAAAAATCCCTCAAGTGGAAATCTCCCCTTAAATGATAACCAAACTCATGGAAACAGGAAGTGTCTGCCATAACACTTGCTGAACATCTAATGATAACCAAACTCATGGAAACAGGAAGTGTCTGCCATAACACTTGCTGAACATCTAATGATAACCAAACTCATGGAAACAGGAAGTGTCCCTGCCCATAACACTTGCTGAACATCTAATGATAACCAAACTCATGGAAACCAGAAGTGTCTGCCATAACACTTGCTGAACATCTAACTGATAACCAACTCCATGGAAACAGGAAGTGTCTGCCATAACACTTGCTTGATACATCTAATGAATAACCAAACTCATGTAAACAGGAAGTGTCTGCCATAACACTTGCTGAACATCTAATGATACCAAACTCATGGAAACCGGACGTTGTCTGCCATAACACTTGCTGAACATCTAATGATACCAAACTCCATGGAAACAGAAGTGTCTGCCATAACACTTGTGCTGAAGCATCTAATTATAACCAACTATGAACAGGAAGTGTCCTGCCATACACTTGCTGAACATCTAATGATAACCAAACTCATGAAACAGGAAGTTGTCTGCCATAACACTTGCTGAACATCTAATGATAACCAAACTCATGGAAACAGGAAGTGTCTGCCATAACACTTGCTGAACATCTAATGATAACCAAACTCATGGAAACAGGAAGTGTCTGCCATAACACTTGCTGAACATCTAATCATTACAATTTGACCAAGGGCTTGATGAAACAAATCCCAAGCATGTTTTTCAATGTGTTTCGTCAAACCACATGTCAAAGTACCCTATTTACCATTTCTATGTAAACCTCTTGAAGATTATGACGCATGTTGACAGTTTATTTTGGTTAGCGTTAGATGATTTTAAACGACTTAATAAGGATCTGTGGGCATCAACAGGGTAAAAACTATCCCAATTAACTCTCTGACTTCCACATACCCTTCCTAATCTGAATACAATCGTCTAATAATAGCCAGAATAAACTGTGAAAACGCGTCATAATCCTCAAGGGGTTAAGAACTAACAAGCTATTCCATTACAGAACACAAGGTGCTTCCAAGGCGCAGCTTTACAGGATTAGTTATAATGAAGTTAGTTAATTTATCCAAAGCTAGACAATTTATATATTTCTCAAATATAAAAATTCACCCAAAAATTACCCCGCCGTTCTCTCGTATACTTAAGGGGATATTTCCACTTGAGGGACTTTTTCTTGACCCCTTTCTCCCTCATGTCTAGCCCCATTGCTTTTGAGATTTTAAGACGTTTGCCCCATTAGTTTGGCGATTTTTAAGATATTTCCGACCCAATTTTAAGACCTTTCGTGCCATTTAGGTGTCGATTTTATCCTGGCGAGCGATAGATAGCCTGTAATTTAAGAGTAATCGGCCTTCGGCCGAGAAATGTTTCTACCGACAAATGTACAAATTTATCTTGAAAGGGGGTCAAGGGTTTAAAATTTTAAGATTGCTGGAGGAGTAGGAAACAAACTAGAAACCTCCCCTTAAACCCTTGAGGGTTTTGATGCATTGTGACAGTTTATTCTGGCTATCTCTACAGTAGGGGTCTTTGTTTAGTTTTGGAAGGTCCTCTAGCACTCAAAGGGGTAATAACAATCACAATCGTCCCTGTGACTCCCACGGTTCCTTCCTAAACTGATACAAATCGTCTAATGATAGCCAGAATAGACTGTTAACACGCGTCATAATCCTCAAGGGGTTAATTAAGCTCACGATGGAACAGCGAGATGAGCTTTGTGTATTTATACAGTATATATTGTGTACTATATACCTTGTGTGTTATGTATAACTATGTTGCGTGTGTGTGTGTGTGTGTTACGTGTGAGTATAGTTGTGTGTGTGTGTGTGTGACAGTGAGAGTGAGTGAGAGAATGTGTGTGTGTGAGAGTAGAGGACGGAACAAGATTGCACCAAATCTTCCACAGAATCTTATATAAGAGTTTCGGGGAAGACCGTGTTGTCAGACGTGACTTACGGTAATCAGCTGTGTGTGTGTGTGTGTGTCAGTTCTTAGGATTTGTATGGTGTGATGTGTGCTTGAGCCTGGGGGCGTGTGTGTTACTCAGTTACTTGTTCGTCAAGGGGAATCCACGCAATGCGAGCTAAGGTCATTATTATCGCGCCTCCTTAACTGGGAATGTATTGCGTGAAATGCATGTTAAGTGTTTTACGTACTGTTGGAATGGCTGTGGATGTGTGTGTAGTCTGTATTTTAGCCAATTGGCGACATCGGAAACGAAGGCTTAGGGTGGATCTGTATGGTACCATTCTCACTATAGACGGTACCGTCTCGCCCGAAGGCTTAGGTAGCCATCAGCTTAGGTGAACCATATGATACCCATCTCGCCTTCTACCATTTTTGCCAACCCCAGAAGGGACGTCACAACGTCGTCCACTTATTCCAGGTACCTATTTACAGCTAGGTGAACTGAGGCTAACACATGAAAGGAGACAAGCCCAATTTGTCTCCGCCCGGCCGGGGATTGAACCCCCGACCCCTCGTGTGTGAGACGAGAGCTCTACCTACTAGGCTACGGGCTGTGTGTGTGTGTGTGTGTGTGTGTGAGCGTGTTTGTTATATCTGAGTGTACAATAGGTATCTGTATGAGTATGTGTGCTCTCTATAATCCTATGTACGTTTGTGTATGTATGCACTCTACTGTGTATGTATATATGTTGACTGTATGTGTGTATGTGCGTTGGAGTGTGTCTGTGTTTGAAGCATTTGATTGTGTGTCTGTCTGTGTCTGTCTGTTCAGGTGTGCTTCATTAGTCTCTCTCTCTCTCTCTCTCTCTCTCTCTCTCTCTCTCTCTCTCTCTCTCTCTCTCTCTCTCTCTCTCTCTCTCTCTCTCTCTCTCTCTCTCGTCTAGGCGAGAGTGGTGCGAGATAAAGAGGGGGGAGGGGAGGGGGAGGAGGTAAAGTGTTTTCCCTTCCTCATCAACGGAGCCAAGAAGACGAAGAAGAAGAATAAGAAGAAGAGGAAAAAGAAGAAGAAGAAGAAGAAGAAGAAGAAGAAGAAGAAGAAGAAGAAGAAGAGGAAGAAGAAGAAGAAAAAGAAGAAGAAGAAGAAGAAAGAAGAAGAGGAAGAAGAAGAAGAAGAAGAAGAAGAAGAATAAGAAGAAGAAGACGAAGAAGAAGAGGAAGAAGAATAAGATGAAGAAGAAGAAGAAGAAGAAAAAGAAAAGACGAAGAAGAAGAAGAAGAAGAAGAAGAAGAAGAAAAGAAGAAGAAGAAGAAGAGAATGAAGAAGAAGAAGAGGAAGAAGACGAAGAAGAAGAAGAAGAGAAGAAGAAGAAGAGGAAGAAGAAGAAGAAGACGAAGAAGAAGAAGAAGAGGAAGAAGAAGAAGAAGAAGAAGAAGAAGAAGACGAAGAAGAAGAAGAAGAAGAAGAAGAAGAAAGAAGAGGAAGAAGAAGAAGAAGAAGAAGAAGAAGAAGAAGAGGAAGAAGAAGAAGAAGAAGACGAAGAAGAAGACGAAGAAGAAGAAGATGAAGAAGAAGAAGACATAGAAGAAGAAGAAGAAGAAGAAGAAGAAGATGAAGAAGATAGGAGTAAAAAAATAGGGAAAATAATTGCCTTTCGGAGACTGTGGTAGGACCTATTATCATTCAGTAAACACGCCTTGCCCCAGGAATCGAACCCGGGACCTTTCCAATAGGGGTCGATTGATAGATAGATAGGTAGATTGGGTAGATAGATTGATAATTAGATAGGTAGATGCAGCAAGGTAGATAGATCGATTGGTTGGTATATAGATAATAGATACAAAGTAGCCTAAACAGATAGAAAGATTTAAGGGGAGGCAGACCGTTTTTCTGGACCCCCTTCTCCCTAATGTTTAGCCCCACTAGTTTTGAGATTATAAGACGTTCGGCGATTTTAACATCTGGCGAGCGATAGCGAGCCTGCAATTTTAAGAGGAACTGGCCTTCGGCCGGGACATTTTTCTACCGAAAAATGTACAAATTTATCTTAAAGGGGGGTCTAGGGGGTGTTTTTCTAAGCTTGATGGAGGTCTAGGGAGGAAACTAAACAAATATATGAATAAATGAATTAATAGACCAAACAAACGGTCAGTCTCCCCTTAACGCAGGCAACAATTCATCAATACATCTAGGGCTTCTCTGACTTCGTTTACTAAGTTCGTCTGAAAATAGCTAGACTGGCAGGTGATCTGAAAAAATTAGTTTACTTTTAGTATTCCCTTTAGTTTATATTTAAATCCTGCAGGCACTCATGCTTACAGTCACTATAGTCATACTAAGAGGAAGGGATGCAATGCTCTGATAAATTATCTTTAGTTAATCCGTAAACTTTCATGTTTATTCCGTTTTCTCTAAACCTATTCCTAACTATCAATGTGTTTCGATATCTATCGCTCAATTATTAATCCTATAGTTCATCGTCTTGAGTATTTCAAACTCAATATCGAAGGATTGTGAAAAGTGGCAAATGTAAATGGAATCGAAACCATGTATCAGGATGCAGGTGCTGTGTTACATGTTATATTATCCCACACTACATTTAGTTAAACATTGTCCACGAAGAAACATTTATAATTGATGAAAGATTCTTATAAATGTGTAATAGGTTCCTTACTGGTTAAATAACTTTATGCTATCGCCTTTAATTCAGCGTTTTATTAAATGAAACGGCAACATAAGATGGGTTGTTGAGAGCTGAAGAGCGGTACTAACATTCTCGCAATTTACTCCTTTAGTGCCTAGTGCACAATTCTCATATATACGATAACACAGGCACGTTAAAGTTCCTTAATATATTTAGATATCTTATTACTGTACCCTTCATTAATATTGTTGCTTAACTATATTGAAGTGCAGGTACTAAGTTAGTGATGGGATGGTATAACACAGTACTGTCGGCACCCCCACATTCCCTCATCTCTCCCCACCCTTCCTCCTCCACCCTGCACAGCTCACTCGGCTACCTACCTACACCTCCCATTCTCGCCGGCCTCTTCGCGAATATTGTGTTATTGCTATGTGATATTCGTGGTTTTTGTGTGCGTGGGCGTGTGATTTGAAGACTGGCAGGGATGGCAGATGGCGGTAGTCGCTATAGGAGAGCATTGCTTGAGTCCTGGGCTTCTACAACATTATCTATAGAGAGGTAGCGGGAATGAACAGCACTAGACGGACTCATCTAAAGCCCTACCCTACCCTACTCTTAACTCTCTCGTCTCTCTAGGTAAGACGGTAGCATTCAAGGAGACTACAGCAGGACTTGCCTATGACCGGGTATAGGCTATCCTAGTGTTTACTATACCCCTTTGAAAGGACATTATGCCTAACCTAACAACCTTACCTAACCTATCCTAGTATTATGGGTGGTGGCTGCCGGGGCGGCAGCCACCACATCCCCGCATTGTTGACATCTTTGACTTAGATTGTTGGTGTATTTGTGTATGAATGGGTATTTTTTTTCAATTTGTCGATAACGAAAATCCTCCATGCGGACCATATGGAGAAAATATGGCGAATCTATTGGTGCCTATTTTCCCTAATAAATTGTTTCTCATAACGCTTCAGTAGTGCCGTTTAAAATAACCCTAATTAATATAATTTTTTGTTGAAGAACCGAACGATATACAATTTTGATAACTTTTCATGTACGGTATTTGATTCTTTCGGAATTATTCTATAATTGCACCTACAGTATAGGAGCTAAACAAATTATTATTGTGTTTAACAGGAAGGTAGGACGAGGTAAGTGATGTGGTATAGGTGGCAATATGCGGAAATGGATTATTAGGGCATTCCGCCCCCTCTGACCCCCTTACAAAAATCTACGGTTACCTACTCCACCCCAACTGGATTTCTACCGTTTTACCATACCAGCGGGGGTGTGGGGGGGGCAGCCCCCACCTATATTACTAGGATAGGTTAGATAAGGTTGTTATGTTAGGCTAATGTCTCTCTGAAACATTGTAAAATCTGTGTCACATCTAGATTGATAGACTTTTGTCAGAGGGGGCGGAATGCCCTTATAATCTATTTCCGCATATTGCCACCAATACCACATCAATTACCTTGTCATACCTTCCTGTTAATACAATAATATTTGTTTTAGCTCGTATAGGTGCAATTATAGAAATTTACCGTAAAACACATAATTTCCACCTCGTTCCTCCAATATATTGTACACTTAGTATCGTCACCGCCCATAGTAATGGTGTAGGATAATGTGTATGTATTATTAATAATGGTGTAGGATAATGTGTATGTATTATTAATAATGGTGTAGGATAATGTGTATGTATTACTAATCTATTACTATATTTACTTTGGTTAGCCTCCTCTCACTTGGTCTCCCCCCCCCCCCCACCTCCCACCTATCGCCTATCCTCTGTTCCCTCTCACATAACGCCTACTTTTTCTCTCTACCCACCATCCCTCCTCTCCCCCCACCACCCACCTTCCCTCCTCTCCTCTTCCCCGCTTCTCCCTCCTTCTCCACACACTAAGCCGCGTTTTTGGTGGAAGTTATAAGCCCCATTGTTGAACCATGGTCCGGCATGTGTTGACCTTTCGATAATTTCCGCCGAAAACGTGTATTTACCAACACACCCTGGCGGACAATGGGGCTTTTAGAATAATGTCTCGGCCGAAGGACAGTTTCAAATTGCAGGCTCAATTTCGCTCGCCCAGAAAACTAGGCGAAACATCTTCTGTAAGGTAGTGAGTGTGGGTACCATGTGAGCTAGGCAGATGAGTACCAAGTGAATAGGTGTGATAGTGTGTAAATAGGTGTGATAGTGTGTAAATAGGTGTGATAGTGTGTAAATAGGTAGATATATTTCCTAGTTGATTTTAGTCTGGTAGATTCTGGTAGACACGACTGGAGCTTCCATAATGCACACCCTCGGATTAGATAGGGTTAAGGGGAGATTTCCATCTGGAGGATTTTTTTCTGAACCCCTTTCTCCCTCATGTTAAGCCCCATTGCTTGTGATATTTAAAGACGCTTGCCCCATTAGTTTGGCGATTTTAAGAACCCTCGCCCCATTTCTGTCAATTTTAAGACCATTCGTGCCATTTAGGTGTCAAGCCTGTAATTTAAGGGGAACCGGCCTTCGGCCGGGAAATTTTTCTACCGAAAAATGTACAAATTTATCTTGAAAGGGGGTGAAGGGGGAGTAATTTTAAGCTTGATGGAAGTCTAAGGAATTAACTAAAAACTTCCCCTTAGGCTAACTCGGAGGTACCGGAAACAGGTTGCCGGAAATAAACCCGCCTGGAAATCCGCCATGTAATTTTTCTGATTACTCGCGGTACTGAATCCACAAGAATGTTTTGTGTAATTATTTCGCCTTGAGATTTCCCGAGGGCATTCACAGTTATCAGTGTGACGCATGTCCAGTGTGAGCATGCTGTACAGAACGCCTAGTCATGCCCCACTCTCGCTAGGATCGTCAGGGCAGGAACTTTGGCTGTAGTCTATGTAGAGTTTCCTAACTTAGTTCATGTGAGCCGTTGTACTATAAGTAATATGAATATGTATTTTGTTTTCATCTGAGTCAACGAGTTCTATTTTATATCATTAGTTATAAGTATTGTGTGTAAAACTTATTTGTAATGATGGGAGAAGCGGCAGCCACAGTTGGGGGTCAGTGGGTGCGCCATGCGGGAGGTGGGCCTAACTCACTAGCACTCCCCCCCCCCTCCCCCCTCCCCTCAGTGCTAGGAAAGCCTTTGTCTATCCCAGAGGAGAGAGAGAAATTACGTAATGATTGTCAGTGGGCGGTCCTTAGTAGTTCACGTTGGGCTCACTAGAGGGCCGAGTATAAAAAGGGAAGTCTAGCCATTTTTTTGATCAGAACTCATTAGGCAGAGCGACTTCTCATTTCCCTTGCTAACTATATATATTCTTCTGACTGATGTGAACTTTCTCTACTACCTTACATTCTTATCTCCTCTTTTCCCTACCCTTTTTAACTTCCATGGTCCCGTTGGTGCAGAGCTAGTCAGCCAACGTATTATCGCTGGAGTTCTCATGAGATACATGCCTATTAGATAGCCTATTTTGGAAGGGTTAACTTAGAATAGGATTGATTTATGTTTGTTGCACTTGTCTATGCATTTCCCTGTGTGTTATTATTATTATTCCTGGTTTCTGCTAGTCTAGGTAATGCTAGACTGGGGTAAGGCTTTTCTGTGTTACGAGTTGTTGTTTGATGCAGTGGTTAAGCGATAAACCTGCATACTCGTTTCGGTTCAGTGAAGCCTAGGTTGTCTTCGCGGCTGACTGTGTTGAGTTAATAATTTACAGTGCGTGAGGGCAAGAGCCTAACCACCCTGTATTTTATTAACAGCTTGTTTTTACTTTGTCAAGGAGCCGGGAGAAAACCAGATACAAGGGATCTGGATTTCTCAAAGTGCACTTGTTAGTGTTAACGTAATACTTTAAACAGTTGTGAGGACTTCGCTAGGCTACGAGCCGTTTTTGCTCAGTCACTGCTACCTTTTGCCCACAGTACCCCAGCTAGACTTACTCGATTAGTAGATACAGAATAGTATTGAAGCTTTCCTTATGTATGATATTGTTTATGCACTATTGATTTCATGTGTTGCAAGCTTGGCTACTTTAGTGATTAGTGGCCCACGAGCACAATCCGAGTAGGCTATTGCCGTTGCATTTGCGGAGTACTTCTTTTTAATGTTTGCCATTTACTATTGCATATTCTTTTAATTATTCTTATGCCAATTTAAACCTGTAATAGTATTTAATTGCCAGTGTTTTTCTTATTGAATTACTGTTCAAAATCCGATACGTACTTCTTACGAGCATCCGAGAAGCATCTAACTTTTTTCAGAAGATTCCTTGCTCGATGCTTAAGGACTATTAATTAACGTAACGTAATAGTGCCGATCCGAAGTAGAGGGTGGAGGACTTCTTAAGTTCTTAGTCAAGGGTGGATTACTTCGGCTTCGGCCAACACTATTCTTTGGTGTTGTTGTTTCTTACTTCTTTGTTTGATTGTTGACCAGACTAGAGAATTCCTGTCTCTTTATTAGTCTGTTGTTGAACACTAGTACCGAGTTCTTGTATACCCCGTTATAGCAGATTGAACTCTGGAGGGTATTGGTGTTTTTTGTTCGGCTGGCAGTACTCAGGGGTTGGGATCGTGTGTTTCCGTTGTGGCAGCGAGCCGTATTAGAGTCCTGATTGAGAGCCCTTGTGTACCCGAGTGCCAGGTCGTAACAAATGGCGACCTTGCTTAGGATGTTGTGAACAGTATAAATTTTTGCAGAGTTGTACAACATTTGTTTGTTTGTATTTTAGCGTGCATATTGAAGAATATTTGTTTTTGTATGGCAATTAGTAAAGCATTTAAGAGACTCCAGTTAATTTAGTAATTAGTGCTTGCATAGGAAGTTAAACACTTTTGTCTCGAGAATTTTTTTGTGGACTTCAGTATGTCGTGCATTAGCACTGACGATGAGCGAGAGATGCCATTTGAAGGTGTGCCGTTAGTAACCAGTGAGGAGGATGCTAGAGTTTTTGTGAGTAAGCGGTACCACGTGACGGAGGAGAGGCTGACTGGGGTGGATGTTTGTGGCTTGCACCTGATAGCCAAGGTTTTGGGAATTTCCAATGTAGTAGGGATGTCCAAGGGGGAGCTGATTTCCTGGGTGTTGCGTGGGCGACATGGGGTTTCGGAGGAGAGGGCGTTTGGGGGGGTTCCTCCCCAGATCCCCTCTCACTCGACTCCCACAGTGCCGTCCACTCAGTTACCGGAGGTTAGCACTCTCCCACAGAGGGATGAGAATTGGCAGATTGGAGTGCCCTCGGGTGGTGCACATGGTGGTTCCCCAGTTTTTGCCCCCCCTCCTTCAGTAGTGGCAGCTCCCTCTTCCTGTCTGTCTCCAGATATGGTATTTAGACTTGAGCTTGCTAAGATTGAGGCTAGGAAGCAGGAGGATGAGACCAGGAGGCATGAAAATGAGACCAGGAGGCAGGAGGATGAGACGAGGAGGCATGAGATTGAGGTTAGGAGGCATGAGGCTGAGCTTAAGTACGACTCGGAGAAATATTGTGCTAAATTAGATTTAGATAAGTCTCGTGCAGAGTCGACAGGGACTTGGATGGGCCGTGAGGGCCAAGTAAGAGAACAGTCCTTGGCCCAATTAGTCAAATTGGTGCCGGTATTTAGTGAAACTGAAGTCACAGAATTTTTTAATCGTTTTGAGAAGAAATGTAGGGAGCATAATTGGCCTGAAGAGAAGTGGGCAGCTCTAGTCTCCTCAAGACTTACGGGTAAGGGTCTGAAGGCTTATGATGCACTGCCTTTAGAGTCTTGCATTGACTACCCAGAATTGAAGAGAGCTGTCCTACGGGCATACGAGTTGCAACCGGAAACATATCGATTGAAGTTTCGGGGTGTTACAAAGACTAGGGAGGTGACCTTTCTTGAACATGCCCGGGACTTAAAAGATGCACTTAAAAACTGGACACGTTCTGAGAAAGCTGAGACGGCCGAACAGTTGACTGAGCTGTTTCTGCTCGAGCAGTTTTATAAGTGTACTGGTGCAGAAATGACTTTAACTATTAAAGAAAAGAACCCAAAAACTCTACAGGAGGCAGCTGAGATGGCTGACCTCCGGCTATCACTAATTCGTGGGTGCGGGTCTGCCCAGCGTAGTGAGGCAGGTAACAAGGGGCGTGACGCCCCACCCCCCCGAGTTAGTGATATACCTTATGCAAACAAGTACAAGAGCCATGATACCAAGACTGACCACAAGACTAGCACCGTCCCATTTAAGAAGGGGCCGGGCCCTTCCCAGTACCAAGGGAAGCCCAAAGGGGAGGTGGAGTGTTATCATTGTCATAAAAAGGGGCACTTTGCAAGAGTCTGTCCTAGCAAACCACCTACAGCAGCTGTGTCTTTGGCCTGCAACATTGGTGTGTCTCCGAAGTCATCTGAGTTTGCCTGGGGCAGTTCGTCAGAGGCTGAGGCACAGCCAATGCAGAAGCACCTGGGAGGCTCGAACCCTGCTCAGGATGTTTTTTGCGACCATAGAGGGCGGGGTTGCGTGATGTGGGCGGGGCGCAAGCATGGAGTAGAGGTCTTGCGTGATACAGGTGCTTCCCAGACTCTGATGAAAAACTTGACTGGCTACCCTATAAACGCGGCTCGGGTGGTAGTGGTGCAGGGTATTAATGCAACTCGGTCATACCCGCTGGTGCGGTTGGAGTTGGAGGTGGATGGTGTGGCACATGAATTGGATGTCGGGATTGTGGAGAAACTGCCAGTGGAGGGCGTCGACCTTCTTCTCGGCAACGACTTTGCAATGCCCGCTTCCGAGGTTCTACCCTTAGTCGTTGCCGAGAGGCCGGCCGACGTGAGTAGGGAAGAGCAAGAGTGGGTCGAGCGGTGCCAGACACAACCCATGGCGTGTGTTGTCACCCGAGCTCGGGCAGCTAAAGTGTCACAGCCTAGTCCTCCGCCTTCAGACCAGCGGAGGAACGATCAACAGGAGGAGGCTAAAGCTGGAGTTGGTTTTAAGAGTTTTGACTCGGCGGCTCTCCTGGGTGATTCAGTATTAGCACCATTACTTAATTCTGGAGTAGCCCCTGGGCCTGTCATCGAGAGTGACGAGGCTGGGCATGACGAGTCTCCACGACAGCAACGTTATGTACATCGAGAGAGACAGAGGGAGCAGCCCAGTATCGGGGAAGGTCATGCATTGCTCCGGGAGCAGTTAGATCGCTTGGCACCCTCAGATATAAGTCGGTTGCAACTAGAGGACCCTGAGCTCCAAACGTGTGCTAATGGAGCTGTAGAGCTCGACGAGGACGGCGATGCACAGCCAGGAGATTTTTTTTATTTAGAAGGCATCCTTTATAGGCGTTTTCAAGACCCTAAACGTAGTTGGCAAAAGGGGTCCGGAGTAGTGGACCAGTTGGTGGTGCCACGGGAGTGCAGGGATAGCCTACTGAGGTTGGCGCATGACACACCACTGGCAGGACATCTAGGGGTGAGAAAAACGGTGGCGGCTTTGGGGAAATTGTTTTGGTGGCCGGGGATGAAGTCTCATGTGCAGTCATGGATAAACTCCTGTGATATTTGTCAACGTGTCGGGAAACCGAACCAAGTTATTCCTAAGGCTCCGTTACACCCTATTCCTGTGATTGGGCCACCCTTTAGTAAAATTATTGTTGACATGGTTGGTCCACTCCCTCCCACTAAGGCGGGAAATAAATTTTTGTTAACCATAATGGATGTTGCCACTAGATACCCCGATGCATACCCTATGAAAAATGGAATGGCTAAGACGGTAGTCAGTAACTTGTTGTGGTACTTCTCAAGGTACGGGTACCCGGAGGAGATTCAGTCTGATCAGGGATCTAATTTCACCTCCAACATGTTCAAGCAAACAATGCAACAGCATGGGATACGAGCAGTAGTATCGTCAGCGTATCACCCTGAGAGTCAAGGGGTGCTTGAGCGGTGGCATGCTACACTTAAAAGCATGCTCAGGTGTTATTGTGCTGACAACGGTATGGATTGGGATCTTGGATTGCCTTATGTGCTGTTTGCTGCTCGGGAGGTACCTGGTGAGAGCCTGGGATTTAGTCCAAACGAGCTGATTTTTGGACACCGTGTCAGGGGCCCCCTTAACATGCTGAAAGAAATTTGGGAGGGGACTGTGCAGCCTTGTCCATTATTAAAGTATGTGCTTGAAAGCCGTGAGCGCATGCTTAAGAGTCTGGAGATGGCAGGTAGAAATTTGACAGAATCACAAGCTTTGATGAAGGACAGGTATGATCGCAAAGTGAGGCTCCGGAAGTTCACTGTAGGACAAGAGGTATTAATTTTGTTGCCTTTGGTTGGTAACCCCCTCTCTGCGAAGTACACTGGACCTTATAAAATTGTAGAAAAAATTTCAGACTTAGATTACCTTGTTGCCACTCCAGACAGGAGGAAAAAGAACCAGTTATGTCACGTGAACCTTATTAAAGAGTATGTGAGGCGCCCCTCTGAGCCTCTCACTGTCCCTGTGTTGGCTTGTTGCGGCCGTGGTGGAGAAGGAGAGGGGGACAGTCAAGCTTCAGAGGAGGATAGCTGGGATCAACATGTTTCAGCGGATCAGTGGGCGGGGAACTCGAGCCTAAGGGCTGACGAGGCTATAGCTCATTTGCCTGAGCCGCAGTTTGATGCTATCCGTCAGTTGTTCGGTTCATACCCCACTGTATTTGCTGAACACCCAGGCCTCACTACTCAGGCTATGCATGATGTTGACGTGGGGGACCATCTACCCTTTAAGTCAATCCCGTACCGTGTGCCCCCCATAAAACTACCAGCTCTGAGGGATGAGTTGGAGTATATGCTCGGTAGAGGGTTGATAGAGAAAGGCACAGTTAAGTGGACTTCCCCTGTAACACTGCAGCCTAAGCCAGATGGCAAGGTACGCTTTTGTATTGATTTCCGTAGGTTAAACGGTTTGACTCCAACTAACCCATATCCTCTTCCTCGGGTTGATGATAGTGTTGACAAAATTGGTAATGCTCGTTTTTTGTCTAAAGTAGATTTAGTAAAAGGTTACTGGCAAGTACCTTTGTCCGAGCGTGCTAAAGAGGTATGTGGTTTTGTTGTGGACGGGAGTACCTACCGGTGCAATGTTATGCCTTACGGGCTTAAGAATGCACCAGCAACGTTTCAGAACCTGATGAATGAAATTGTAAAGGACATTCCAAATTGCACCGTATATTTGGACGATGTAATCATTTATGATGACGACTTTGAGAGCCATTGTGAGCACCTTGAGACCTTGTTCCGGAAACTTAGTGAAGCAGGTCTGGTAGTAAATTTGGCAAAGTGTGACTTCGTAAAAGCCACTGTGCAGTACCTTGGGTTTGTAGTGGGAAGGGGACAGGTGTGCCCTCCTCAGAACAAGGTACAGGCTATCAATAAATTTCCGCACCCAACAACCAAGAAGCAGATTATGAGATTCTTGGGTATGATAGGCTACTACAGACGCTTCATAAAAGGTTACTCAACGGTGTTGGCACCTCTCACAGATTTGTTATCTAAAGACAAAAAGTTTTTGTGGGCACCTGAGTGTGAAAAGGCTTTCACTTTGGTGAAACATTTGCTATGTACTCACCCGATACTCAGGGCCCCAGACTTTAACAGGCCTTTGCAGCTGGCAACAGATGCTAGTGGTGTAGGGGCTGGTGCCGTCTTGCTACAGACAGACAATGAAGGTGTGGAACACCCAGTAAGTTTCTTTTCTAAGAAGTTCAATGCTGCACAAAAGAACTATTCTACAATAGAAAAGGAATTACTGGCGATTGTGCTGTCGCTCAGGCACTTCGAGGTGTATGTTCCAGCCTATGGCCCAGTCGTGGTTATCTACACTGATCATCACCCTTTGAGATTCCTGAATCAATTTCACAATCACAATATGAGACTGACCAGGTGGTCTTTGATGTTGCAGGAGTATAACCTGGACATCCGTCATATTGCTGGATGTGACAATGTGATCGCGGATTGTTTATCAAGGGTGGATGATCAGTCGTAGGCTATCACAGGTGTGTGGGTTTGAGTGGAGGAAAATAGGCTGCCCTTATAGTGCAGCCGGGAAAAACATATTAAAATATAAAAATCATATAAAAAACTCTTTCTTTTGATATAGGTAATCGTATAAGTTTGTCATAGCCTATAGAGTTTGAGTAGTCCACAAACTATCAAACGGCTGAGCTGCTGTAAGCTCGCTCTGGGAGCATGATATTGTGTCTTTTTGCTATTGTTGGGAGGAGTTATAAAATGTGAATTTTTGGTTAATAATAAGATGCGTTTTGGTGATAAACTCAGCTTTGTTTTAGTGCCATGCGGTCGCTGGGTCGCTGGGTGTGAGGGGCTTGATGGGGTTCTGTGTTTGTCAGATTTTAGCTCAGGGTTGAGCAAGTAAAATCTTGGGGGAGGTGTGACGCATGTCCAGTGTGAGCATGCTGTACAGAACGCCTAGTCATGCCCCACTCTCGCTAGGATCGTCAGGGCAGGAACTTTGGCTGTAGTCTATGTAGAGTTTCCTAACTTAGTTCATGTGAGCCGTTGTACTATAAGTAATATGAATATGTATTTGTTTTCATCTGAGTCAACGAGTTCTATTTTATATCATTAGTTATAAGTATTGTGTGTAAAACTTATTTGTAATGATGGGAGAAGCGGCAGCCACAGTTGGGGGTCAGTGGGTGCGCCATGCGGGAGGTGGGCCTAACTCACTAGCACTCCCCCCCCCCTCCCCCCTCCCCTCAGTGCTAGGAAAGCCTTTGTCTATCCCAGAGGAGAGAGAGAAATTACGTAATGATTGTCAGTGGGCGGTCCTTAGTAGTTCACGTTGGGCTCACTAGAGGGCCGAGTATAAAAAGGGAAGTCTAGCCATTTTTTGATCAGAACTCATTAGGCAGAGCGACTTCTCATTTCCCTTGCTAACTATATATATTCTTCTGACTGATGTGAACTTTCTCTACTACCTTACATTCTTATCTCCTCTTTTCCCTACCCTTTTTAACTTCCATGGTCCCGTTGGTGCAGAGCTAGTCAGCCAACGTATTATCGCTGGAGTTCTCATGAGATACATGCCTATTAGATAGCCTATTTTGGAAGGGTTAACTTAGAATAGGATTGATTTATGTTTGTTGCACTTGTCTATGCATTTCCCTGTGTGTTATTATTATTATTCCTGGTTTCTGCTAGTCTAGGTAATGCTAGACTGGGGTAAGGCTTTTCTGTGTTACGAGTTGTTGTTTGATGCAGTGGTTAAGCGATAAACCTGCATACTCGTTTCGGTTCAGTGAAGCCTAGGTTGTCTTCGCGGCTGACTGTGTTGAGTTAATAATTTACAGTGCGTGAGGGCAAGAGCCTAACCACCCTGTATTTTATTAACAGCTTGTTTTTACTTTGTCAAGGAGCCGGGAGAAAACCAGATACAAGGGATCTGGATTTCTCAAAGTGCACTTGTTAGTGTTAACGTAATACTTTAAACAGTTGTGAGGACTTCGCTAGGCTACGAGCCGTTTTTGCTCAGTCACTGCTACCTTTTGCCCACAGTACCCCAGCTAGACTTTACTCGATTAGTAGATACAGAATAGTATTGAAGCTTTCCTTATGTATGATATTGTTTATGCACTATTGATTTCATGTGTTGCAAGCTTGGCTACTTTAGTGATTAGTGGCCCACGAGCACAATCCGAGTAGGCTATTGCCGTTGCATTTGCGGAGTACTTCTTTTTAATGTTTGCCATTTACTATTGCATATTCTTTTAATTATTCTTATGCCAATTTAAACCTGTAATAGTATTTAATTGCCAGTGTTTTTCTTATTGAATTACTGTTCAAAATCCGATACGTACTTCTTACGAGCATCCGAGAAGCATCTAACTTTTTTCAGAAGATTCCTTGCTCGATGCTTAAGGACTATTAATTAACGTAACGTAATAGTGCCGATCCGAAGTAGAGGGTGGAGGACTTCTTAAGTTCTTAGTCAAGGGTGGATTACTTCGGCTTCGGCCAACACTATTCTTTGGTGTTGTTGTTTCTTACTTCTTTGTTTGATTGTTGACCAGACTAGAGAATTCCTGTCTCTTTATTAGTCTGTTGTTGAACACTAGTACCGAGTTCTTGTATACCCCGTTATAGCAGATTGAACTCTGGAGGGTATTGGTGTTTTTTGTTCGGCTGGCAGTACTCAGGGGTTGGGATCGTGTGTTTCCGTTGTGGCAGCGAGCCGTATTAGAGTCCTGATTGAGAGCCCTTGTGTACCCGAGTGCCAGGTCGTAACATCAGTATTTCCCGAGGGCATTCACAGTTATCAGTATTTCCCGAGGGCATTCACAGTTATCAGTATTTCCCGAGGGCATTCACAGTTATCAGTATTTCCCGAGGGCATTCACAGTTATCAGTATTTCCCGAGGGCATTCACAGTTATCAGTATTTCCCGAGGGCATTCACAGTTATCAGTATTTCCCGAGGGCATTCACAGTTATCAGTATTTAGTTTTCAAGATACACCATCGTCATAGTATTATCACAATTTCCTGGAGTCTTTAGTGGATATAATGATCAGGCTTCCAAAAACTGTTAAGGGGAGATGGGTCATTTTTCTGGTCACCTTTCTTCTTCAAGGGATATATATATATATATATATATAAATAAACGAGCAACTAAATAGGCCCATTAAGTGTGTTGTCAAAGATGTGGGTGCCCCTTGGTAACTCCACTTGAAATACTTGATTAATGTGACACATACAGACGCCCACACCTGTTAGAGTCCAAGTCGTTATGTAGTGCATGCATATATATATATATATATATATATATATATATATATATATATATATATATAGAGAGAGAGAGAGAGAGAGAGAGTAAGTTATATGTTCAATAATGATTATTTTAGAAAGTATTTTTCAAAAGTCTGTGACATATGTTATTGTATATCAAATAGTATATATATATATATATATATATATAAAGTAAGTTATATGTTCAATAATTATTATTTTAGAACGTATTTTTCAAAAGTGAGTGACATGTTATTGTATATCAAACAGTATAGCTTGGACTAGGCTAGAGGTGTTTCACTATAGTCTGTTCATTCTAGTTTGGGCACACATCGTAACCTATAACCTCTCATAACTCAAAAATGGCTAGAGTAATCGAGCTAATATTTCTACCAAATAGGAAGATTTGAATAGGGAATAGGTGTGGACATTGCCAGCTCATTTGCTCTAGCCCTTTTTGAGTTACAGAGATTATAGGTTAGGACTTCTACCCCACCTAGAATGACGGTACTATAGTATCGGTGGTGTCATATGTAACTGCAATCATTTCTATAGGATAACATTGAAACGGTGAATATTGATTGAACCCCTTTGGGGGTCACGGTGTCTGCATGGCAATAGTTATGTAGAAGCGTGTGGTTAAGGTTATTCATAATATACATAAATATTAATATTGATAATAACATAATGGTAATGTGGTTAATGTCCCTCGCCTAAAGCCGGTATCACACGAGAGCTTTTATAGTCAACATTCGATGATCAACATTTTCCTGGCAACATTTCTGGAATATTTTGCAACGGTATCGGAAACTAGACTGATGATAGATGAATTTAGACAACCGAAATATTATATATGTTGACCACATAAGCTGCCAGACCAGTGTTGAGGATAAATGTTGAGTAAAAAAGCGCTCGTGTGATACCTGCCTTAGATATCACACAAATTACCACCCATGTTTTCGGCGAACAACAGATGTTTGTTGTATGAACCGACACAGTTGTTATTGTTATTTTTTTGTCTAGACCATTTGTTTTACCTCTAGGCCACAACGTTACTATCCCAGGAGCTTTGTTGCCTAGTTGAGGGGGAGAATTTACGAGACCGATCCTACCATCTATTTACGAGACCGATCCTACCATCTATTTACGAGACCGATCCTACCATCTATTTACGAGACCGATCCTACCATCTATTTACGAGACCGATCCTACCATCTATTTACGAGACCGATCCTACCATCTATTTCCCCACGTTTGCTCTCTCTCTCTCAACCACGTTTTTTATTTATTTTTATTTTTAACTAAATCGGGAAGGGTTTATTTATTGGTAATTTGATTTATTCATATATTATTTTTGGGGTTTCCTCCCTATGCCTCCATCAACCAGCCGAAGGTCGGTTTCTCCTATCTAACGGCTCGCTATTGCTCGCCAGAAAAAAATCGACACCTATTTGACGCAAAACGTCTTGATATTGACAAAGAAATGAGGCGAAGTCTTAAAATCGCTCAAATAATGGGCCGAAAATATTATAATATGAAAACTAATGAGAGAAACATGAAGGAGAAGGGACCCCTCAGAAAAATAAAAATAAATAATAATAATAATAATAAATCCCCCCCCCCCCCCCCCCCCTAACTAAACCTATTCTCCCCAGCAGGCCCAGTTTCAATTTCACTCTCTATATACTGTATATACCCGCAATTACCACGATCCCTCACCATCTACCAGAACTACCTATTTTCTCTGGAGTTGAAGCCCTCCAGTTGAGTGTTGTGGCCAACATCCTAGTAAGGATCAATAGGTCTGTTGTTGCTTGTATTCCCTTGTATTCCTTTGTAATCATACACAATAACAACCCATGACACCGACTATACACCCACAATCACACTCCATCTCCAAATGCTGGAATTGTCTTTTGATTGAAGGTAAACTTATTAACTCCCAACCCTAAAGCCGTCGTCACACGAGGACATGTAGCCAATTGTAGGATCGGCGCCACTTTATCATGTTTGTATGTACTCAGGCACATAAGCCATAGCTAGGGGTGGTCGAGTTGAGATAATTGTAGGATCGGCGCCACTTTATCATGTTTGTTTGTACTCAGGCACATAAGCCATAGCTAGGGGTGGTCGAGTTGAGATAATTGTAGGATCGGCGCCACTTTATCATGTTTGTTTGTACTCAGGCACATAAGCCATAGCTAGGGGTGGTCGAGTTGAGATAATTGTAGGATCGGCGCCACTTTATCATGTTTGTTTGTACTCAGGCACATAAGCCATAGCTAGGGGTGGTCGAGTTGAGAAATTGTAGGATCGGCGCCACTTTATCATGTTTGTTTGTACTCAGGCACATAAGCCATAGCTAGGGGTGGTCGAGTTGAGATAATTGTAGGATCGGCGCCACTTTATCATGTTTGTATGTACTCAGGCACATAAGCCATAGCTAGGGGTGGTCGAGTCGAAACAAAGCTCGAATAGAAGCAACAAAATAAAATATATATATATATAAATTCACACACATCAAGGTCGTCTAGAAGATCCAGAGACCAAGGCCCATTTGGGGTCCCCAAAAGACTCCCAGGTCACAGACCTCTCGGAGAGGTTACGGTGTCAGCAGGCAGACACGCAGCAGAGCGCACCACACTGCCCGCCCACATCACTTCCAGGCATGGCCCTTCATACACCGGCTCCCCGGGCCAGGCGCCTGACGGACTATTATCTAGTCTAACTGGCGCCCGACCCCCACTCCCTAAGGACCATGTTATTACTCATCTATTCGCAATCATTCACCATTAATTCCTATTCATCGTATATATTCATAATATACCAAGTAAAATGCTGTTAATCGAATATTTTCTCTATATTGACCTTATTGAACATTTTGTAGCGTAAAGTAAGGAACAGACAGTTTAAAATATATATATATATATATATTACCGGTACCATAATAATACAAAAATCACTATTAATGTTTTACGGAAACCAGACTCTGGTGCAGATAATCGAATACCGATGCCTCTTTGACGCCACTCTAAAACCTCCTCCAATCACCAACCACCACTACCACCGACGCTGACTAACGAGCCCAACAAGTTTAGCCGTCAATCCAATCATTACCGTCAGCGATTTTGTGAACCCCTTCTCCCTCATGTTTAACTGCAATAGTTTTTACCATTTTAAGACGTTCGGCCCATTAGTTTGTCGAATTTATGACCTTTCAACTAATTTATTTTATCAATATCAAAACCTTTCGTGCCATTAGGTGTCGAATTTTTCCTGGCGAGCGATAGCGAGCCTGTAATTTAGGAAGAATTGGCCTTCGGCCGGGACATTTTTCTACCAATGAGGGGTCTTGTGGGTATTTTTAAAGATTGATGTAAGTCTTGCGAGGGAAATAAAATAATGTATTAATAGATATATAATTAAACAATGTGACGCTTCTGCATAGTAGCCACGTGCGGGCATGCGCGCGCGTCGGCTGCCGAGCCGTTTAGAAACCGGCTGGCGGCAGCCGGCCGGCCGGCTTTTCCTTAGTATAAATCCTACGACAATGTAACTAATGTCTGGGATATTCTTATGTTCTTTCACAGCTTGTAGCTGCCCTTATTCTTAACCAACGCATCTTAGTATATTTTATTCTCGATAGTTGATTGTTTCATTATAATATATAAGATGTAAGTTTAGTGAGAGTGGGAGGAGACGAGCGGGAGAGAGAGACCGGCTGGAGGACGTTGCTTCGCGCGGAGAGTCTAGCTTGGGACGAGCCTGATGTGCCACATGCATTTGTTCGCAACGTTAGGCTTAGTTTCGACTCACGCACGGGGTAGACGATTTTGACCCGGCAACTGTGTTGAGTGTTGCCAAGCCTGGGATGTATTCTGCATGCCTAGGGCGGGGTCCAGACAGATTCAAGACTCAGAGCTCACCTCACTGTCCTACCCTTCGGACCCCCTTGATATCTATCCCTCTCAACCCCACTTAGAAACTTTCTCTCTTACTTTGTATACCTTCCTTCCACTACTTCACCAATCTATTTAATTATCCCATCCCCTTGATAGACCTTATATCTATTATTGTATTAACGACGAGCTCTCAGATAACTAGATAGGATTTTGGGCCTTATGCAGAGACATAATTGTTAATGAGACCTAGGAAGCTTTTTTGTTGTCTCATATTTGGTGGTTTCATGCTTGCTAGTGTGTTCTTGTGGCAGGTGAGCAGGGGCTAGACCGGAGGGGAGGCTTTTTGCGATCCTTTAAGTAAAGTCTGCTGGTGCGAGTCCTGTGGACCCGCACGACTTTACTAGGATACCCGTGGGAGTCTTGGGGTATTTTCTTGTCTGTGTCCCTGTGTGTCTAGTGTTGTGTTGTGTGAGGGCCCTTGCCTAGACCACTCAGCACTGCGCTAGCACGTCTTGCTTTTGTTTTTGGGTCGCCAGGAGAGAGTCAGATACTTGCGATCTGAGTCTCTCAAGAGAGCACCCTTTCAATTAGAGTAATTTGGCGCACAGACTTGGGAACGTCCCTAGGCTAGAGCAGGTGGCTCAGCCCGGGTATCCGAAGCCTATATCCTTCCGGCTAGACCTCTGCCACCTGGCAGATTAACAGCTAGGGGTTTATTATCTCTGTATGCTTGTTATTGTGCCACAGTTTACCGTTTTTGTGAGCATTGTGAGTCAGGGTGTGGCTTAGAGACTCTGTCCGAGCAGGCTTGCCTGACTAAGAGTGAGAAGCACACCTGTATGTGGTTATGTTGCGAGTTGCTGCCTTTATTTAATTATACCTATGCCATTATACACTGTAGGTCCTATCACTAGTATTTATTCCTGCTTATGAGTTGAGAGTTCTCTAAATCCGTAACGTACTTTCTTTGCTAAGCATCAGATCCTACAGTAGCCGCATGCAGTTTAGAACCCCGCATCTTGTCTACCGGTACCATGTTTTGAGGACTGTTCGCTTTCACCTTCTTTCACACAGGGGTGATTAGTTGTATTAATTAACGTAACGTTAAATGTACTTTCTTCTAGTTTGTTATTAAATTGTTTCTGCAATTTAATTCCGTTATCTATCTTTTCCTTGAAGCTTTAAGTCAACTTATTTGTGTGATCTTTTATATAGCCTGCTTGACTATCAGCAGTCTATAGTGCGTGCACCCTGTAACCGAGTCATAGGATACCTTGTTGTCCAGGCAGGACTCTTGACGGTTTAGGGTGGTTTGTTGCCTGGGTTTATAGATAAGGGTTGGATCTAGCGTTTTCCGTTGTTGCTTGTTGTCGCATACCTAGTCCAATAGAAAGAGCCCAGTGTTTATATATCCCAGGACGTAACAACAATAATAAATACAAATCTGCCGCTATTGTCCTTGAATCTCCACCAACCACCATCACCGACGCCGACTAACGAGCGCAACAAGTCTATAGCCGTCAATCCAATCATTACCGTCAGTGATTTATAGCGGGGCGTCGCGGTGTGGTGTGTGTGGCGGCATAAGGGGGGTGACCTGTTTTTGTTCTGTCCTTTTCTATCTTTCTCTGGCTTGTATCCATTTGGCCCCATTCAGCCTACTGTTTTAAGACGTTTATCCCCATCCAGGTGTCAATTTTTTACTGGTGAGCGGTAGCGAGCCAGCATATTTTTTATTTTTGTTTGACAGCAGGCTAAATTTGTACTTTTTTCGATAGAAAAATGTCTCCGGCGAAGCCGGATTTCTTCATATAATGCTGGCTCGCTATCGCTCAACAGGAAGAAATCGACACCTAAATGGGGATAAACGTCTTAAAATAGTTGGCTGAATGGGGCCGAATGGATACAAGCCAGAGAAAGAGAGAAAAGGACAGAAATAACAAAAAGCAGGTCACCCCCCTTAAAGGCGATCACCACTGTTGCCAATGTTATTGTTTATTTTGTCTTCCTATGTGAATGAAGGAGACAAAAGGTAAAGTTGCATGTAACAAGTGTCTCCCTCAAATTTGAAAGAGTGACAGAGAGCCCAAATCAATAAGGTACGTTACATTCAATCTCCCAGGCTTACAGGATTATAGTTACTGATATCTGTTCATGCTACACCCTCTTCATAATAGGTTGGCCAGAAATCGCGAACCTTAACCCCTTCTATACCGGCGACGTCTTTAAACTATATTCTGGCAACTGTTAGACGATTTTATTCAGTTTAAAAAGGGCCTCCAGCAATTAACAGGCTTCGAACTCTCTCACTTAACTATTTTCACTAGCACAAGTTCTTCTTAAGGGGAGGTTTTTAGTTTGTTCCCTAGACTTCCATCAATCTAAAAATAACACCCCCTTGACCCCCTTTCAAGATAAATTTGTAAATTTTTCGGTAGAAAAATGTCCCAGCCGAAGGCTGATTCCTCTTAAATTACAGGCTCGCTATCGCTCGCCAGGAAAAAATCGACACCTAAATGGCACGAAAGGTCTTAAAATTGACAGAAATAGGGTGAAAGTTCTTAAAATCGACAAACTAATGGGGTGAAAGTCTTAAAATCTCAAAAGCAATGGGGCTAAACATGAGGGAGAGAGGTGTCAAGAAAAAAATCCCTCGAGTGGAAACCTCCCCTAACTTCACAGAATCGTCTAAATATAGCTAGAATAAAGTTGAAAAGATGACGCCGGTACAGAAGGGGTTAACCTCTGTATCTAACAAACAACTAGGGTTTCCAAGATCTGCAAGGTTATTCATTTCCAACTGTCTTCAGGTACGGTAATGTTTTTTTGTATTATTAAAAAAAAAAAATTGCCGGAGGGAAGGAGGGTGGGGAGAGAGCCTTCGTCTTTGCTATCCTTTTCTTCCACTGTCCCTTATTCTCGGGTTAGCAATCTCTACTAGAATTAAGTCCTGACCACCTCGCTGGGATCGTAAGGTCTGTGTGGTCAGTGTATCTATGTAAATCTCTCTCTCTCTCTCTCACACAATCATGGAAATCTGCAGACGCGACGAAAGTGCTCTGAAATGTTCGCGTCTTCCCTGTCCCTGCAGTCTGAGGTGAGGCGGGCTGCTTCCTTAGGCCGGTGTCTCACGAGCCCTTTTTTGAGCAATTTTTACGGGCAATTATGTTCTGGAAGCTTAAACAAATGCACTTTATCAGAATTCAGCCGCCTAACATAATCTACCTTTAGTCTAGCTACCGATAATACTGCGCAAATGTCCCGAAATAATACGAGAAAAAACTTGCTCATGGAAAATTGACGAAAAAAGCGCTCGTGTGACAGTGGCTTTAGACTTTCACAGGAGAGACTGTTGTAAATTATAAAGAATTACCAAACAAATCATACAAAGAAAAACTAAACTGTATTGAAATGATAATACAAAGATAAACACCAGAACACTACTCACTATAGTCTGTTCATTCTAGGGTGGGCAGAAATCGTAACCCCTAACCACTCATAACTCAAAAAGGACTAGAGTAATCGAGCAACTATATACATTGACAGCTCATTTGCTCTAGCCCTTTTTGAGTTACAGAGGTTAGAGGTTACGAGTTCTGCCCCACCTAGAATGAACGGACTATAGTAGAGATGTTGTTTTAATATTATATAAACTTGGCTTTGATGCAGAGATAATACTGTAGTAGCTTCATATGGTTCCATTAACACTTTGAGTACCAGCGACGTGTTATATTTATTTTCTAGCTGTATTTAGACGATATTATGCAGCTTAGGAAGGACCTGTGGTAGTTGAAGGGGTTGGTTGAGATAGTTTGAAGTCTTATTATTGCTAGAGGTCCTTCCTAAGCTGAATAAATCGTCTAATAGTTTCCAAAATATGATGAAAAGGACGTCCTTGGTACTGAACGGGTTAAGTTATATGAGTGTGTGTTGTGGGCTTGTTATTGTGAAGTTGTGTTATTCTGAGGCCTACATTGAAGGGGGGACGGGTGTATTTATTCTGAGGCCTACATTGAAGGGGGGACGGGTGTATTTATTCTGAGGCCTACATTGAAGGGGGGACGGGTGTATTTATTCTGAGGCCTACATTGAAGGGGGGACGGGTGTATTTATTCTGAGGCCTACATTTAAGGGGGGACGGGTGTATTTATTCTGAGGCCTACATTGAAGGGGGGACGGGTGTATTTATTCTGAGGCCTACATTGAAGGGGGGACGGGTGTATTTATTCTGAGGCTTACATTGAAGGGGGGACGGGTGTATTTATTCTGAGGCCTACATTTAAGGGGGGACGGGTGTATTTATTCTGAGGCTTACATTTAAGGGGGGACGGGTGTATTTATTCTGAGGCTTACATTTAAGGGGGGACGGGTGTATTTATTCTGAGGCTTACATTTAAGGTGGGACGGGTGTATTTATTCTGAGGCTTACATTTAAGGGGGGACGGGTGTATTTATCCTGAGGCCTACATTTAAGGGGGGACGGGTGTATTTATTCTGAGGCCTACATTTAAGGGGGGATGGGTGTATTTATTCTGAGGCTTACATTTAAGGGGGGTCGGGTGTATTTATTCTGAGGCTTACATTTAAGGGGGGACGGGTGTATTTATTCTGAGGCCTACATTTAAGGGGGGACGGGTGTATTTATTCTGAGGCTTACATTTAAGGGGGGATGGGTGTATTTATTCTGAGGCCTACATTTAAGGGGGGATGGTGTATTTATTCTGAGGCCTACATTTAAGGGGGATGGGTGTATTTATTCTGAGGCCTACATTTAAGGGGGGACGGGTGTATTTATTCTGAGGCTTACATTTAAGGGGGGATGGGTGTATTTATTCTGAGGCCTACATTTAAGGGGGGATGGTGTATTATTCTGAGGCTTACATTTAAGGGGGGATGGGTGTATTTATTCTGAGGCCTACATTTAAGGGGGGACGGGTGTATTTATTCTGAGGCTTACATTTAAGGGGGGATGGGTGTATTTATTCTGAGGCCTACATTTAAGGGGGGACGGGTGTATTTATTCTGAGGCTTACATTTAAGGGGGATGGGTGTATTTATTCTGAGGCCTACATTTAAGGGGGACGGGTGTATTTATTCTGAGGCTTACATTTAAGGGGGTCGGGTGTAATTATTCTGAGGACTACATTTAGGGGGGGAGGGGTGTATTTATTCTGAGCTTACATTTAAGGGGGGACGGGTGTATTTATTCTGAGGCTTACATTTAAGGGGGGATGGGTGTATTTATTCTGAGGCCTACATTTAAGGGGGGATGGGTGTATTTATTCTGAGGCTTACATTTAAGGGGGATGGTGTATTTATTCTGAGGCCTACATTTAAGGGGGGACGGGTGTATTTATTCTGAGGCTTACATTTAAGGGGGGATGGGTGTATTTATTCTGAGGCCTACATTTAAGGGGGATGGGTGTATTTATTCTGAGGCTTACATTTAAGGGGGGATGGGTGTATTTATTCTGAGGCCTACATTTAAGGGGGGACGGGTGTATTTATTCTGAGGCCTACATTTAAGGGGGGACGGGTGTATTTATTCTGAGGCTTACATTTAAGGGGGGACGGGTGTATTTATTCTGAGGCCTACATTTAAGGGGGGACGGGTGTATTTATTCTGTGGCCTACATTTAAGGGGGACGGGTGTATTTATCTGAGGCCTACATTTAAGGGGGGACGGGTGTATTTATTCTGAGGCCTACATTTAAGGGGGAGGGGTGTATTTATTCTGAGGCTTACATTTAAGGGGGGACGGGTGTATTTATTCTGAGGCCTACATTTAAGGGGGGACGGGTGTATTTATTCTGAGGCTTACATTTAAGGGGGGACGGGTGTATTTATTCTGAGGCTTACATTTAAGGGGGGATGGGTGTATTTATTCTGAGGCCTACATTTAAGGGGGGATGGGTGTATTTATTCTGAGGCCTACATTTAAGGGGGGATGGGTGTATTTATTCTGAGGCCTACATTTAAGGGGGGACGGGTGTATTTATTCTGAGGCTTACATTTAAGGGGGATGGGTGTATTTATTCTGAGGCCTACATTTAAGGGGGGATGGGTGTATTTATTCTGAGGCTTACATTTAAGGGGGGATGGGTGTATTTATTCTGAGGCCTACATTTAAGGGGGGACGGGTGTATTTATTCTGAGGCCTACATTTAAGGGGGGACGGGTGTATTTATTCTGAGGCTTACATTTAAGGGGGGACGGGTGTATTTATTCTGAGGCCTACATTTAAGGGGGGACGGGTGTATTTATTCTGAGGCCTACATTTAAGGGGGGACGGGTGTATTTATTTCCTCATTTGTATATTGTTTTATAACATTTTTATTTTCCTCCCTAGATCTCCATCAAGCTTAAACAAAATGTATTTATACATTTTTAGATAGAAAAGTGTCTCGGCCAAAGGCTGGTTCCTCTTAAATTATAGGGTCGCTATCGCTCGCCAGGAAAAAATCGACACCTAAATGGAAGGAAACGTCCTACAATTGACAGATATTGGGGCGAAAATTAATAAAATTGTCAAACTAATGGGGCTAAAGATGAGAGAGAAGGGTGTCTAGAAAAGCGACATATCTCCCTTAATGCTTCATCCGATCAAGGCAAAAGCGGCTGTTTCATGTTTACTTTGTGGATGTCCAGGGGTCCCCTCTCTTCTCTTTCGCTCACTCTCTCTCTCTCTCACTTTCTTTCTCTCATTCTCTCTCTCTCTCTCTCTCTCTCTCTCTCTCTCTCTCTCTCTCTCTCTCTCATACACTCACTCTTTGAGTCACTCATTTCCACTGTCATTCACTCTCTCTCTCTCTCTCATACACTCACTCTTTGATTCATTCATTTCCACTGTCATTCACTCTCTCTCTCTCATACACTCACTCTTTTATTCACTCATTTCCACTGTCATTCACTCTCTCTCACTCTCTCTCATACACTCACTCTTTGAGTCACTCATTTCCACTGTCATTCACTCTCTCTCTCATACACTCGCTCTTTGATTCATTCATTTCCAGTCATTCACTCTCTCTCTCTCTCTCATACACTCACTCTTTGAGTCACTAATTTTCACTGTCATTCACTCTCTCTCTCTCTCTCTCTCTCTCTCTCTCTCTCTCTCTCTCTCATACACTCACTCTTTGAGTCACTCATTTCCACTGTCATTCACTCTCTCTCTCTCTCTCTCTCTCTCTCTCTCATACACTCACTCTTTGAGTCACTCATTTCCACTGTCATTCTCTCTCTCTCTCTCTCTCTCTCTCTCTCTCTCTCATACACTCACTCTTTGATTCACTCATTTCCACTGTCATTCACTCTCACTCTCTCTCTCTCTCTCTCTGTCTCTCTGTCTCTCTCTCTCTCTCTCTCATGTAAGATAATACTCAACACAAAGTATTCCCCAGGACCAAGTTCTGTGAAACATATTCCAGACACACGCAGTCTGCAAAGAAAATTATACGTATTAAAGCTTGCTGTGTGTGTGTGTGTGTTTGTGTGTGTGTGTGTGTGTGTGTGTGTGTGTGTGTGTGTGTGTGTTTGGGGGGGGTGGGTGTTTATGTATGTGTGCGTGTGTTTATGTGTGTGTGTGTGTGTGTTTATATGTGTGTGTGTGTGTTTATGTGTGTGTGTGCGTGTGTGTGTGCTTATGTGTGTGTGTGTGTGTGTTTATGTATGTGTGTGTGTTTATGTGTGTGTGCGTGTGTGTATGGTTTTTTGTTTCTATGTGAGTGAGGGAGACAAAGTAGCGAGTGCCTCCCCCAGAGTTGAAAGAGTGACAGGGCCAAACTCAAGGGACGTTCGAGCCAAAATGCCTGGACACACGGAGTTTGAAGCATTTTAAGTCATAGGAATAGGGAAAGACTGATTCTGGGAGAGAGTTCCAGAGCTCAGATGATGAATAGAAGAACAATTGAGAAGGGTGTGTGTGTGTGTGAGTGTTTGCATCTTAAACGTCATACGCCTGTTATATCTGTTGTGAAGAGTGATAAGATTAAATCCTGGTATAACTACTTCTATTTGTTTAGTGTATGTAATATTGTAGTGTGGGTTTGTGTCTCTCTATGCTCTATAATTACTTGGGACTATGGAAGTGAGACTTGGCATGGGTATCCAGGGCGTCCCAGGCAGGGTTTTAGTGATTTTTTTTTTTTTTTTTGGTTTAACCCATTCACGTATGAGTGGACGCAGGGGTTGCCGATTGGCAATCAGAAATAGAGTTCTCTCACTCTTATAATTACCTCTCCAAACAAACATTCTGGCCACAGCTAACTCAAAGACAACTGCAGAGGTTGAAGTAAATAAACTAAAGGTTTCTAAACACCCCAGATGGTTACAAAGGCTTTAAAGTATCCCAGAATAGGCTCAAATCGCGTCTTGTGCGTGAAAGGGTTAATTAATATGTATTCATGCCACACTTGGTATGTGTTCCCCGTAGTGTATATTAACATAGAACTTCCTCGGTAACGGAAATTGATCAGATATACTCTTTTTACCCGGGTACCTCGGTTAATAGTTAATAATTGTATGAGGTTATTATCCTTATTTATTATTATAATTATTATTATTATTATCATTCTATCTATCTATCTATTGCCTGACGCCGTGATCTCCGAAGGGTTGGCCACGAACGAACCGCCCCCATGCACCTCTGTCCCCAGTCAGTCGACGCCCCTCCCCCCAACCAGCACCACCTTCGTTCATATACTTCCTCACTCCATCCTTCCACCTCTCCTTCGGTCTACCTCTCCCTCTCTGTCCCTCCACCTCGCTCTCGTATCATCATTATTATCATCATCATCATCATCATCATCATCATCATCATCATCATTACTATTTATGTATTTTGTTTTATTTACTATATTTTATTCAGTGCTAGACCTACTGTACTTCTCCATCTCCCTTGGTATTCAGTGCTAGACCTACTGTACTTCTCCATCTCCCTTGGTATTCAGTGCTAGACCTACTGTACTTCTCCATCTCCCTTGGTATTCAGTGCTAGACCTACTGTACTTCTCCATCTCCCTTGGTATTCAGTGCTAGACCTACTGTACTTCTCCATCTCCCTTGGTATTCAGTGCTAGACCTACTGTACTTCTCCATCTCCCTTGGTATTTTACTTGCATAATTTAGCTTGAATATTCTTATTAGGACACAAAGCTCTGTACCACCCCCAGTTATGGGGTATGTGCCTGAGTACATACATACATACATACATACATATATAACCCCTTCTGTACCGACGATTTTTTTTGTATTATATTCTAGCTAAATTTAGACGTTATTGTGCAGTTTAAGAATGATCTGTGGTAGTAGAAAGGGTTAAGTGAGATAGTCGGATGCCTATTAGTTGCTGGAGACCCTTGTTTAACTGAATAAAATCGTCTAATAGAATCCAGAATATAGTTAAAAGGACGGTACCGGCAATGAAGGGGTTAATTCCGTCAAATTGTGCAAATATTGAAATCGGCTCCATATTTCAGTTTCCCCTTCCACCCTTGCATTATTCCCCCTTCTTACAGACTCCGGCCTCATTTCCTGCCGGCCTCTCAAGACCCTTCCCGGCCCTTCCCTCTTCCGGCCCCTACGGACGGTTCCCTGGCCGCCTACTATAAGCTCTTTATAGGGAGCTAAAGGGGCTATAGTGACCGGTTTTTTGGTATATTAATTCATGTATTCATGTAATTTTTAGTTTCCTCGCTAGACCTCCATCAAACTTAGAATTAAAAACACCCCTAGACCCCCCTTCAAGATAAATGTGTACATATTTCGGTAGAAAAATGTCCCGGCCGAAGGCCGGTTACTCTTAAAATTACAGGCTGGCTATCGCTCGCCAGGAAAAAATCGAAAACCTAAATGGGCCAAAAGGTCTTAACATCGACAATGAAATGGGGCGAAAGGTATTAAAATCGCCAAACTAATGGGCCGAACGTCATCAAATCTGAAAACTAAAGGGGCTAAGCATGAGGAAGAAGAGGGCCCAGAACAATGGCCCATATCCCCTTAATCCTATCTGGTGCAAGACTGGGCTTTTAGGACCCTTCCTAATTCACTCACTTAACCTGCTAGTAGAAACACCCTTTCCACCGGGACACTTTTCTACTAAAAAAATTACATATTCAGTTTTATTTTAATTTTTTTCTCTGTGTATATATTTTGTTCTCAACTTAAAGGAGGTCTAGGGAGGCTGTGTTTATTTATTTATTATTTATGTTTTAATTATTTTGATGTCTAGGGGGCTAACTAAAAACAAATATAAATCCTACATAATATTTAATCGAAATCCTACTAGCCATAAGCAAGTCGCCCCAGAGAGTGTCATCCAATAATGTTACAGTAACCGCCATATTGTCTACCCATAATTTGTTTTCAGCTAGCGGTATATTTCCAGGTCTTCATTATTAACCCTTTCAAGCTCCAATACGCCTTTCTTGTTTTGTTTTCTGGTTAATATTTGACGATTTTATGTAGATTAGGAAAGGTATGTGGAAATCGGAGGGTTAATTGAGACCGTATTTACCCCTATAATTAACACAGACCCTTCCTATGCTGTATACAATCGTCCTATCCTCAAGGGGTTAATATAATGTTTTATAATTACCATACTTCGGTAAAGCATTTCTGTACCAATTGAATACCGACATTAACCCTTTGAAGATCATGACGCATTTTGACAGTTTAATAGGGTAAATATTATCTCCATTAACCCTCTGAATTCCATATACCCTTCCTATTCCGAATAAAATTGTCTAATAATAGCCAGAAAACAGAAAAGAAATGCGTCGTCAATGTTGTAGAGACATATAGTAGTGTCATATTATTTCCATTTCATAGCGACAAATCAGTTTATAAGAGACTGCCAATTCTGCCAATGGAAAACAAAACAAACTACCGGTGCTGTAAAAACCGGTTGAACATTGTGTGTTTATAGTAATGGATATTTTATAAATCCATTTGGGATGAAGTGATTAACGAGTCTGTTTTTTTATTATTGTTTCTAGTATTTTGCATACTACTGAGGTCAAGCTGATTGGACGTTAATTGCTAGGCAAGGATTTGCTATTTAGTTTGTTTATATTGGTGTTACGTTTGCAAGCTTCCACTCATCAGGTATTTTGCCGGTTTTCAAGGATTTGTTGAAAATCAGCGTCAGGGGTTTGGAGAGCTCGCGACTGTACACCAGCTGACCTCATTTATCACCCCCCCCCCCCCCTCCCCCCTTCATCATGACCTTTTCCTGTGCATTTATTATCCTGTCACAGTCGTCCATCTCTCTCTCTCTCTCCCTTGATTGTGATCTTATTCAGATCTAGTGCCTATAGTCGTTGTAATACTCTTCATCATTCGTATATGTTATATTTTCTGGACATGTTCATATTTCGTTAAAGGTTAATACCACTTATACTGGGGATTTCAGGTTTATTGTTAAATATTCTCATATATTTTTATGTATGCATTGTCTTGGCATTATCGTTATCCTATTTTAGTTTATACACCATATTGTTTATATATACGGTATGTATATATTTATATATTTTAGTTTATACACCATATTGTTTATATATACGGTATGTATATATTTTATATTTTATTTATACACCATATTGTTTATATACGGTATGTATATTTATATATTTTAGTTTATACACCATATTGTTTATATATACGGTATGTATATATTTATATATTTTAGTTTATACACCATATTGTTTATATATACGGTATGTATATATTTATATATTTTAGTTTATACACCATATTGTTTATATATACGGTATGTATATATTTATATATTTTAGTTTATACACCATATTGTTTATATATACGGTATGTATATATTTATATATTTTAGTTTATACACCATATGTTTATATATACGGTGTATATTTATATATTTTAGTTATACACCATATTGTTTTATATACGGTATGTATATATTTAATATTTTAGTTTATACACCATATTGTTTATATATACGTATGATCTATTTTATATATTTTAGTTTATACACCATATTGTTTATATATACGGTATGTATATATTTATATATTTTAGTTTATACACCATATTGTTTATATATACGGTATGTATATATTTATATATTTTAGCTTATACACCATATTGTTTATATATACGGTATGTATTTTATATATATTTTTTTTTAAAGAGACAATGAACGGAGGAAGGAAAAACACAGATAAAACAAAAAGGTCCATGTGCCTAAAGGCATCCTCCATTCATAAAATGTTTGTAACAACTGGATTTAAACATTTGCAGATTGTAAGTTTGTGGAAAGCAATTCGAGGGAAGTGAATTCCAAAGAGTAGTAGCTCTGGGGATAAATGAATTCTGATAAGCAGAAGTTCTGCATTGTGGAGGAGAAAGTGTAAATTCATGGGTGCTCTCAGTTGCCCTAGTTCTACGCGGAAAGATGTGGAGAGGCGGCACAATTGAAGCAAGTTCCTCGGAACAATTGCTGTGAAAATATCTGTAGAATAATGCAAGGGATGCAACGTTTCTTCGTATGGATAATGTAGGAAGGTCCTGTGTGATTGCAGGGTTATTGATTAATCTAATAGCTTTATTTTGAATTTTGTCCAACTGCCTCAATGCAACCACTCCACTTCCACCCGACAGAGGTGAACAGTAATCCATCTGAGAACGCACATGACTTTTATATATCATGGCCAACTGCTCGTCAGTGAAGAATTCTCGAACTCTGTACAGGAGTCCCAGTTTTTTAGAGGCATTCTTAGCAATGCTTCTAACATAATGTGTCCAGCTCAAGTTAGTAGTTAATGTTACACCGAGAATGTCAATACTAGGGGAAGTGGGAATATTTACATCATTAAAAAATATATGGGAGTCAGTGAAATTCTGTCGGTTTAGAAAATTGAATGTATTTGGTTTTCTGTGCATTAAAGGAAACTAGATTCTTTTGTCCCCATCCATCAATTCTAGAAAGGTCCTGGTTCAGAGAAATTGCAGTGTTTATTTTTGAATTTATAAGATCGGGTTGGGTGAAAGAATTGGTAAATGTGAAGGAACTGTGGAGTGTTGAGTCATCTGCGTAGGAATGTATTGGATTATGAGTGGTAGATATGAGATCATTGATATGAATGAGGAACAGAATTGGGGCCAAAACTGATCCCTGGGGAACACCAGCATTTATTGAGTGAAATTGAGAATAAAGGCCATCTACCATTACACATATTTTTCTGTTATGAAGATAAGAAGAAATTAGTGGAACTAATGATGCAAGGCCGTAGTGTGACATCTTCGACAATAAGGATTGATGCCAGACTCTATCAAATGCCTTTGATATATCCAGTGCTATTGTATGTGTTTCACCATGTTGGTCTGTAGCTTGGTTGATTTGATGCGTATGTAGGCAAAGCATGTCTGCAGTTGATCGACATCGTCTAAAAACCATATTGCCTATCACTGATTAATTTATTATTCTCAAGATGCTTAATTATGTGATTATTTAATATAATTTCAAAGACTTTACCAAGAGTGGAAGTTATAGCTATTGGTCTGTAGTTTGATGGATCTGAAGAGGCACCTTTTTTAGGAACTGGATGGATGTTTGCTTCTTTCCAGGGTACTGGGAAGCATGAGGTATGAGTACACAGACGGAAATTTTTTGCCAATACAGGAGCGAGCACCAAGGAGCAATTCTTAAGTACTATTGGAGGAATTTCACTGGACCAGGAGCCTTATCTACTGAGAGATTCTGCAAAATAGTTTTGACATGTCTGGTGTGGATCTTAAGTGAGGGAATTTCAGGCGAATTAAAATTAAGTACAGAGACATCTTGATTTATTTCATCTAAGGTTTGAGTTGGGTGGAGAAAATATCCGCAAGAAGGTTAGCTTTACCTCGTGGGTCACTTACAAGATTGCCAGTCGGAGATTTTAATGGTGGAATGGATGAAGCAGTAGTGAAGTTGGATTTAAATGAGTTAAGAGTAGACCAAAATATTTTGTTATCATTTGGATTATTTAGAAGTTTATTTGCCTGCTTGTGGAGAAAGTTTGATTTAGTTAGGTTTAATACAGTTTTGGCATGATTTCTGATGTTTCTAAAGTAATTAAAGGCTTCATGAGTTTTTAATCTTGTGTATGCATTGTAGGCTATTGCTTTTTGTTCAGTTACTCTAGCACAATTATGGTCAAACCATTTAGGTGAATTAGATCTTTTACTGTACTTTTGATGAGGAATAAAAGTTTCCATTCCAATTTTTACAAAATCTGTTATGTGGCTCAAGGTGGAGTGTGCATCATTAGAAAAGAAAGAGGTCCAGGGAATATCAATAAAGAAACCCTGAAGACCCTCCCAGTCTGCCCTATCGTAATGCCATTTATATATTTATATATTTTAGTTTATACACCATATTGTTTATATATACGGTATGTATATATTTATATATTTTAGTTTATACACCATATTGTTTATATATACGGTATGTATATATTTATATATTTTAGTTTATACACCATATTGTTTATATATACGGTATGTATATATTTATATTTTAGTTTATACACCATATTGTTTATATATACGGTATGTATATATTTATATATTTTAGTTTATACACCATATTGTTTATATATACGGTATGTATATATTTATATATTTTAGTTTATACACCATATTGTTTATATATACGGTATGTATATATTTATATATTTTGTATTATTTTTGTTTAATCAGAAACCTTGTTATATAGGCTATGTATCCTTCCAATATTCAGTTTCAGTTTCGTTGTCACTGTTGTAGTCATTGTCAGTATTTAGTGGGATTCATATAAATAGTTATATTATCGGCGTGTACATATTTGTTTTAATATCTATTCCTATAATCTTTAAATGAAGTAATGCCACTTGAACAAAAGTGGTTAGCACGAGTGCCTGTTGATCACAAGGTTTTGTATGAATGTTGTTCTTATGTTTTATTATTTATTTATTCATATATTTATTTTGTTATTATTTTTATTTGTTTGCACTTCTTTATGCATTAGTTTCCTTTCGTCTATTTCTTTGTCTCCCGTATTTAACCCTATCATAACATTATGTATCATGTTTATAAACAAATTGAAACATAAACAATCGAAAAAGGTCGAGAGGAAGGAATATTTCGATCACAAGGAGGCAGAGGAACACTGTCAAACGAAAGTCCGTTCTGTTCTAAGTTTTAATAATTATACAGTATATGCAATGAAGAAATAATTGTGGTTTATAGTTAAAATTATATCATTGGAAGTGAGAAAATGGCCAACACAATGCTATTTCAATTAAATGTTTGTGTATTCCTTTTCATATCCGTTCGAAGTCTTATAACAAAATTGCTTCCGTTTGATAAGAGGGTGGAAGGGGCCGGAAAAAGGAGTGAAAGAGAATATGGGAAGTGAGAGAGAACAGCACAGGATCCTAATATGTGAGTCCAAGAGAAGAGAAAGAACTAAGGGAGGGGAATACGAAGGTGGGGTGGGGAGAGAAGAGAGAAGAGAGAGATAGAGAGAGAGAGAGAGAGAGAGAGAGAGAGAGAGAGAGAGAGAGAGAGAGAGAGAGAGAGAGAGAGAGAGAGAGAGAGAGAGAGAGAGAGAGAGAGAGAGAGAGAGAGAGAGAGAGAGAGAGAGAGAGAGAGAGAGAGAGGTGGAGGGAGATGAATATTTATGTATGGATCTTACAACACTATATTCTGCTATACTTTCAATGGAAGGACAGAGAGAGAGAGAGAGAGAGAGAGAGAGAGAGAGAGAGAGAGAGAGAGAGAGAGAGAGAGAGAGAGAAACAAAAATGTAAGGATTTAGAATAAAGTAGTTGTGCAGTTTTCTCACTACCCAACAACAAAAATAATAATTAAAAACTGCATACGCAACTCTGCTATCTATAATTCTGCAAGTAGTATTGAATCTATTAAGTAAAATAGGTTTATATACAGTATAATAAGTATATATATATATATATATATATATATATATATATATATATATATATATATATATATATATATATAATATCTATAAGAAAGAAATAGTGGCCATAATCTGTGACCTTTACCATTCACCTTGACCTTTGAATATTTTTTTTTTTTTTGGACAATCGTTGCATTGACCAACCAAATTTGCCAGCAAAATTTGGTGACGATACGTAACCCGTTCAGTACAGTTCTGTCGGTTTAATTTCATACTGAATATTAAGACGATTTGATTTAGTTTATGAAGGGCCTCCATAAAATTAGCAGGCTATCACCCATCTTAACCATTTTTACTACCACAGATCCTTTATAAGCTCCACAAAATCGTCTAATTATAGCTAGAATACAATAAAAAAGACGTCACCGGTACACAAAGGGTTAAACAGTCTAGGAAGAGTTTAAAGACAATTATCAACTCTCTTCTTTTGTTCTTTGACCTTGACATTTAACCTTAAGTATTATAATATATATATACGATTGAAATATATGTTATTTAAGTAAAATGCAACTAACAGTTGTCAGCTTATAGAAAATTGAGTTTTTTTATGATGAAGGTTAACTTATGACCTTGGCCTGTGACCTTGACCTTTATGTAGAATTATATTTTTGTTCGCTTTGATGTAACTCTAGAAAGTCAAATAAGTGTGTCAAATTTCATTATAGATCATCAGTTAGTTTCAGAGGTATTAAAGGAATAGTTGACCTTGACCTTTGACCTTCATCTTGACCTTCATGATCTCTGAAAATTTATCATTATAATTTTCCCTTTAATGCACAACTGTCTCAACGAATTTTGTGAAGTTTACATGAATAGTAAAGAAATTAGCATATTGACATTATATTTGACGTTGACCTGTGAACTTGACCTATCAAATGGAATTATGTTTATTCTTGTATGACCTTGCTCTAGGCATTCCGAATATGCATGATATGCCTAATGAGAATCTTACATTAAATAAGAAATACTAGTAAAAATCATTTATTGACCTTTAACCTTGACCTCTGACCTTCGACTTCAGAATTTCTTATCAAGGATTTAGTTAGCTTAACAGCAATGTTCGTATTAACTAGCATTATGAATATGGTGAAGCCTAATTCGTATAAAAACTTATTGATTACAAATAGTGATCATATATTGAGACCTTGACCTTTGACCTTTGACTAAAAGTAAAATAAATATATTTGGATGGTCGTCGCATTGACCAACTGAACTTGCCTGTATAATATTATGACAATACATTAAACAGTCAAGGAGGAGTTTAGAGAAAATGACAAATACTCTTTTTTTTACCTTGACCTCTGACCTTATCTATTACAATATTTATGTGAACTTTGATATATATTAGGCTATATTTAAGTAGTAAACCATAACACAACCAGTTTTCTAAAATTTGAGTAGCCTAATATTTGTTTTCAAATAATAAAAGTTGACCTTTGACCTTGACCTGTGACATTTATGTAAGAGTATATTTTTGTTTGAATTGACATTGCCCATGAATATCAAATACGCATGCCTAATTTCATTAAAACACATCAGTTAGTTTCATATATATTAATAGAATAGTTGACCTTGACGTTTGACCTTTATCTTGATCTTTATGTCTCAACATTTATTAATTTCCTTTTCACTTAAAGTGCAGCTATCTCACTAAATTTTGTGAAGTTTGCATGAAAAGTACAGAAAATAGCTTATTGACCTTTTATTTGATCTTGACCTGTGACCTTGACCTTTCATATGGAATAGAATAGTTTATTGTATGACCTTGGCCTAGGTATTCCGAATATACATGGTAAGCCTAGTGAGAATCTAACAGTTAATATGAGAAATACTAGTAAAAATACTATTTTGACCTTTGACCTTGAACTTTGACCTTACCCTTTGGAATATTTATCTAAAATGTGTGTAATACGATATCAATGTTACTAGTAACTTGTAAACTGAAAATGAAAACATTTGAATACAAACTAAAAATAAATAGTATAAGTAATAGTAATAGTATGACCTGTGACCTTGACCTTTATGTAATAGTAAAATTTGTTTTGACATTGCCCAGAAAAATCAAACTAGCATGACTAATTTCATTAAAACTCACCAGTTAGTTTCATATGTATTTATAGAATAGTTGACCTTGACCTTTGACCTTTAACTTGACCTTCATGATATGTGTCTCAACATTTAGGATTTTCCTTTTCATTTAAAGTGCAACTATATCGCCAAATTTTGTGAAGTTTGCATGAAAAGTAATGAAATTAGCATATTGACCTTTTATTTTACCTTGACCTGTGAACTACCTTTCATATGGAATTGTTTAGTTTCTTGTATGACCTTGCCCTAAGTATTCCGAATATACATGGTAAGTTTAGTGAAAATCTAACAGTTAATACAAGAAATACTAGTAAAACAAATATTTTGACCTTTGACCTTACCCTTCAGAATATTTGTCTAAAATCTGGTCAATAGGATATCGACGTTACCAGTAACTTGTATAGTGAAAATTAAGACATTTGAGTAAAAACTAAGACACATGACATATTGACCTTATTTTTAACCTTGACTTTTGACCTTAACCTTTAAGTTAAATTAAAAATTTCTTTTTGACTGACCTTCGTATTGACCAAATGAATATACCTGTTAAATTTGGTGAAAACCCATCGAACGGTCTAGGAGGAGTTTCCGGACGGACGACGGACGACGACGATGACGACGGACGACGACGACGACGGACAAGCTGAATTGTGGTGCACTGTATACGGACGGGACCTGTGTGTGCGATACCACTCTGTTTCGCAGAGTTGATAATATTTTTCTGCTACATTTGCTATACTTAGTCTTAGTGTCTAAACTCCCTAAAGCTGGTGTTTTTCGCATATATTCTGTTCGTAATATTTTGCTTGGTTTGCTGGAAATCGCTCGCATGCTCTTTGTATTCCATGTAACCACCTGGCTCATAATTATAGGCTTTATTTTCAACTGCATATATTTTGCTCATATTCTTCGTTATAGAATGCTTGATTATACATTATTAACCCCTAACTGTCGGCGAGCAACATAAGTCGAGTTAAATAAAGCTGGACTATGTGGCGGCGCTCGACATAGGTCGAGTGGCAATTTCAGCACGTAATGTTGCTGAGAGAGAGAGACAAGTGGTGGCAGGAGAGTAGTGAGCGTATGACTGCTCCAGACCACCGCGGCGAACCTACTGACACGAATCTCACCTCCCTCCTCCCTCTCTCACTCGCTATATACGGAATTGTATGGGGAAAGTGCCTAATTACATGCTTTTTGCACTCGTGTTGCACGGTTATTGCAAGAAAACTAGCCATCATAAAAGGATCGTTATGGTGTCATTGGAAAGCTCTGTTTATGCCCTTTCAGGGATAGATACTTGTTTTACGTTCTGGGTCTTATTTAGGCATGAAAATGATCACGTAAACAGCCCTATTTTGGCTAAAAACACCCCGCTGGGCGGTACATATAAATAAACCGCATAGGCCGCTCTTAAGGTGTTAACCTGCTGAGCCCCAGCTAGTTATTAATAAATGTACCACCAGGGCCCAGCAGGTTTTGATTTTTTTTTCCCAGAAACAATAGCGAATGGGTTAGGAATGAAGGAAAAAAAAATGGTCAAAAAGTGCAAAAAATGGTCCTACAGAGCCCCCGAAAACGGATTTTACAAGAATAAAAAATTTAAGGCAATTTCCCCCAAAAAACTAGTTTTTGCGCGCTCACGCGCACGCGGTTGGACTTTGAGAGTTTTCAACCATCGGCATGGGTGCGTGGGATACTTACACAGTTCCCATACAAATCTGAGCCCTCTAGGTGCCATAGGACCGGAGTAATTGGGACCGGAGTGACACTGATGCAAACGTTGCGTCGCTGGGTTCTGGTGATCGAACATTGCCGACGCAACACGTGCGACACTGGGATCCAGCGGGTTAAACTAAACGGTATTATTTTTTAGTTTCCTCGCTAGACCTCCATCAAACTTAGAAAATTATCCCCTAGACCCCGTTCAAGATAAATTTGTAAATCTTTTGGTAGAAAAATGTCCAAATTCCGAATTCTAGGGTTCGGAATATATAATGTAAATAATTTGGTTACGACGTACCTTACTTTATACAAAAAATAATATGTATGTATACTTATTTATATTTCCATATACCGGTATATAATTATTTATGTTCATTTTATTTTATCATTATAATTAATATTATTATTATATACAGTATATACATATATACTGTATATATACAGTATATACATATATACTGTATATATACAGTATATTTATTTATTTATATATTATACATATATATTTTTTTAGATAGCGGGTAATTCGTTAACCACCGCAGGTAAAGAGCAAGTAAATCTGAAGGAAAAAATATAAACCAAACAATTGTGTGGGATCCAGTACAGTTTGTTAGCACCAGCTCGACCCAACCTCAGAGCCCAACACGATTTACGCATCAGTTTGTTAACAAGAAAAAACTCTGACTCCGCAGCACACAATTCACCAATGGGTTAAGGGGGCTGACCTGCTTTTTTTCTCTCCTTTTCTCTCTTTTCCTGGCTTGTATACATTCAGCCCCATTCAGCCTACTGTTTTAAGATGTTTATCCCCATAAGGTGTCGATTTCTTCCTGGCGAGCGATAGCAAACCAGCATTGTATGGAGAAATCCAGCTTCAAGGCAATTCGGCTTCGCCGGGGACATTTTTCTATCGAAAAATGTAAAAATTTAGCCTGTTATAAAAACAATAAACAAAAAATGCTGGCTCGCGGGAAAAAATCGACACCTGGATGGGGATAAACGTTTTAAAACAGTAGGTTGAATGGGGCCGAATGGATACAACCCAGTGAGAGAGTAAAAAAAGGTGGGTGGGTGGGTGAGGAAGGTTTGTATATTTATTCACTTATTATTTTTGTTTTAGTTTCCTCCCTAGACCTCCATCAAGCTTAATTAATAATCCTCAAGCTACCCCATCGAAATATATTTGTCCGGACGGATGCCGGTTCCTCCAAAATTACAGGCTCTCTATCGCTCGCCAGGAAAAAAAGCGACACTTAAGTAGCTTGAAAGATCTTGATATTGCTAAAGAAATGGGACGAAAGGTCTTTAAAATCTGGGTCAAACATCTTAAAACATTAAAAACTAATGGGGATTTACGCATCAGTTTCTTAATACTCCGACTCCGGAGCACACACTACACCAAGGTGATGCTTAAGGGGGTTGACCTGTTTTTGTTCTGTCCTTTTCTATCTTTCTCTGGCTTGTATCCATTTGGCCCCATCCAGCCTACTGTTTTAAGATGTTTATCCCCATCCAGGTGTCAATTGTTTACTGGTGAGCGGTAGCGAGCTAGCATATTTTTTATTTTTGTTTGACAGCAGGCTAAATTTATAAATTTTTCGATGGAAACATTTCTCCGGCGAAGCCGGATCTCTTCATATAATGCTGGCTCGCTATCGCTCGCCAGGAAGAAATCGACACCTAGATGGGGATAAACGTCTTAAAATAGTTGGCTGAATGGGGCCGAATGGATACAAGCCAGAGAAAGAGAGAAAAGGAGAGAAATAAAAAAAAGCAGGTCACCCCCCTTAAGGGGACAGTGGCAAATGTTTTGATCTATTAATTTATGTTCATTTATTTTTGATCCATTAATTTATGTTCATTTATTTTTGATCTATTAATTTATGTGTTCATTTAGTTTTTGATCTATTAATTTATATGTTCATTTATTTTTGATCTATTAATTTATGTTCCTTTATTTTTGATCTATTAATTTATATATTAATTTATTTTTGATCTATTAATTTATATGTTCATTTATTTTTGATCTATTAATTTATATGTTCATTTATTTTTTATCTATTAATTTATATGTTAATTTTTTTTTGAGTGTCCTCCCTAGACCTCTCTCAAGCTAAAATAGACACCCCCTAGCCCTCCTTCAAGATAAATTTGTGCATTTTTCGGTAGAAAAATGTTCCGGCCTAAGACAGGTTCCTCTTAAAATTACAGGCTCGCTCTCGCTCGCCAGAATAAAATTGACACCTAAATGGTACAAAAGGTCTTAAAATTGACAACAAAATGGGGTGAAAGGTGTTAAAATCATTAAAATAATGGGCCGAATGTCTTATGATCTCAAAACTAGTGGGGCTAAACATTAGGGAGAAGGGGGTCCAGAAAAACAGTCTGCCTCCCCTTAACAGAACAAAAATCTACATACAAAAAATGAACCGAGTTTGCAGCAAACTGTTATATGAGAGTTATAATATCATCATCACTCTCTGTACATGGCAAGCTGTGATATATAGTGATACTGAGGAGATTGTAGAATTACTATACAGACTAACACACATAACAAAGCCACTCCAACAGCTTCCTCTCTCTCCAACACCCCTTCTCCCCTCTCTACACTCTTCAGAACAAAAATAGGAAAAGTAGAATGTAGATACGAGGTGTCGTTGTAAATGCTTATCCCTCAATACCTTCATCTGATCTGATCTGATGACTTATACCTGAATGTAATCAGAAACAAATCAATAATTATTCTAAATGGCTGCAGTTACACTCTAAATTTCGTATGTACGATAAGAAATTTGTCGCCTATAATAAGCCAACATCTTTCTAGTAATTGGTCTATCTATCTATCTATATACTCTGGCACATACCCCCTTTTTTTAATTATTAAGGGTGGCCGACTCGAGACAGAGCCAAAATAGTTCCAATATGTAGCCAGAAAAGAGTTGCAGCTCAAAGTTTGTCAGAAAAATCCCCCGCGTAAGTCCCTCTTTGTCTGCACCAGCGAGTACCACCAACACAGCCAGGCCACACAACACAAACAACAACACAGCCAGGCCACACAACACAAACAACAACACAGCCAGGCTACACAACACAAACAACAACACAGCCAGGCCACACAACACAAACAACAACACAGCCAGGCCACACAACACAAACAACACCAACAACAACAACACAGCCAGGCCACACAACACAAACAACAACACAAACAACAACACAGCCAGGTCACACAACACAAACAACAACACAACCAGGCCACACAACACAAAACAACACCAACAACAACAACAACAACAACAACATAGCCAGGTCACACAACACAAACAACAACACAGCCAGGCCACACAACACAAACAACAACACAGCCAGGACACACAACACAAACAACAACACAGACAGGCCACACAACACAAACAACAACACAGCCAGGCCACACAACGCAAACAACAACACAAACAACAACACAGCCAGGCCACACAACACAAACAACAACACAAACAACAACACAGCCAGGCCACACAACACAAACAACACCAACAACAATAACACAACCAGGCCACACAACACAAACAACAACACAAACAACAACACAGCCAGGCCACACAACACAAACAACACCAACAACAACAACACAGCCAGGCCACACAACACAAACAACAACACAAAAAACAACACAGCCAGGCCACAAAACACAAACAACAACACAAACAACAACACAGCCAGGCCACACAACACAAACAACACCAACAACAACAACACAGCCAGGCCACACAACACGAACAACAACACAAACAACAACACAACCCGGCCACACAACACAAACAACAACACAAACAACAACACAGCCAGGCCACACAACACAAACAACAACACAGCCAGGCCACACAACACAAACAACACCAACAACACCAACAACAACAACAACAACAACAACATAGCCAGGCCACACAACACAAACAACAACACAAACAACAACACAGCCAGGCCACACAACACAAACAACAACACAGCCAGGCCACACAACACAAACAACAACACAGCCAGGCCACACAACACAAACAACACCACAGCCAGGCCACACAACACAAACAACAACACAGCCAGGCCACACAACACAAACAACAACACAGCCAGGTCACACAACACAAACAACAACAGAAACAACAACACAGCCAGGCCACACAACACAAACAACACCAACAACAACAACAACAACAACACCAACAACACAGCCAGTCCACACAACACAAACAACCCCAACAACAACAACACAGCCAGGCCACACAACACAAACAACACCACAAACAACAACACCAACAACACAGCCAGGCAACACAACACAAACAACAACAACACAAACAACAACAACAACAACACAGCCAGGCCACACAACACTAACAACCCCAACAACAACAACACAGCCAGGCAACACAACACAAACAACAACACCAACAACACAGCCAGGCAACACAACACAAACAACAACAACACAAACAACAACAACAACAACAACAACACCAACACCAACACCAACAACACAGCCAGGAAACACAACACAAACAACAACACCAACAACACAGCCTGGCAACACAACACAAACAACAACAACAACAACACAAACAACAACAACAACACCAACAACACAGCCAGGCAACACAACTCAAACAACCCTAACAACAACAACACAGCCAGGCCATATAACACAAACAACAACACCAACAACACAGCCAGGCAACACAACACAAACAACAACAACACAAACAACAACAACAACACAGCCAGGCCACACAACACAAACAACCCCAACAACAACAACACAGCCAGGCCACACAACACAAACAACAACAACACAGCCAGGCAACACAACACAAACAACAACACCAACAACACAGCCAGGCAACACAACACAAACAACAACACAAACAACAACATCAACAACACAGCCAGGCAACACAACACAAACAACAACAACACAGCCAGGCAACACAACACAAACAACAACAACACAGCCAGGCAACACAAACAACAACAACACAAACAACACCAACAACACAGCCAGGCAACACAACACAAACAACAACACAGCCAGGCAACACAACACAAATAACAACACAAACAACAACACCAACAACACAGCCAGGCAACACAACTCAAACAACAACACCAACAACATAGCCAGGCAACACAACTCAAACAACAACACCAACAACACAGCCAGGCAACACAACTCAAACAACAACACCAACAACACAGCCAGGCAACACAACTCAAACAACAACACCAACAACACAGCCAGGCAACACAACTCAAACAACAACACCAACAACATAGCCAGGCAACACAACACAAACAACAACACCAACAACACAGCCAGGCAACACAACTCAAACAACAACACCAACAACACAGCCAGGCAACACAACTCAAACAACAACACCAACAACATAGCCAGGCAACACAACACAAACAACAACAACACCAACAACACAGCCAGGCAACACAACACAAACAACAACACAAACAACAACACCAACAACACAGCCAGGCAACACAACACAAACAACAACAACACCAACAACACAGCCAGGCAACACAACACAAACAACAACACAAACAACAACACCAACAACACAGCCAGGCAACACAACAACAACAACACCAACAACACAGCCAGGCAACACAACACAAACAACAACTCAAACAACAACACCAACAACACAGCCAGGCAACACAACACAAACAACAACACCAACAACACAGCCAGGCAACACAACTCAAACAACAACACCAACAACACAGCCAGGCAACACAACACAAACAACAACACCAACACACACAACAGCAGGAGCGGGGCGAGGTAATCCATGCATTGCTTCAAACAACTCACTGGATGCATGTTTTCTGGCATTAGGCCCAGGGAATCCGAGTGAAGTTATTAAGGGAGCCCACCTCGTTTTTTTCTCCTTCTTTCCCTCTCTATTTGGCTTGTATCCATTCGTCCCCATTCAGCCTACTTTTTTAAGACGTTTACCCCCATCCAGGTGTCACTATTTTCCTGGCGAGCGGTAGCTACCTAGCATATATATATTTTTGTTTTGACAGCAAGCTAAATTTGTACATTTTTCGATAAAAACAAATCTCCGGCAAAGCCGAATGTCTCCATATAATGCTGGTTCGCTATCACTCGCCAGTAATAAATTGACACTTGGATGGGGATAAGAGCCTTAAAACAGTTGGCTGAATGTGGCCGAATGGATACAAGCCAGGGAAAGAGAGAAACAGAGAGAAAGATTAAAAAAAGCCAGTGACCCCCCTTTAAAAATAATCAAAAATATATCTGCGACTACTACTACTACAACTACTGTAACTACTACTACTACTACTACTACTACTACTACGCCCTGCACCCACATGACTATATGAGTCTATCACCGGCTTGAGCAGAGACAGGGAGAGACCCAGAGAAAACTAACTGTCTCCATTAATTCTCAAGAGAGCAATTGAATATCACCTGAGTCTTACTTGCCACGTTTCAGTCTAGACTGACCTATAATATTAGCTGTACCTCCCTACAATAAGCCATTTATATATATATATATATATATATATATATACTGTATATATATATATATATATATATACAGTATATATTGGGTCGAGGTGTGGCGTGCATTTGGTGGAAACGCTGGACTGGGGAGAGAGAGAGAGAGAGAGAGAGAGAGAGAGAGAGAGAGAGAGAGAGAGAGAGAGAGAGAGAGAGAGAGAGATATTAAAGAATGGAAGCCAAACAAACTTAATCAAGCCATTAATGAAGAAACCTGAAGAAAGGGAAGGCATTGTTTCAGATTAATGAGTTCAATTATGTTTATCGTTGATCCCCGCAGAGGACTTTTCTTTGTCAGTAATGATGTGCGAGGGTTCTGAAGATCTTAAGAGCTTTTTTACACTTCTCCTAATTACATGGCCAATCTATTGCTCAGTAAATATATAACGAAACAACAATGAGATAAAGAGTTTTCAAAAATCGAGAGGCATTTTCTGAGTTCCACCAAATTGCCGTTAATATCCCAAATACAAGACGTCTTGAATACATATTGAACAATGTGCATAGGAGTTAATGAACTGAGATATGTTTGACCAGACTATGACCATGAATTTTCTTTTTTAGCCTGGAATGTATCCAATAGTGTTTCCAGAATGAAAGGAAGATAGCATCACCGTTCCAAAGGAGTTAAATATCATATTCGGTTTTTTTACACATCCTAGTAAAAGCTGAAGCCTCGTTCATACATACGACTTTGTCAACACGACCTTGGCCATCCTTGGCTGACTTTACGGATTTTTTGGGTCGTCCCAAATGTGGGAGACCTTGCTGAGATCATAATGTTTAGCGCCTATGCACCCTACATTTCTTCGACCTTGTCCCTGCCACCTTGCGGCCTTGGGTCACCACAAATGACCGCAGGATAACTGTGCAATGTCCCTGCAATGTCCTCAAAGTGTGTTTGACCTGTCATTCCCCCAACCTACCCATGACACACATGTCTAATCCACATCCCTTGGCTGATCAAGGGGCGTCCTGTGGGTATTCCCAGCCATTCCCTCTTTCGTACGCCTCCTGCGTGGCCCCCAACTCCCATCCATCCACGTAGTCCTCTCGCCGTCTATATTGCTCCCCACACATGCCATTAGGCAGGATAGTGACGGCAGTGAACCAGGGTTGACCATTTCGACTTTTTTTGACACGTTAAAACATGTTGATGAGTCTTTCCATGACTTAGTTGGACTTGACCTGACCTTGCCGGACTTTGCACCAGATTATGCAAAACACACGGTCATTTTAAAGTCTGGAAAGGTCGGGACGTCAGTGTGACAGGCCCTTAATTCGTGAAATGCGATAGGCCTCACAAAATGGTCACCATAGCAAACTCGTTAGGCCTTGTGGAAGCAAGACCATAAACAAAAGTTCCAAAACACCCCAGAGCCTCTCAAAACAAAGGAATATGTCATTAGGTGAGATAATTCCCCTCTAGTACTTCTTTTCACTCATCCTCATGTGTCTTCCCTTCTTTCCCAACCTTTCCCCCTCCCTTCCTCCCTCCTCAATTACCGGCTATTTTTCCTCATATTTCCCCGATTTACCGGTTATTTTCGGCGCAAATTTATCTCACGCGGTTTCGTACACACCAGTGACTCACTTAGAGACCCTATACAACACAGAAATCTCTCCCGGGTCCGTCGGTATGTTGCGAGACGGCGAGACGGGAGGATGTATGTCTCTCCCCTTGCCGCCTGAGCATACGACTGGGCGGGCAAATATATACATTTTTCACCACCCAAATGCTTTTCCCACTGGTTTTATCACTCTTCAAGGTTCATATGTTCATCATATATATAAAATAAACGAACATGGAACAACAAAATGCTTTATATCGTAAATATAACATTCTGTCAGAAAATAAGGCTAGAATTACACAAATAACTATCCTAGCCCCTAGGGCAATTTTGCATCCTTCGGGTTAAGGGATAAGAGGATACACGACTAACACTCCCGTTACTGTAGTGTCAGTTTGGCCTCACTAACATGGCAGGTGAAGCGCTACACACACCGTTGGTCTACACACATATACTGTACACCTCACTAAAGAGAGATAGAGTGTTCTGGGTAATGGTGAGACTGGTGAAACACTACACACATATGCTGGCACATATATATATACACTACTGCCACACATATATATTTGTTAGTAGTCTTGGCAAATCCAACGTCAAGGCTATTAACCTAATTGCAATGACGACTTGTCTATTTTGACTGCTATGTCGTCATTCCAACCGCGGTTAAAAAGAAAACGTCTAGAGTCTACTCCTTATCTTGCTCTAGGAGACGTTGTACATTAACCAAAACTACCACCGAAGGTGAAAAAAGCATAGAAGAGAAGAAAAAGGGGTTTACCTTAGTTACCGCTCAAGGCCCATCCCGTGTTCCGTCATGCGCAGATCCCTGTCGAACGTGCACATGAGCGACCCTCTCTTGTCATCATTTTTTCACGCGTCGCCATTGTTGAGTCCGCTTTTGTTGTGCTCCTTCAATTCACCCTGTTTTAGGTTCGTTTCGGCTTATCTAGCCTTCTTTTTGTTAGACAGTTGTTACGTGATCTAGGGTACACGTAAATGGGCTCCTCAGTGTGTTTAATGGAGACGCGTGTGGAAATAGCTACCGAAGGTACGGGGGCGCCTGGCGTTCCTCGTCTATGTTTTTCTTTCTCTTTTCATATTCTTTTTTCCTGTTAGTCTGGGCATAGTTTAGATTTTAGCTTTTTTTAGCCTAGCTTGTTTCTCATTCAGGACTTGCTATGCCCCTATGAGTTTTCATTTTTTTCATAGCCTAGGTGTACAGTTGGTAAACAATCTGAGATTTCGTGGTGGCGGTGCTGTTTGTAGGGTTTGTGTCGGCCGCATTTTTAGCGCTATTCCCGAGTCCCCCCTTTCGAGCCTTCACTGTGTCTCAAGGGCCTGGGCGTCTGGTGGTTCGTGATATACAGGGGTACCCCACGGGGGCCCCTCCTTCACACCACAGGGGTTTTCGCCCCTGACACATTCTCTCCTCACGGCTAGGCCACCCTTTTTCTCGCCAGTTTCATTTACTGGTTTTTGTTTTCCCTTCCTGTTTTCACCTCCATCCTTTCATAATCTTTTGCCCGATCCAGGGGTACCCCACGGGGGCCCCTGTTTGTGCCAAACCACCCTCCCTGCCCCTTCTCCTCATGGGCTTTGCTCTATCTCTGTGGGTTGGGTTGTTCCTGGGGGATGTGCCTCCTCTCCCCTGGTGTGTCTTCCTTGCCTCTCCCTTGACCGGTTGAGTCAGGATATTATCAAGGAAGACACTGCTCAGCTTGATGGCCATCGTCGCTTGGAGTTCATAAGGAGATGACGCTTTTTTATGGGCCTTTTTTGGTATTCCCTAGACGCTCCTCTCGCTTTTTCGGCGCCGGACCATCTCGGCCGGTCCCGCAAATTTGCGGAGAGCTCGATTCGGTCCTCTGGGACGTTTCGGCTCCCCGCAAATTTGTGGAGATCGCTGGGGGGTCCCGCGGAGATGCGGGAGGGTTGTGTCGGTACGGTTATGCCTCCATTGGCCCGCAAATTTGCGGTTATAGTTGGCTTTCACTGTTGACCTTTTTTTATGTCATATTGTTGCCTGATACTATATTGGTGTATGCACTTTACTGATGTTATGGACCCTGCATGTAAGGTGTTGAGTGGTGGTTAACACTTTCTCCATCTTTGCAGGTTCTGCTTGTGCTCTTCCACCTCGCCCGCCCTCCTCACCTACCTCGGTGCTCCCGGTTTAGAGTGAGTACGAATTCCGGTTTGCATGTGTGTTCCTGTTTACCCATGCTCATTCCCTGGTTTTTATTGGACATTATCTACACTTACTCCGTCGATGCTGCTTATGGTGTGTGTTCTTCCATTGCAGGTTGGATGCCTTGCTTTCGCCAGGGCTGTGGCTCCCCGTGCTTGGAATGCCACAGGTCCTGCTTACGCCACTCTCAATGTGTGTCCTCTACGGCCTACCTCCCTGCTCTGTGTGGCCCGTGTATGGACCTGGTGGATGTGGTGGACCATCACCCTGGTTCCTCGGACGCGGCGGTGGCCTCTGCTTCCCTTCAGTCTGTGTGGGCGGTGGTCTCCCACCACATTAGGACTGTGGGCCACCGTTCCCCGGCCTTTGTTGACGACCGGATCCGCGTCGCCCTGGGCATCCCTGACCCGTCTGGAGGCCGTTCACCTGGCCCTCTCCCTGCTCGGGCCCTCCTCCCTGGGTCCCGTGGTCGGTCGTCACATCGTCGGGAGGATCCCCAGCTCCGTCCACGCTCTCGCTCGCCTCATCGCCCGTCCTCTACTGCCCCTCATCGTCCTCCTGCTCGCCTTGACTCCGCCCGTCGCCCTCGTCATGGTTATCGCCCTGAGGCCGGGGTTAGCGTCTCTGACCCTGTATGCCCTCCCCTGGCCTCTCCGGATAGGGGCTCTACTACCTTCCGCCCGCTTCCCCTGCACAAAAGACGTCCTCTTCATTTGTCCTCTACGCGCGCGGATGTTCAGGCTGTAGCTGGCCCTCTGCTCCCTCCTCCTACTCTGTCCAGGGGGGTCCGCCAGGATGTAGTTGCTTCTCCTCCTACTTCTACTGCTTCGGTGCCTCTTCTTCCTTCACGGTCTCGTCCCAAGGTGGAGGTCCCTCCCTCCTCTGCCTCGTTGTCGGGCCACCCTGTTCTCTCAGTCCCGGGGATCCTTGCTCTGTTTCCCCCCGCGGCTCCTTCTGACCTCCTTTCACCCGGCCAGCCTTCCCACTCCCATCATCCTGCTCCTCTTCATTCTTCTATACCTGATCTTCACTTACCAGCTCGCCAGGGGGGTACCCCTCCGCTTGACTCGGTGGAGTATAGCGAGGTTTTGGGGTCCCCTTTCTCGGGAGCTGACGTGTCGCTGGAAGAGGGGGATGGTGATGTTTCCCCCTCGGGCGTTAGTGATCGGGGACGAGACCCTCCGGGGCGCCACGGCCGTCGTCGCTCGCCTTCTTTGGGCCGCGACGCTGCTGTTTCGTGTCGTGGGTCTCGCTCTCGCTCACGCTCGCCCCTGCGGGCCGAACAATCTTCGGGGGGGGTCGCCTCTCTCGGATCGATTTTCGGCTATGCAGGGGTGGGTTGTGTCACACTTCGACGCGCGCTTTGAGGCGATGAAAGATTCCCTCTTGTCGCGCTTCTTGGCGGTGTCACAACCTCAGCGCCTCACCCTACCTACCCCTGCTTTGGTCCCCCTCCCTTCTGCGGTGGACCACATTCCTTCTCGCCCTGCTTCTCCGCCTGCCCGGTCGTCGGCTAGTACTGCTCCTGCCCTAGCTCAGGTGGTTGCCCCTGCTGTCTCCCATGCGAGGGTTCTCCGTCTGCTAGGGCAGGGTCCGCGCTTGCCCCCCATCCAGAAGGCCAAGGTCCCATTGCGGACTATGCCGCTCCTCTATGGCTCCTTGGCTGTTTGGAAGGGGGTGCAGGCCTCCCACCCGGAGCGTGCTACTGGCTTCCCGTCAGGTGAGAGGGCCCTCCCTTCGGACTGGTCGGTGCAAATTAATGATAATATGCAGTTCAGGGCGATCAGGGTGGATGGTCAGGTGGCCGACGTGGAGGTGAGGGCTTACCCGACGAGGACTGACCTTCAGTACTTTTCGGTGAAGCCTAAGCCTCCGTCTGCTCCTCGGACTAAGCTCTGGTCAGACTTCAGCCGCCAGGACATCCTTCAGGATGTTCAGTCCCTGGCTGTGTTGACGGGACTGTCCTCCTATGGGACGGGTTTGTGCGACGACGGGAAGCCTGGCTTAGCCGTCGTGCTCGATAATCCTCTCCCATTGGAGGCCTGGTTTGCTGATGCCTTAGAATTCGCCAACCGTTCCGTCGACAGATCTGTTTCAGTCCCTCCCCCGGAGTCATCCCTGCTTTTGCCTCCTCTTGTATCTGTCGGCGGATTGGATGGCAAGTTCTGGTCCTGGATCAGCGCGCCCAAACTTGAAATTTGTGCTATTGCTAACCCGTTCTTCTCTCACCCAGATAAGTCCTCTGTCGACAGGGATTATACCTTGCGGCAGAGGGTGGCAAACTTATTATCTTGTCTTTTAGGTTCCCTCCAGACGTCTGTTCACCACCTGCGGCTTATCGAGGCGACTGCACCTGGCGATCTTCGCGAGGGTTTGGACCACGTTCGGCGGATCCACCTTCAGCTCGCGGTGTCTTTGGTTCCCGAGCTGAAGGCGGTTTTGTGCGAGGCAACTCGACAACGCCAGACGGTAAGGTCCTCGTTCTGCCGGAAAGCCCCCTTGGATATTCGTCAGGGTTTGTTGTACTCTGAGCTCTATACATCGGGGCTTTTTGCGCAGGATGCTTGGGAACGCTACGCTTCTCTGTCAGCGGACCCTGCTTACGACACGCAAAGACGCGCTGTGTCGCGACCAGGGTCTTCGCAGTCCCGTCCTTCTGCCGGTCCTCTTCGGGGTGCTGCCGCCAGTGCTGCCGCCAAGAAAGGGCGCAGGAAAGGGAAGTTGCCGGCCAGAGCGTCGGTTTCGCCTCGCACTTCTGCTCCTGCTCCCTTTCATCCCCGCCGAGAAGGGGCTGGCCAGCCTTCCACTTCCGGACGCACTTCGACGGGGTCAGACGCGAGACGGACAGGGGAAGGGGTGACCCGCCCTTTTCGTAGAGGTGGTCAACGTGGCTCTTATGACCGCAGGGACCGTACCGGGGGACCCTCCACGTCAAAAAATGTGTAGGTTCTCCAGGTCGGTCTCCTCCTTGTTCTCCTTCTCGTCTCGCCGAAAGGGTCGCTCACCTCATCTCGGGGGCTCCCACAGGTTGTTTTCGCCCTTGCGCCCATCGGTGGCCGCGAGGGACGTGGGGGCGGAAGATTGCACGGAGGGGTCTAACCTGGAGATGGAAGTCCAGACCCCCACTCAGCTCTTGTCAACGAAGCCGGCCTGTCTCTTCGGAGGTGGCCGACGTGATTACATCCATGCACGAGCAGGGAATCGTCAAGGAGGTGAAAGCCGGTCAACCGGTTTTCCTCTCCCGTGTGTTTCTGGTACGAAGAAGGACTGCAACGCGTTGCGACCGGTGGTGGATCTGTCGGCCCTCCACGGGCACATCGTGAACACACGGTTTCGGATGCTGACGGTGCACCAGGTACGACTGGCCCTGCGACCTCTGTCGTGAGTAGTGTCGCTGGACCTCAAGGATGCGTATTGGCACGTTCCTATCCATCCTCGTTTCCAGCGATTCTTGGCCGTTCAGACTTCCGATCGTGTGTTCATGTTCGACAGACTTCCCTTCGGTCTCAACATCGCGCCGCGGATCTTCTCGAAACTGGTGAAGCAGGCTCTGGATCCTCTCCTCAGGAGCGGCCTCCAGGTCCTGTTTTACTTGGACGACTGGTTGATAGTTTCAGACACCCTAGAACAGTGCGTCCACGACACCCTCACGGCAGTTCAACACATCACACAGTTAGGGTTCAAAATCAATATTCCCAAGTCACGCCTGACCCCGTCGCGTGTCGTGGCGTGGGTAGGTCTCGAATGGGATCTGACCAACGCTACGGTAACCCAGAGTCAGCCAAACGCGGTGAAACTTCGCAGGAAGGTCTTCGCCGTGTTGCACTCGGTCTCCCTTACGAGGAGGATCTGGGACTCGTTAGTGGGTTCACTGAATTGGGCTGCTCTGACCATTCCCTTAGGGAGGCTCAGGCTGCGCCGCCTAATATTCATGGGCAACAAGGTGTTTCCGTTGGCCCCTATGGATCGGCTCATGCCGATCCCGCGTACCATTCACAGACACTTAGGACACTGGGTTGCTCGGGGCACGCTCTCTGCGGCTGTGCCCTGGACCGCCCCCCCCGCCGACGATCTGGGTGGATACAGATGCGTCGAGCGAGGTAGGGTGGGGTTACCAATCCAACCTGGGACATCAACATCACAGCAGATGGGTGGGACACACACACCTACACATCAATGCCCTCGAACTGTTGGTTCCCTTGTTCTTCCTGAGGGACCACGCGCTGGCCCTTCGGGGCCGGTCGGTGGCCTTCAGGATGGACAATCAGACAGCTGTCCACTGTATCCAAAGCAGGGGTCTTCCAGGTCTCCGACTCTGTTGGGGATCTCCGGGAAGTTGTTCTTCCTCGCGAACCGACACAACATCTCCCTGCACGCCTTCTACCTGCCCGGGACTGCCAACCTCTGGGCGGACGCCCTGTCGAGAGGACAGGGCGTTCTTGTAGAATGGGCGATGAAACAGACTGTATTCGACGACCTCACGGCCTCCTGGGGTGTTCCGGAGGTCGACTTGTTCGCATCGAAGGAGACGCGCAAGTTGCCTCAGTACCTATCCCTCCGGACTCGTACTCCGGAGGGGGGTCCGGACGCTTTCATGGAAGACTCGAGCAGGTGGCAGTCGATATACATATTTCCGCCACCAGATGCACTGCTGATGTGCAAAGTCCTCGCGAGGCTGCGGCTGTACCGCGGCAGAGTCTGGCTAATAACGCCTCTGTGGCCGGCCCAGGCTTGGTACTCCCAGTTGAAGCGGTGGTGCCCGAGTCCGGTCCCTCTCCCTCTCTCCAACTTCCACTTGAGCCAGGTTGGAGACCTACGGACCTCGTTGGCCTTCGCATCGTGGATGTTCGTGAGGCACGGTGGCTCCCAGTCCACGGACGGGACCTGACTGACTTCCTGAAGCGTTCATGGACGTCTTCGACTTGGGGGACTTACGAGTCCCACTGGAGGTCTTTTACTAGGTGGATACAGGACACTCGCCAGACAGTTAGCTCTCCTTCCCTCGTACTACACTACTTGTTTCACCTCTTCCGTACGCGTCGCTTTCAAGTCAACACTATACGTAACCACTTGTCTGCCATTCGGGAGGTCTCTGAGTCCGTCACTGGGCTGGTCGTTCTGCCGAAGGAGCTGGATTCCTTCATGAAGGCTGCCTTCAGGGAGCGACCGCCTCCGCGCCAGATCCCTCCTCAGTGGGATCTGGGGCGTGCTCTGGACCTTCTGGCTTCACACACATATACACGGGACACTACACCGGTTCAGTTGCTGGAGCGTACGCTCTTTCTTGTCGCTCTGGCCACTGGGGATAGGGTGTCTGAAGTAGCAGCCATGTCGCGGTCCCCGGAATGCATGCGATTCTCCCCGTCCTTGAATGTCGTCACGTTAGCCCCCTCCCATCATTTTGTTGCCAAGAATGAGAGAGAGACCCACGTTTTCAAGCCTTTCACCATCCAGGCTTTAAAGCGTGGGCATACTCACCATGTGTTGTGCCCGGTGCAAGCCTTACACTCCTATGTTGGGTCTGTGGCGCCGACTTCGGGCACTGCTGTGTGGGTGTCTCCTCGGACTGGTGGGAGGCTCTCGAAGGTACAGATAGGACGCCACATTTGTCGGGTCATTCGTGCCAGTAACCCTGATTGTCGGGGTTCTGCGCACGATGTGCGGTCCTTTGCTGCCTCCTTACGGTTCCTGCAGAGTCGATCGTTGCCTGACGTCGCCTCGGCGGGTTTGTGGTCTTCTGTCCATGCCTTCGTCTCCTCCTACCTCTCCATGTCCATTGTTAGACCCCCTCGGCCTGTGATAGCTCTCGGGAGTCGTGTTTCCTAGAGCTCTAGCGAAGATGCCTGGTCTTCCCCCCTTGTCACTCTCTCTTTTACTTTGTTTTATTTGGAGAAGGGGGGGGGGGGGAGTACGGGTTTGCAACACTGGATTGCATGGTTGGGATTATGTTTTATGTATACAGTACATACGTGTTTTTGCCAAATTGAAAATTGTGTTTTATTTTTGTGTTCAATGTTTTTGTTGGTTTTGGAAGAAAAGGGATTTTGGGTACCGTACTTTTTGGTTTAAGACAAGTCTATGGTTTTGCATTACTATGAATCACGGGCACGTGTTATAACTGCTCTTTTTAGCTACTCCTCAGTTTTTCACTCTTTTATTAAACTCTCTTGTTTAAATTGTGTTTCTTTGTCATTCATAATTTTGTCTTATGCATTGGTTTTTTGGTATGTTGGGCTTGGATGTCCTCCTCCTATTTGTTATGCAGCCTTGACGTTGGATTTGCCAAGACTACTAACAAATTGGGAGGTTTGACGTACCTCCCAACCTACCAAATAGGAAAACCTACTATTTGGTTGTAGTCTTGGAAAATCCAACGTACATAATACCCTCCCTCACGCCGGACCCCTGCCCATCCGCGTTCTTCTGCTGACGTGAGATGTGATGACAAGAGAGGGTCGCTCATGCGCACGTTCGACAGGGATCTGCGCATGACGGAACACGGGATGGGCCTTGAGCGGTAACTAAGGTAAACCCCTTTTTCTTCTCTTCTATGCTTTTTTCACCTTCGGTGGTAGTTTTGGTTAATGTACAACGTCTCCTAGAGCAAGATAAGGAGTAGACTCTAGACGTTTTCTTTTTAACCGCGGTTGTAATGACGACATAGCAGTCAAAATAGACAAGTCGTCATTGCAATTAGGTTAATAGCCTTGACGTTGGATTTTCCAAGACTACTACCAAATAGTAGGTTTTCCTATTTGGTAGGTTGGGAGGTACGTCAAACCTCCCAATTTCGGTGTGAGTATCCTAGGTTCGAATCCTTGGAGTACCACATGTAGGCCTATTCATTTGTTTCATTGATTTCATCAATTAGGTTTAGTTGTAAGTTAATAGGTGGGTTGGTGATAATATAAATACACTGTTACCACACTTAAGTTTATAGCCTACCATGAAAAGAGAGAGAGAGAGAGAGAGAGAGAGAGAGAGAGAGAGAGAGAGAGAGAGAGAGAGAGAGAGAGAGAGAGAGAGAGAGAGAGAGATTAAGGGGTGTTGATATCGTGAGACTGGTGGTAAACAACCCATCTTGTACAAGGATAAAAAGTTAAATCCCCATCAATATACCCAATTATCTTAATATTATATACCTTTTCACACCTTTTTTTGTACCTTTAATTTCTATATAATGTATGTGCCTGACCCATCCATTTTAACCTTACTACTTTGTCTAATCGACCACTTGCGAGTTTTGGTCTATAAGGAAGTTGGAGCTGTGGCCATCAATATTTAGGTGAATTATCCGCTAAAATACGGTCATAATACATTGATAAATACATAAAACCAAAATGGGCATACTTTTTATCCATCAGAAACCCACATTATTACCCCATTTCTCGTCAATATCGATGTCCACGGTTCCAACTTCCTTATAGCCTGAAACTCGCAGGTGGTTAATTGGGGGAGTAATTGCCGACCTGCGTGTACGGCTGAGCGAGGTGGTTGTTTAGGAGGAACTGTTGTGTGGTCATAATTGATAGAGGCGATAAGACCAATTGTTGATGGGGGGGGGGGGGGGGGAGGATAGAAAGAGAGAGAAAGAAGAGAGTGGGAAGGAAGGAGGGAAGGGTCGAGGTAGGAGTGAAGGGAATTAGAGAGAGAGAGAGAGAGAGAGAGAGAGAGAGAGAGAGAGAGAGAGAGAGAGACAGAGAGAGAGGGGGGAGGAGTAGGGAGGGAGGGAAGCATGAAGGGAGGAAAGAGGGACATTTAGGATGACAAGGGTGGGAGAACGGTAGAGGAGGATTGCGAGAGAGGAAGGGAGAGGTCCTTCCTAAATCAAATAATATCGTTTTGTAGAATACATTGAAAAGGACGCCACCCGTATTGAAAGGGTTAATGATGATGATGGGCGTAATTATTTGATTTTATATACTTATCTTTATAATGTTTTCTTAGTTTCCTCCCTAGACCTCCATCAAGCTTCAAAAACACTCCCAGGATCCCCCTTCAAGATATATTTGTACATTTTTCGATAGAACAATGGCCTGGCCGGAGGCCGGTTACTGCTATAATACAGGCTCGCTATCACTCGCCAGAATTTTTTGTTTTATTTTGTTATTTTCTATATTCCAACTACTTCCTCTCTGGCATAGGCTGAGAGCCTGTACATTCCACCGCTCAACACGGTGAAGCCCGTGAGGTCTTGTTCCAGTCTGGGGAGTGAGACATGTGAAGCATCCATTCATGGCTCGAAGCAGCTCCATCTCTGAAGCTGCTGGTTGCTTCGTTCAAGTGCTTCACTGTCTCACCCTCCAGACTCAGACCCTCACTTTCAGAACACCACCTATTGAGCAGTGAACTCACTAGGCATTGTCCCCTTGTAACATATTTTTAATATGGGAATATTCATACAGTGCTATTTAATCAGGGAACAATGATGGTATTTGTTTTGGCATTTCGGTGGGCTTTGTGGTAATGCACTGATACTAGGTACAGCACAAATTCAATCCCAATAATATCTTCCCATTGACATATCGGGATTTGAACCCGGGTCCATTGGATTACCAATCGAGTGGCATGACCACTCCACCACACCTCCCCTATATTGCACGAAATGTCATAAAAATTGACAAATAAATGAGATGAAAGGTCTTAAAATCGGCAAACTAACGGGGCGAACGTCTTAAAATCTCAAAACTAATGGGGCTAAGCATGAGGGACAAGGTAGGTAAAACAAAAAAAAAAATACATGAAAGTTTAGTATTTTCTTCGTCTTTGGATGAGGTGCGTGAGGTCATTACCAAGACGGGGAAGGCTATCGGTCATCAGAATCTCATTATCGAATCATCCCCCATTCGGGTTAAGGGGAGGAAGACCGTTTTTCTGGACCCCCTTCTCCCTAATGTTTAGCCCCACTAGTTTTGAGATTATAAGACGTTCGGACCATTAGTTTGGCGATTTTAACACCTTTCGCCCCATTCCGTTGTCAATTTTAAGACCTTTCATGCCATTTAGGTGTCGATTATTTCCTGGCGAGCGATAGCAAACCTGCAATTTTAAGAGGAACCGGCCTTTGGCCGGGATTTTTTTTTACCGAAAAATGTACAAATTTATCTTAAAGGGGGGTCTAGGGGGTGTTTTTCTAAGCTTGATAGAGGTCTAGGGAGGAAACTAAAAACAAATATATATGATTAAATGAATTAATAGACCAAACACACGGTCAGTCTCCCCTTAAGTGATAAATGATGCAAGCACCAGCTCTAAGGCGAAAATAATTGGTGTTAATTATGGAGAGAGCGAGAGAGAGGGAGAGAGAGAGAGAGAGAGAGAGAGAGAGAGTGATTGTGTGTGTGTGAGTATGAGAGTGAGAGTGAGAGTAAGTCGCAGATACTGACATTAAACCAGAAGCAGAGAGTCCTAGAGAGAGAAAGAGTGAAAGTTATAATTACACTCTTTTCAAGCACATTTTTCCTAACATAAAATTATGTTCACGCTTTTAATGTCACGTGAGTAGGATAATTTAGTTATTGTTACCGGAACCAGTTGAGCTAATTACTTCATATGCAGACTAAATAAGTTCTTGTTTCTGTTAAGGGGGGTGACCTGCTTTTTGTTATTTCTGTCCTATTCTCTCTTTCTCTGGCTTGTATCCATTCGGCTCCATTCAGCCAACTATTTTAAGACGTTTATCCCCATCTAGGTGTCGATTTCTTCCTGGCGAGCGATAGCGAGCCAGCATTATATGAAGAAATCCGGCTTCGCCGGAGACAGTTTTCTATCGAAAAATTTACAAATTTAGCTTGCTGTAGAACAAAAAATACAAAATATGCTGGCTCGCTACCGCTCACCAGTAAAAAATTGACACCTGGATGAGGATAAACGTCTTAAAACAGTAGGCTGAGTGGGGCCAAATGGATACAAGCCAGAGAAAGATAGAAATGGACAGAACAAAAACATGTCACCCCCTTAACTGGTTTTTGCCTTACACGTATTATATTTTTTCATAAAATAATGTTATTTATATTTTAGGGGGAGGTTATTGATTTTTGCATAGTTAGGCATTTTCTTTCTTATTATTATTAGTTTGTTCCCTAGGCCTCCAACACACTTTTAAATAATACCCTCAAGCCCCTCCTTCGAGATAAATTTGGGCGTTTTTTAGCCCTTTTTGAGTTACAGAGTATAAAGTTCACTATTTGTTTCCCTACCTATAAAGAACAGGGTAGTCTGTTTTCAACTGACGGCAAAATCAATCTTTAAACAGCTGATTTATCGTCAATTAATGGAGAAATATGAACCTAATATGTTTTTGTATTATATACATACCGGGTTATCATAATTAACATAATTCACTATAAAATGTTGGTAATAGCTGAGTAATCGAGGAAACATGGCAATTTACCATTAGGTGGAAGAAATTAGAATCATCAAATAATAACAATACAAATAATGATATCAATAATAATAGGTCTACTAAAAATACAAATAATATAAATAATATCAATATAAATAATAATCCATCTATATACTCAGACCAAATCCCAACTTATCCTATTTTTTTTTGGGGGGGGGGGGGGCTGACTCAAGACAGAGCAAATGATAACAAATAATAATAATGTAAATAATCATAAAGAGCTATACGTTCACTGTGTCCCCTACCATTAACTTCATTACTACTATCATCACGATCTTCACCTTCTTAATCTACGCCATATATCATTGTGTCTTATCCAGCCGCTGTCCTTATTAATTCTAACACAATCAGGTCACGCGAACTTGGTGTGTATTGTGTCGTTGTGTTGTGATGTATGTCTACTAATTATCTTGAATATCTTATCTTGATTGTAATAAACTCACTTGTTCTCTTTACTGTTCATATAATTATATATATATATATATACTTCGGTGAGACTTTTTCTATTGCACTAGACATATCGAAAGCCTTCGATAGTCTGGCACAAATCTTTAATTTCTAAACTACCCTCCTTCGCTTTCTATCCCTCCATCTGTGCCTTTGTCTCTAATTTCCTTTCCGGCCGTTCCATAGCCGCGGTTGTGGACGGCCATCGTTCACTTCCTCACCCTATAAACTCCGGTGTTCCTCAGGGCTCTGTCCTATCTCCTATTCTCTTTCTAATTTTTAAAAATGATCTCCTCAACTGTACCTTAACCCCTCTTTGGCGGCACCCGGCTATAGTCGGACAAGAGAACCCCAACCTAAAGAGCGGGGTCCGGCTATAGTAGCATGCAATTTTGAGCACATAATGTGCTCTGAGAGAGAGCCGAGCGTTGGGAGGAGCTTAGGTCGGCTCTGACCGGTCGGCACGGGTCCCGCGCGACAACTGAGGTCCCCTCCACAGCCATCCATACTCACTACCTCACTACACAGGGAATTATGTAAGGAAATTACCGTATTTTAGGGATTTAAGCACGGAAATAAGCTCGTTTAGGGTAAAACCCCCCCGCTTGGCAGGTAGTAGAAGTTACCGACTTAGCCGCTCGTAAGGCGTTAATTCCCATCCATTCATACGCAGACGACTCAACCTTACACTACTCCATTAGTTTTTCAGAACGCCCCAGCCAGCAATCCCTCAACGACAAACGTAATGAAGCCATATAACTTTTAAATTCTGATCTAAATGCTATCTCCATTTGGGGCAGAGAAAACCTTGTTACCTTTAATGCTTCCAAAACCCAATTTCTCCATCTATCTACCCGTCAGGATCGCCTAGCAGACTATCCCTTATTCTTCAACAAAACAAAAATCAACCCTTCATCTTCTCTCAATATTCTTGATGTCTCTTTTTCTTCTGCTCTCATTTGGAAGGACCATATTACCAGTCTTGCTAAGGCAGCCTCCCAGAAGCTGGGTGTGCTCAACCTCCGTAAGGGTTCTTTTTCCCTGCACAGCTTCTTGCTCTGTACAGGGGCATAATGCGTCCTTGTATTGAGTATTGTTCACATGTGTGGGGAGGTTCCTATCACACCGCTCTCCTAGACAAAGTTGAAAGGAAGGCCTTTTATATCATTAACTCCCGTCCACTCACTAACTCCCTGCAATCTATCTCTCTCCGCCGCAATGTTGCATCTCTCTCGCTATTCTATCGCTACAATAATAATCAGTGTTCCTCAGAGCTTTCCCAGTGTATACCACCTCCTTTACGTAGGGCACGTGGTACCCGTCTTGCAACTCAATCCCACCCCTACTCTGTGCAACTCTCCAACCCAAGAGTGAAACGTTACTCTCAAACTTTCTTCTACTCAACAGCTGAGCTCTGGAACTCTCTCCCAGAATCAGTCTTTCCCTCTTCCTATGACTGAAATTGCTTCAAACTCCGTGCAGCAACTTACTTAAAAGCAGTGCAAGACTGCATACCATCGAAAATACGGCGTCCAGGCCATAATAATAAGCCCAAATGGTGGAATAAAGATATTTCAAACTGCCTGCTTGCTAACAAATTTGCTAATGATAGATTAAAATCCTCACAAAATGACGAAGAACGGGTGAAATTTGTAGAGCTACGACGCAAAACCAAAAAGTTAATTAAGCAAAGTAAAAAGACCTTAGAGTTACATATTGCGAATCAAAGTAAAACAAACCCGAAAGAATTCTATAGTTATATCAGAAAGAAAAAAGTAGTTACTTCAACTGTTGGACCGTTAGTCGATGAAAAAGGAGAATACACCAAAGACGAAGTACAAATGAGTAATGCCCTCAATACCTTCTTTGCATCAGTTTTTACAACAGAAGACCTCAGTGATATCCCTACACCATCGCCGATTCAGATTGATAATTCAGATGTTCTAAGCAATATCACCGTTACAGAGAGAGAAGTATTGAATTGTTTAGATAAACTCAAGGTAAATAAAACGCCAGGACCTGATACAATCTCGCCTAGAGTTCTAAAGGAAGCTAAGAATGAGCTCTCCAAACCACTGACATTACTATTCAATAAATCCTTGCAGTCTGGAACTATGCCTGATCAGTGGAAGCTAGCCAACGTAACACCGATATTAAAAAAAGGCAGCAAATCCCTACCCAGTAACTATCGTCCAATTAGCTTAACCTCAGTTGTATGTAAAATGCTAGAAACGGTCATACGAGACAGACTCGTAAATCACTTAGAGGAAAATAACATACTTAAAGATACTCAACACGGATTTCGTAAAAAACGTTCCTGTTTAACAAACCTCTTAGACTTCTTCCACGATATCCTCAACCTCTACGATGAGAGTAAAGCTGTAGATATTATATACCTTGATTTTCAAAAGGCCTTTGACAAAGTTCCCCACAAACGTTTACTGCTAAAACTAAAAGCGCATGGAATACAAGACGGTGTGTTGAAATGGATTGAAAATTGGCTCAGCAACAGAAAGCAAAGGGTAGTCATAAATGGTAAGGCATCTAAATGGACCAATGTAAGTAGCGGGGTACCCCAGGGATCGGTACTAGGACCAATTCTCTTTCTAATTTACATCAACGACATAGATGAGGGTCTCACCTGCACAATCTCAAAATTTGCTGACGATACAAAAATTGCAAATAGCGTACTCTCAAAAGAACAAGTTGACGATATGCAACACAATCTAGATAAATTGTCATGTTGGGCCCAAATTTGGCAAATGAGTTTCAATGCGGATAAATGTAAAGTACTACATGTCGGATACCTAAATGAGAAAGCAAACTATTCGATGAATGGCACTCAGCTTAAGAATGTAAACAGAGAAACTGATCTGGGAGTAACAATATCGAGTAACCTAAAACCGAGTCAACAATGTTCAGAAGTTGTTAAGAAGGCAAACAAAATAATTGGCTTTATAGGCAGGTCATTTGAGCATAAATCCAAAGAAGTTATCCTAACCCTTTACAATTCCTTAGTCCGCCCTCTTCTGGAATACTGCGTTCAATCCTGGTGCCCTTATTACCAAAAAGATATAAACAAGCTAGAACGAGTTCAACGTAGAGTTACCAAAATGATACCTAGCCAAAAGAACAAACCATACGAAGAGCGTCTTAGAGAATTAAATCTATTTCCTTTAACCCAGCACAGATTAAGAGGCGACTTAATTCAAGTGTTCAAAATCATCAAAGGCATCGACAATATGAACTGTAGTAAGTACTTCACTATCGACCAATCTAATTACACGCGGGGAAACGGTTGCAAAATTATTGGTAAATCTTTTAACTCGCACGAATCTAAGAATTTCTTCTTCAATCGAGTTGTCAACTTGTGGAATGGGCTTCCCCGAGACGTTATAGACTGCAGCACCGTTGATTCATTTAAATTCCGCCTAGACAAATATCTCGCATCAAACCCGCGACTGACTGCGTTTGTAAATGAATAACTTTATCCTCCCCTCAGTTACTAACCCATATGTCCCCTACTAGCTTCCTAGTCCTGCCACGTTAGTGGCAGGGCAGTAGTTCCCTTTCCAATGTTCCCTTACCCACTCTAAACCACTGTTTGGACACTTGATCCTCAGTGTTTTGGAGGACAAGCAGCCTAGAAGGGTCACTAGATCTGTTGTTGCTTGATTTCCTTTGTACTCCTTTGTACTCCTTTGTGTCCAGGCATTTTGGCTCGAACGTCCCTTGATTTTGGCCCTGTCACTCTTTCAACTATGGGGGAGGCACTCGCTATAGGCAGTTCTGCCTTTTGCCTCCCTCAATCACATAGAAAAGAAAAAAAAAATATATATATATATATACCGGTATATATATAATATATATATATATTTAAGCACTATATTTTTATTGAAGTGTCAAGATTTCATCAAATTCATAATGGTACTTCACTAGACATGGCATCGCGCACCATGGATAATATCACATAAAGAATAACTGTATATATATACAAGATTATAATAAAATCGTTTTAGCGAACTGACGAGAAAGTCCGCGCTATTCTTATTTTTATGTTGTTTTAAAAAGCCATTGTATTCTGAACTGAATGCCAATGAGCGCCTCCTGCTTCATTATGGATACAGCCAGCTCCTGTTGTCATAGTTACAGTCAGGACGGTGTCATACAAACCATTTCACCCACCCCCCTATACCTACTTACCTATCTACGTACCTACCTATCTACCTACCCCCCTGTCTACCTACCTACCTACCTACCTACTTACCTATCTACGTACCTACCTATCTACCTACCCACCTGTCTACCTACCTACCTACTTACCTATCTACGTACCTACCTATCTACCTACCCACCTGTCTACCTACCTACCTACTTACCTATCTACGTACCTACCTATCTACCTACCCACCTGTCTACCTACCTACCTACTTACCTATCTACGTACCTACCTATCTACCTACCCACCTGTCTACCTACCTACCTACTTACCTATATACGTACCTACCTATCTACCTACCCCCCTGTCTACCTACCTACCTACCTACTTACCTATCTACGTACCTACCTACCCACCTGTCTACCTACCTACCTACCTACTTACCTATCTACGTACCTACCTATCTACCTACCTACCTGTCTACCTACCTACCTACCTACCTACCTACTTACCTATCTACGTACCTACCTACCTATCTACCTACCCACCTATCTACCTACCTACCTACCTACTTACCTATCTATGTACCTACCTATCTACCTACCCACCTACTTACCTATCTACATACCTACCTATCTACCTACCCACCTGTCTACCTACCTACCTACCTACTTACCTATCTATCTACCTACCCACCTGTCTACCTACCTACCTACTTACCTATCTACGTACCTACCTACCCACCTGTCTACCTACCTACCTACCTACTTACCTATCTACGTACCTACCTATCTACCTACCCACCTGTCTACCTACCTACCTACTTACCTATCTACGTACCTACCTTTCTACCTACCTACCTACCTACTTACCTATCTACGTACCTACCTATCTACCTACCTACCTGTCTACCTACCTACCTACTTACCTATCTACGTACCTACCTATCTACCTACCCACCTGTCTACCTACCTACCTACCTATCTACGTACCTACCTATCTACCTACCCACCTGTCTATCTACCTACCTACCTATCTACGTACCTACCTATCTACCTACCCACCTGTCTACCTACCTACTTACCTATCTACGTACCTACCTATCTACCTACCCACCTGTCTACCTACCTACTTACCTATCTACATACCTACCTATCTACCTACCCACCTGTCTACCTACCTACCTACCTACTTACCTATCTACGTACCTACCTATCTACCTACCCACCTGTCTACCTACCTACCTACTTACCTATCTACGTCCCTACCTACCCACCGCATATCAAGAACCAACACAGACACAAAAATCCACATACGAGCATACAAATTGGAAGTCCTAGATGACGTGGAAGACCAGAGAAGGCCTCGGTCTGATATATTAAAGTCTGAGTGGCTGCCAAAGGGTGACGGGGGGATAGACGAGCGGAGAGAGAAAGGCCCAAAAATATGAATGGAAGGAGAAAATACTTATGAAGGAAAGTGAATGAAGGATTTGTGCATTTCTTACTTGATTTAACTCTCAAATTCTGTATCGAATTATCGTGGTATAACGTTCGTCTTTTAAACAAGCTCACATGATGACAAATATCCTAACAAAAGTGATACCATTACCTTGCCCTTACAATATTAAAACAACGAAGCAGAGTTGGAAAACAGCGTGTCATAATCTTTTTTATGACAAGACAGTGATTTAAATCATGTCATTAATGTCATAAATGTCATATATATAAAATATGTCACAAATTTACGAATAAAATCATGAATAAAAAAAAACATGAACATTTACTACATAAATTACTAGTATAACCTATACATAAAGCTCTATTTCGTGCTCTCCCACAATACCATAGCTCCAGTATAAATATCAGATGAGGACAAATAAATGTAACATGTCATGTATTGAGTTTAAAGCTATACGACCAAGAATTTACTACAATCTGACAGGAACAAATTATTTGTTTGTCTTATGAATTTGTGTTTGCAAAATACATGAGTAAATAAAACTGTTTGTGACATTATGCATTTTTGACATTTATGACACGTTTATCGAGTCAAAAATTGCTGATTTAAATATTGATTTAAATCACTGATATAAATAACTTTATTTATATCATGCCAACCCTGCAACGAAGGATAAGTATATGAATACATTAATAGATACAATTAAATATCAAGAAAACCCTCTAAAGACACATATCGCAAAACTTACCTCATCAAGGGTCGGCGCCCCCCAGGAGTTTCTCGTGGAACACTAACTAGAATCAGATCATCTCTTATGTAAAGCCACAGTCTTAATTCCTCTTACAACTTCGGCAACTTTCACCTTCCAACCAGACTCTTAACTTTCTCTCACCCGTCGTTCAAATGTATTCACATATTTAATGGTACTATTAACCAAGCTTAGCGCCCTAATTCTCGTCCAAGTTGAGAATCTTGCTAAACGGATTAGTCAATTAAGTGGCAATAGATTCTCCTCGGGGGCAGCGGAGTCTTAAAAGGGCAAGCAACACCAAGGTGAACACGAAGGTCACAAGAATAATGAGGTTCGTGTTTATCTTGGTGTTGCTTAAGCCTATATATACTCTAAATATATATATATAGAGAGAGAGAGAGAGAGAGAGAGAGAGAAATACGATTGATATATGCTATTTTCCTGAGAGGCCCTTGTTCGCTCTTCACCGTGAATAAAACTGTAGTACCTTCAATTGTAGTTCCTCTGCTAAATAAAACTGTAGTACCTTCAATTGTAGTTCCTCTGCTAAATAAAACTGTAGTACCTTCAATTGTAGTTCCTCTGCTAAATAAATAGTAAATCTCTACCAGAAGCGATCAACCGGCAATTGTTTCATTATTCATCACTACCAGGATCTTGTGGGAAAGGAGCGGTACCTGTCACTTTCAATATTTGAGTATCTTTCAGAATATTTACTTAGGGGAAGATTTATAGTGTTTTGTATTAATTTATTTATTTATTGATTGATTGATTTATTTATTTATTTAATTATTTTTAGTTTCCTCTCAAGACCTTCATCAAACGTTTAAAAATACCCCTAAGAACCACCTTTGAGATAAAATACCCCTAAGAACCACCTTTGAGATAAAATACGCCTAAGAACCACATTTGAGATAACATACCCCTAAGAACCACCTCTGAGATAAAATACCCCTAAGAACCACATTTGAGATAAAATACCCCTAAGAACCACATTTGAGATAAAATTCTAAATTTTTCGTTAGAGTAATATCCCAGCTAAAGGCCGAATTCCTCATATATTATAGGCTCGCTATCGCTCGTCAGGAAAAAATCGACACCTAAGTGGCTCAAAATGTCTTAAAATCGTCAAACTAAAGGGGCTAAACATGAGGGAGAAAGGGGTCCAGAAAAACCAAACCTCTCCTAAAATTGGCGTATCCTCACTTTTTTTTTCTTGTTTTTGTTGTTGTTGCGAGATATGTTGTGAATTATGAAAACTTGGCATCATTTTGACGCAGGGACTTAAGCCGGTATCACATGAGAACTTTTTATAGTCAACATTCGATGATCAAAAATTTTCTGGCAACATTTCTGGAATATTTTGCATTGGTATCGGAAACTAGACTAATGATTGATGAATTTCGGCAACCGATATATGTTATATGTTGACCACATAAGCTGCCAGACCAGTGTTGAGGATAAATGTTGAGTGAAAAAGCGCTTTAGTATACATATGTTTTTCCACTTAGTATCGACAGATTGATTTATCGGTAAGAGACTCGGCTTCCCGTCAATATACTGGAAGTGCCTAATCTCCCCCCAATGCCATTATGGGCAGAGGGGTCGTGTTTCTGGTCCCCTTCTTCTTCATGCTCAGCCTCATTAGTGTTCAGATTTTATGTCGTTCGGCCCATTTCTTTGGCGATGTTAAGACCTTTCGCACTATATCTTTGTAATTATTAAGACTTTTTGTGTCATTTAGGTATCATTTTTTTCCTGGCGAGTGACAGCGAGCTTGTAATTCAAGAGGAAGCGGCCTTCGGCCGGAACATTTTTCTATCGACAAATGTACACATTTATCTTGAAGTAGAGTTTTATATAAAAAGATATATAAATGAGCAAATAAATACACCCTTTCCCCCTTAAGGATAAAGGTGGCCACCGCTTAATCGTCACCCGAGTGTAATAATTGTCTACTAAATTAATTTGATCATCATCAAATATGAAGCTATCGATTTACTAAACGTATTCGTAGGAGGGGGTGAGTATCCTGACTGTTATTCTATTCTTAAGAGTGTTTTTTTTTTTTTTTTTTTTGGTGGGTTTGGATATGATTCGAGTTTAGTAGTTTATATTTGATTGTTTTGTTTACTTTGCTTTTAATTCTATTGTATTGATATATACAGGGTGCCCCAGGAGGAAAGGGCATAACTTTGGGAAATGATAAAACAAAATATTCTAAGCTAAAAATTGTCTGTAAGGAATATTCCAAATTTCAACCAGTAAAGATATATTGCATGTTGAAAATGGCATTTTCTTCAGTATTTCTCCATAAGGGTGGCCTAGCTGTCCTAGTACTTACCACACCTCCATCTAACTGCAATTATTTTACCATGGTGTTGTAAAGATGTTATAATACTTTAAGTTGCAAAATTATTATAGATATAATAGCTCACTTTGGACCAGTTGGAAACTATCTGACATGGAAGAGTCCATTACAGTGAGGCAGGGGAGGACACAATACAAAACCTTCCATATCTCTTTAACGGTTGACATTTGGACTTTTTGTTATAGAACATTTTAGGCTTAGAATACCCTGTTTTATCATTTCCCAAAATTATCCCTTTCCTCCTGGGACACCCTGTATATTAATTTATTTAATTTGCTTATTTCATTATATACTGTATAGGCCTATATATATATATATATATATATATATATATATATATATATCCTGTCATCAGCTGTCTGTTTCCCAGCCTTTTGGTTACTTCATTTACTCCGCCTGTCGCAGCTTTTTTTTTTTTTTTTTTTTCTATATTCCAGAGCTTACTTCCTCTCGGGCATAGGCTGAGAGCCTTAACATTCACCGCTTTACAATGAACAGTGAAGCCCGTGAGGTCTTGTTCCAGTCTAGGGAGTGAGACATGTGAAGCACGTAGAGTACAACGAGCACCTGCCATCTTGCCTTCACATGAGGCACGGTGCTCACTCATGGCCCGAAACGACCCCATCTCTGAAGCCACCTCGTTCCCGTGCTTCACTGTCTTACCCCCTACAATCGGACTCTCACACTTACACACACACAACGCCACCTGTTGAGCTGATAACTCACCAGGCATTGCACCCCTATAGCATATTTTGAATATGGGAATATTCATACAGTGCTATTTAATCAGGGAACAATGAGGGTATTTTATTGACGTTTCGGTGGGCTTGTGGTAATGCACTGATACTAGGTACAGCACAAATTCCATCCCAATAATATCTTCCCATTGATACATCGGGATTTGAACCCGGGACCTTTGGATTACCAGGCCAGTGGCAAGACCACTCCACCACACCTCCCCTGTCAATCGGTGCTGTCTCTTTTCCTAATATACTTTCCCCGAGGGTCTCTCTTTCTCTCTCTTAGAAAATTAGCTTACACAGAGTACTCCCAGAGTATTAAGATTGCATAGAAAAGGTGTTAGTATGAATTATATATATATATACTGTACACTATCTCACACACACACACACACACACTCACTCACACAGACATACATCAGTATGACTACTTTATCGATGACAAATATTTATTACATTATAGATAAAAAATACATGTTATTACATATTGCAATATAAGATTAGCTTAAGATGTTTAGGCTATGCATTTTTTCTCACTATCAAAATATATTTACTCAAAAATGCATGCAGCATTCACGAATACATAAAGATTGACTGCACATTTTCTGTCTTTCTTCTACTAAACTAGTGAATTCTGGAACTCTATCCCTCAATCAATCTTTCCTTCATCCTATAACTTAAACTGCTTTAAACATCGTGTGTCCATGCATTTTGACCACAACGTTCCTTGAATTTGTCTCTCTGTCACTCTTTAGACTCTGGGGGAGACTTTTGTTACCGGCAACCTGCCTTTTGGCTCCTTCATACAACTAAGAAAAACAAAATATATAGAAAATATGGGGTATCGGTAGCTAAGATTTTATTTTGTCATGTGTTCTTATGTTCTTGTGTACTGCCATATACATTAAGGTCGGGACATCAGATAGGTGATTGCGAGTTAATATTTCATAAGTTTTGTGTTGGATATTTACACTGCCACCCCCTGACCACCATGTTTCAATTATTGAAAAAAAAAAAAAAAAAATTATAAAAATTATAGTAATAAGAACATAAGAAAATGGGAGTCTGCAGAAAGCCGATTGGCCTAAGCAAGGCAGATCCCTGTCCCACACAACCCCAATTCAATTACAAAGCCCAATTATAGGCTTCACACTCTAATACCCTGAGGATCATCTTACCAAAACGGTTAGAGATTAACGCAGGATTATGGGGGTCTGCAGAGCGCTGATTGGCCCAACCCAGCTGATCCCCCTTCACACCCAACCCTTCTCGTCCATATGCTTATCCAATTTTATCTTAAAGCTCCCTACAGTTTTAGATCCCACTATAGCACTTGGTAGTCCATTCCACCCATCTACAACTCTGTTACCAAACCAATACTTGCCTATATCTTTTCTGAAACGAAATTTATCTAATTTGAAACCATTGGTACGAGTTCTTTCGCTATCACTGAGCTTTAGTACATTTGTCATGTCCCCTTTGTTAATCCCACTAACCCACTTGAACACCTCTATCATATCCCCTTTAACTCTGCGTCTCTCTAACGAATGTAAACCTAATTTCTTCAACCTTTCTTCATACGAAAGATTTCTAATATTATGGATCATTTTTGTCATTCTACGCTGTACTCTCTCCAATGAATCTATGTCCATTCTGTAATAAGGACACCAAAATTGGACAGCATAATCCATATGGGGTCTCACTAATGACAAGTAAAGTTTTAAGATAACATCAGCAGTTCTGTTACTCACACTCCTAGAGATGAACCCGAGAATCCTGTTTGCCTTATTACGAACGCTTATACACTGTTTTCTAGGCTTCAAATCATTGCTAACAAACACACCTAGATCTTTCTCGCAGTCTGAATTTTCTAATTCTAAATTAGCTAGTTTATATTTAACATTTAAGAACATAAGAACATAAAAACATAATTTGCATGTGTTTCATAAAAACACATTTGTTTGCATCTTCCCTATCTTTAATACCTTGCATTTGTCAATGTTAAACTTCATCTGCCAATTTACTGACCATTCATGTAAGGTATCTAGATCCCTTTGGAGGCACTCTATATCGCTATCTGAATCAATTGATCTCCCTATTTTAGTATCGTCTGCGAATTTACTTATCCTACTAGTTATTCCTAAATCTAGGTCATTTATGTATATAAGAAACAACAGGGGACCTAATACCGATCCCTGGGGGACACCACTTTTGACTGCTCCCCATTCTGACTTGGTACCATTTATGCTGACTCTCTGCTTCCTACCAATTAGCCATGACCTAATCCATCCTAACAACGCCCCACCTATTCCATGTGCCTCAACCTTTCTCATCAATCTCTCATGAGGGACTCTGTCGAAAGCTTTACTGAAATCTAAATATATAATATCATATGACTTGTCATTATCTACTGCTTCATATACCTCTGAGAAAAAAACTAAGCAAATTAGTAAGGCAAGACCGTCCCTGAGTGAATCCATGCTGAGAAGAATTGATTAAGTTAAATGTTTCTAAGTGGTTTCTCATTTTCCTAGCAATAATTGACTCTAGTAGCTTTCCTATGATTGAAGTGAGACTAATGGGACGGTAATTGGATGCTATTGATTTATCACCTTTTTTGAAGATCGGAACTACATTTGCAAGCTTCCAAGCTTCTGAAACTATACCTGTTTCTAATGACTTGTTAAATAGAAATGTTAATGGATAACTTAACTCATCTCTGCATTCTTTTAATACTCTAGCATATACTTCATCAGGACCAGGCGATTTATGAGGTTTCAGTCTTTCAATTTCCTTAACCACATCATTTCTATTTATAGTAACCGTACTTAACCTATTTTCTATACTATCGCTGTATACCTTACGGACTTCTGGAAACTGTGCCAAATTTTCATTAGTGAAAACGGAAAGAAATTGACTATTTAATGTACTGCACATTTCTAAATCACTTTCTGTCAATTTTCCTATCGAAGTTTTAAGGGGACCAATTACATCTCTAACCTTGGATTTATATAGTTGGTAAAAAGCTTTAGGATTATTTTTTGAATCATTTGCAACCTTAATTTCATAATTTCTGTTTTCTTTACTAATATCCTTTTTTACCTGTCGTGATAGATTCTGATAGTAAGCAAGTAGGTGAATTTCGCCTTTTTTTATTTTTCTATATATTCCTCTCTTTTTTCCTAGAAGATCTAATATTATTCATCCATTTGGGTTGGTTCTGTGTTGATCTAAATTTTCTTTTGGGGATATATTTATTTTGCGCATTGAATACTGACTTGATAAAATTATCGTATGTATCTACCAAGTTATACTATACAAGTAATACTAATAATAATAATAATAATAATAATAATAATAAAAACACATATACTGTATATATATATATATATATATATATATATATATATATATATAATACATATAACAAATAAATATAGATATAAAGAATACAAAACAAAGAAATAGATAAGTAAGTAAATATAACTAAAACCCACATCATTATTGTGGATCATGCTCATTACTCGTTGAATGTGTCAGTTCTCTAGTGTGACGTTAACCACTCCAGAACCGCATGGCTTGTCCGACAGTGACTCGCTAGGATCGCCAGGGCAGTGGATGGGGCTACAGTTTGTGTATTAGAGTGTGCTTTATTTCATATGAAAGCTTGTGTCATGGGCAGTCCAGAAAGGCTCTTTGTTTTCACCCATGTCAAGGCTTTATATATTTAATTGTAAAGTATATGTTTTATCATTAACTAGTAATGATGGGATCTGGGAGAGAGAGAGAGTAGAACAGAGTGAGAGGGAGCGCGTAGTGTTTTTGTCCTGCTCGATGACGTCACGGCTGGCTGCCTCGTTCGTGGGGGTTGGTTGAGAGAGGTCCTTTCTATGCTGTTAGCTCCCTTGCTAGTGGCTAGAGGACTTGTAACCGCTTTTTTCCCACGCGGCTCGAGCTGGTGCGAGTATACTGTATATACAGTTCCTCGCCACTCTCTCCCTCAGATCTGGTTTCTAGAATGCATCCATCTTTGTCCCTTGCTACCTGTCGCCTGCTCCGCACCTGAGAACCTTTTCCTCTGCCTACCTCTCTCTTTTTTCATATCTTTCACCACCTTTTATTAAGACTATATCCCCTCTGGTTAACTCTGCAAAATCAGCTTCATGCTGGCCAGTTGTATTGTGCGTTAAGGTCTGATATAACCTATGTATGTTAGTTGTTAAGATAAGTGGATCACGAAGCATTGGTTGGCATTCATATTGTTTAGTACTGCTTCCTTTAATTATTAGTGTTCTGCTGGATTAGATAATGCTAGACTAGGAGTCTGATATTATAAGGTATTGTTTCCTATGAGTGCTGGCTTTAGTTAAAAGCGGCACGACATACCTGAGAACTGGAGTTGATTGAGTAAATTCTAGTCTGTGTGCCATTGAGAGTAGAGCATGCACGAATGAGGGCTTTTTGCCTATACCATTCTACACTGTTCTAAGCTCGTTGTTTGTCTTTGAGGTACGCCAGGAGAACGCTTAATACTTCGGTATTAAGGTTTCTCAAGAGAGCTACCCTTCATTATAACGTAATATTTGACGCACAGACTTGAGATTTGCACTAGGCTATGCGGCATGCCATGCGCACCAGTATCTCGTATCATTGACTCTAGCTAGACTTTATCAGTCACAGTAGACATTAAGTATATTAACCTAATTACTCTTTTTATGCATACCCATTTATGATTACACAAGCATTTCGCAGCCTAGTTTGATGTATGGAGACACAACTGACTTAGGCTCTTTTTGTTGATAGGAATACTGCATTGTCGTGGCGATTATTATTATTGTTGTAGTGTTTAGGATATTCTTGGCTCCGACGGCATTATATATTCTGCCTTTTTGTGTGCATAGCCTGCACGAGCATTGTTCCGCTGCCTGCTTTTTTGGGTTCCATTTCCGATACGAGCATCTCTATAGCATCTAACATTTAAAGAAGATTCCTTGTTAGTGTTGAAGGACCTTAGTGCACTTTCTTTCATGCAGGAGTGCCTGACATTTATTGATTAAAGTAACGTAAGCTGTAACTTCTCTTACCACCTTACTTTGCATACCATAACCAAGCACCTTCGGTTACAGGTAGTAATAGGCTGTTTTCACATAACATTAAGCCTAGAGTAGACGCACATTTATTGAGAGTTTGATAGCCTATTATTGCATATAGAACTCTGTAGAGTATTTGTGTTCTTTGTTCACTGGGAATATACATCAGAGGTTGGATCTAGCGCTTTCCGTTGTAGCATTTATGCCATTACTAGTCCAATGAATAAGAGCCCTGATATATTTAAACCCCAGTCGTAACAAATGGCGACCTTACCTAGGATTTGGTGAACCTACATTTATTAGCAGGGAACATTTGTTGTTTTGGGGAATATTTTGCGGGGATCAGCAAGAATATTTTTTTTTGCAACATAGTATAGCCCTTGAGTATTTCAGAGAATTTTTGTGTGTATATTGAGGTATAAGAGTTTGGGGTGCTTCTTTTCTGAATATTGAGGTGGGAAATTTTTTGAGAGCATCATGTCTTATACCGGATCACAGGAGAATGGAGACACAGTACGTAATGTCGAGACTGAGGAACAACAGTATGATGAAAGGGTTAATCGGGTGAACTGTAAGGAGGATGCTAGGATATTTTTGCAATGGCCTGTTACTGCCGAGCGGTTGGAGGGTATGGAGCGGTACGGTCTTCAATGCCTGGCCACAGCTATCGGTCATGCGGGTACTAGCGGCATGACCAGGGATAACTTGATAACGTGTGTACTGGGCAGGGTGACTGGTGAGCGAGATAGGTTGAGTGCTCAGAGCCCTTCGGCCATGCTTCCCCTACACTCGACTCCCAGTCATCCCAGTAGTTTGCCGACCCCGGGTACGCTTCCGCAGTTGGGTGGTGACTGGCAGGGTGGGTTGCCCCTGGGGGGATCACCGGTAATTTCAAACATTGTAGCACCTTCACCTCCTCCAGGGTTAACTCCAGAATTATTGTATCGGCTCGAATTAGCTAAGATCGAAGAGAGAAAGGCTATCAGGGTATCTGAGCTTCAGCATCAGCAGCACATAGAGCTAGCAAAAATCCAAGCGGATTTAGAGTCGACTAGGTACTGTGCCGACATGGACGTAGAGAAGTCGCGAGTAGAGGCAACGGGACAGCGACTTGGGGCTGGTAACCGTGTTCATGAACAGTCTCTCTCGCACTTATTGAAACTGGTTCCGGTGTTTGATGAGAGTGGTGTAACAGAATTTTTCACACGCTTTGAGAAGAAGTGCCAGGAACACCAGTGGCCAGAGAATAAATGGGCAGCACTTGTATCCTCTAGATTAATAGGCAAGGGTCTTAAAGCCTACGATGCGTTACCTTTGGAGTTATGTATTGTGTACGAGGATCTCAAGGAGGCTGTCCTGAGGGCTTACGAACTGAAACCAGAAACGTACTGTTTGAAGTTCCGGGGTGTAACTAAGGGAAGAGATAGCACCTTTTTGGAACACGCCCGGGACTTGTCCGATGCTATGGGGAACTGGCTCCGATCTGAGAAGGTAACAACGTTTGATGGAGTTAAGCAGTTAATGATGTTGGAGCAGTTCTTTAAGAGCACGGGCGGTGATCTAACTTTGAACTTAAAGGAGAAAAACCCAAGAACTCTAGTAGAAGCAGCAGAAATGGCTGATCTATGGCTGTCGTTGATTCGGGGTTGCGGGTCCTCACAGAAGTACGATGCAAGTGCTAGGGACCGTTATCCTCCCCCTCCCCGTAGCAATGACACATTTAAACCAAAGAGCAATGAAACTAAAACTGAAGCCAAACCTACCACCACACCGTATGTGAAAAGTCAGGGGCCTTTTACATCACAGTATAAGCCGAAACCGAAATTTATGTGTTTTAGGTGCCACCAGGAGGGTCATAAGGCAAATGAGTGCCCTAGTCGACCTCCTCCGGCAGCCGTGTCTTTTGCTCACGGCATTGGAGTGTTCAAGAGGACATCGGAGTTTGTTAGAGGCATTTCTTCCGAGGTAAATACACTGCCAGTGCAGAAGGATCCGGAAGGCTTATTCCCTGTCCGTGATGCCTTTAGTGACCACAGGGGACTCGGTTGTGTGAAGTGGGGGGGTAGAAGACATGAGGTGAGAATTTTGCGTGACACTGGGGCATCGCAAACACTGTTGAGAAATTTCACTGGTAAACCTGTCAATACGGCGCGGGTGGTTGTGGTTCAGGGAGTTAATGCGACAAGGTCATACCCGCTTGTAAGAATGGAGGTGGAAGTTGATGGTGTGACTCGTGACCTGGATGTAGGAATTGTGGAGAAGTTACCTGTTGGGGGCGTCGACCTCCTTCTTGGCAACGACTTTGCGGGGCCTACTTCTGAGGCTCCACCCTTAGTCGTTGTCGAGAAGCCGGCCGACGTGAGTAGGGAGGAGCAGGAGTGGGTTGGGAAGTGTCCGGGGCAGCCTATGGAGTGTGTTGTCACCGGAGATTCTGCATCCAGGGAGTCACATTCTGGTCAACAATCTTTAGATCAGCGGAGGAAGGGTACCGAGAAGGGGTTGAAAGTTGATGCGGTTGAGAGTTTAGTGTCAACGGACCTTCTCGGGGACTCATTATTAGGACCACATTTCGAGTCTGGAGAGGACCCAGTAACTGTTCCTGAAGGGGCAGAGGATGGGCTTAAAAAGACGAAAGAGTTGAAGGAGGACAGTGATGCACAGTCGGGAGATGTAGCAACAAGGTACCCTGACGCGTACCCTATGAGAAATGGGTCGGCGAAAACGGTGGTCCGAAGCTTGCTAGTGTATTTTTCCCGGTATGGTTACCCGCAGGGGATTCAGTCAGTCTGGGGACCCAACTTCACTTCTAGCCTCTTTGTACAAGCAATGCCGCAGCATGGGATTGTTGGGGTTGTGTCATCTGCATATCATCCGGAGAGCCAGGGTGTGTTAGAGCGATGGCACTCAGCCTTGAAATCTGTGCTTCGTTGTTGTTGCTTTGAGAGTGGGAGGGATTGGGATCTTGGCCTGCCATGTTTTGTTTGCTGAGTGGGAGGTACCTGGGGAGAGTTTGGGATTCAGCCCTAATGAGCTCGTCTTTGGACACCGTGTCAGAGGGCCTCTCCATATGGTTGAAGAAGTATGGGAGGGCGCAGAAAAACCTTGTTCTATGCTCAAGTGTGTCCTCAACAGTCGAGAACGGATGTTGCGCAGTCTGGAGTTGGCAGGCCGTAATTTGACTAGCTCTCAGGCCCTCAGGAAGGACAGGTACGACCTCAAGGTTGAACTCGGGGAGTTTCACGTGGGTCAGGAGGTGTTGATTCTACTGCCCCTTGTAGGTCACCCCTTATCCGCGAAGTACGCTGGTCCTTATAGGGTGGTGGAGGAGCTATCAGACCTGGATTACTTGGTAGCCACTCCAGACAGACGGAAGCGCAATCAGTTATGTCATGTTAATCCCATGAAGGAGTATGGGAGGCACCCCCCTGAGCCTCTCACTGTGCCTGTGATGACGTTTAGCAGTCAAGGTGGAGAAGGAGAACGGGACAGTCAAGCTCAGGTGGAGGATAACTGGAAGGATAAGAAGTTCAAATGGGCGCCTGAGTGTGAGAAGGTGTTTAGAGAAGTAAAACACCTGTTGTGCACTCACCCGATCCTCAGGGCCCCTGACTTTAGGCTACCTTTCCAACTAGCAACGGAGGCTAGTGGTGTGGGGGCTGGTGCCGTCCTTGTGGAAAAGGACGATGATGGGCTGGAGCATCCTGTTAGTTTCTGCTCGGAGAAGTACAATTCGGACCAGGGGAGCTGCTCTGTTGTCGAGGAGGAGCTGCTAGCGGTTGTGCTTGCGCTGGGGCATTTCGAGGTCTATGTTCCAGCCTATGGTCCAGTCGTTGTAGTTTACCCAGATCATCACCCTCTCAAGTTCTTGGACCAGTTTCACAATCGGAATATGAGGCTGACCAGGTGGTCACTAAGGTTATTGGTATATAACCTGGACATACGCCATATTGCCGGTTGTGACAACGTGGTTGCAGATGGTCGTTCAAGGGTATATGATCCTGGGTAGATTGACACACGGGTAGCCTCCTGCTTTAGTTTGAATAGTATTTTGCGCTTGGTGCTTGTTGGCTCGCGGTTGTAGCCCAGCGTCTTGGGTCGTAAAGCAGGAGTTGAGCGTTTGGTATAGAAGAAAAAACTAGGCTTGCCCCTATAGTGCAGCCGAAATAAACAAATTATAAACATAAAAATCAAATAAAAAGTTCTTTGATAGTTGAATTTTTTTAGTATGTTATAGCAGTACTTCTGAGTTGCACTCCTCTCAGAATGCTGGGCTAGAGAAGCTCGCTCTTGAGGAGCATAACTACATATAATTTAACCTATGGTGATGGGGAGGGTTATAATTTTGAAAAATGTTTTGTTAAAGAACTGTGCCAGATATTTTACTGCCGCTGGGTGATGGGAAGTGGAGATATAGCATGGGTTCTAACCATCAGATTTTTGTGAGCCTTGGGGCCTCTGAGAAAAATCTTGGGGGGGGGGGGGGGGGGGGGGGGGGGGGGGGGGTGACGTTAACCACTCCGTTAGAACCGCATGGCTTGTCCGACAGTGACTCGCTAGGATCGCCAGGGCAGTGGATGGGGCTACAGTTTGTGTATTAGAGTGTGCTTTATTTCATATGAAAGCTTGTGTCTTGGGAAGTCCAGAAAGGCTCTTTGTTTTCACCCATGTCAAGGCTTTATATATTTAATTGTAAAGTGTATGTTTTATCATTAACTAGTAATGATGGGATCTGGGAGAGAGAGAGAGAGTAGAACAGAGTGAGAGGGAGCGCGTAGTGTTTTTGTCCCGCTCGATGACGTCACGGCTGGCTGCCTCGTTCGTGGGGGTTGGTTGAGAGAGGTCCTTTCCATGCTGTTAGCTCCCTTGCTAGTGGCTAGAGGACTTGTAACCGCTTTTTTCCCACGCGGCTCGAGCTGGTGCGAGTATATATACAGTTCCTCGCCACTCTCTCCCTCAGATCTGGTTTCTAGAATGCATCCATCTTTGTACCTTGCTACCTGTCGCCTGCTCCGCACCTGAGAACCTTTTCCTCTGCCTACCTCTCTCTTTTTTCATATCTTTCACCACCTTTTATTAAGACTATATCCCCTCTGGTTAACTCTGCAAAATCAGCTTCATGCTGGCCAGTTGTATTGTGCGTTAAGGTCTGATATAACCTATGTATGTTAGTTGTTAAGATAAGTTGATCACGAAGCATTGGTTGGCATTCATATTGTTTAGTACTGCTTCCTTTAATTATTAGTGTTCTGCTGGATTAGATAATGCTAGACTAGGAGTCTGATATTATAAGGTATTGTTTCCTATGAGTGCTGGCTTTAGTTAAAAGCGGCACGACATACCTGAGAACTGGAGTTGATTGAGTAAATTCTAGTCTGTGTGCCATTGAGAGTAGAGCATGCACGAATGAGGGCTTTTTGCCTATACCATTCTGCACTGTTCTAAGCTCGTTGTTTGTCTTTGAGGTACGCCAGGAGAACGCTTAATACTTCGGTATTAAGGTTTCTCAAGAGAGCTACCCTTCATTATAACGTAATATTTGACGCACAGACTTGAGATTTGCACTAGGCTATGCGGCATGCCATGCGCACCAGTATCTCGTATCATTGACTCTAGCTAGACTTTATCAGTCACAGTAGACATTAAGTATATTACCCTAATTACTCTTTTTATGCATACCCATTTATGATTACACAAGCATTTCGCAGCCTAGTTTGATGTATGGAGACACAACTGACTTAGGCTCTTTTTGTTGATAGGAATACTGCATTGTCGTGGCGATTATTATTGTTGTAGTGTTTAGGATATTCTTGGCTCCGACGGCATTATATATTCTGCCTTTTTGTGTGCATAGCCTGCACGAGCATTGTTCCGCTCCCTGTCTTTTTGGGTTCCATTTCCGATACGAGCATCTCTATAGCATCTAACATTTAAAGAAGATTCCTTGTTAGTGTTGAAGGACCTTAGTGCACTTTCTTTCATGCAGGAGTGCCTGACATTTATTGATTAAAGTAACGTAAGCTGTAACTTCTCTTACCACCTTACTTTGCATACCATAACCAAGCACCTTCGGTTACAGGTAGTAATAGGCTGTTTTCACATAATATTAAGCCTAGAGTAGACGCACATTTATTGAGAGTTTGATAGCCTATTATTGCATATAGAACTCTGTAGAGTATTTGTGTTCTTTGTTCACTGGGAATATACATCAGAGGTTGGATCTAGCGCTTTCCGTTGTAGCATTTATGCCATTACTAGTCCAATGAATAAGAGCCCTGATATATTTAAACCCCAGTCGTAACACTAGGTTGAACATTATGGCCGAGTATCTAAACAAAGAAATAAATAACAGACAAACAGGTAGTGACAATGGTTGTGTACTTTCTTTAGTGTACCATTTGTTATACACTGACGCAGAACTGATAAACTTATTGCCGGTATCACACCAGAGCTTTTATAGTCAACATTCGGTGAGCAACATGTTTCTGGCAACATTACTGGACTATTTTGCACTGGTATCGGAACCTAAACTAATAGTAGATTAATTTAGGTAAATGAAATATTATAAAAGTTGACCTCATAAGCTGCCAGACCAGTGTTGAGGATACATGTTGAGGAAAAAAGTGATAATGTTGTACGACTTTTCCGGAGAAGGAATAACTGAGATTGACTAGTTAACTCTTTGAAGCTCTGACGCATTTTAGCAGTTTATTTTGGCTATCATTAGACGATTTTATGCAGCTTAGGAAGGATCTGTGGGTATTAAAAGGGTGAATACTATCTCAATCAACCCTCTGACTTCTGTGACGTCTACCAGCGTTGGCAGAATCGCATCTCGTTAGCCACTAGCGCTCGCCAGGGACATCAAAATGGGCTACAGTTATCAGAGAATGTTGTTCTTTCGTTCCTAGTACTCGCATTGTCACAGACAGTCCAGTGGTGGTCTTTATTTTCGTCTGTGACAACGGGAAGTATTTTATATCATTAATAGAATATAAGATGCATTGTGTAAAGTAAAGGAGAACGAGAGATATAGGCAGCGTGGTGGTAATATGTGCGTGTGTATGTATGTGCTGCCTCGCTCGGAGGAGTTTTCCCGCTCGCGCGCGTGCTTCCCTCGCCTTTGATTGGCTGGTGGATCCTGGCGCGTCCTAGGGGCCTGCTGCCTTGTGACGTCTCGGCCCGTGATTGGCCGACCATCGCGCCCTTGCGGGCTCCTGTGTAACTAACCTCCTCCATGAGGGTTCCCAGGAGCTGTTCTCCTCAGGACAGGCTTGGTGCGCGTGCTTCGAACATCCCCTTGCATACTCTCTCCCAATCACCCCCTTTATCACTGTTTCTCTCTCTCAACTTCTTCTTTTCTATTACTTCTCGCCTTTATTCAATTACTTATCCCCTTGGGTTCTGCATACGGTTTCCATAGCCGGCCCATTGTATTGCATGCGCCGTCCTCTGAGATATTTACATGTACTTAGAATAGGTTTGAGGGTTCTTAGTTAGTATAGGTTAACCCTTTGGCTGTGGCCATTTTTAGGCTATTTAGGGCACATTCAGGCGCTCCTGAATGATAAATCAAGCACCTGCATTAAATGAAGTGTATTCTGCCGAAAACTAGGCGAGAATAGCTTCAAAATGATACCAGAACGGGCCCCGTACGTGGTCTGGTTCACCCGCAGTGGTGCCAGTGAAACGCGGGAAACCCGCTATTATGTAACACTCGCTCGCTTGGCTACACTGCTGGGAGACACAGAGAGAGACCCGCGCGAGACACAGTCAACCTCAGTGAGCCGCTCGGTGCTCTGAGGGTCGGAGGTGGACCCCTCACGCTCCCGCCCACTGACACTCAATTTTTACGGTTTTTACAGGCTTTTAAAGCCTGGAAATTGTTGTAACTTGCCAGGACGTTCCAGAACGTCACCCGCAGCGAAATGGGTTAAGAACTGTGTGTCTCCATTATTGATTTAGTGTTTCTGCTCTTTTATTTAATGCTAGACTGGGATAAGGTAACTGTAGTCGTTGTCTCCGATGTGTGTACGGTTTGCTTATACCTACACGACTTCGACCGGTCCTGTGGTAGCCTGGGTTGTCTTTTCGGCTGCGTCCTTTGCGAGTGCAGCATTGTGTTGACTGAGGGTTTTGACTTGTTCCAGTTCCACACTTTGCTGCCTCTCTGCTTGTCTTTTGAGTGTCGCCAGAATAGAACCAGATACTTGTGATCTGGATCTATCAAGAGAGCACCCCAGTCAATTAACGTAACTTAAAGGATGCAGTCTTAAGGACATCTCTAGGAGTACAAAGGAGTACAAAGGAAATCAAGCAACAACAGATCTATTGACCCTTCTAGGTTGCTTGTCCTCCAAAACACTGAGGATCAAGTGTCCAAACAGTGGTTTAGAGTGGGTAAGGGAACATTGGAAAGGGAATTACTGCCCTGGAACTAATGTCCGTGGCAGGATTAGGAAGTTAGTAGGGGACAGAGGGGTTAGTAACTGAGGGGGGATAAAATAAAGTTATTCATTTACAAACGCAGTCAGTCGCGGGTTTGATGCGAGATATTTGTCTAGCGGAGTTTAAATGAATCAACGGTGATGCAGTCTATAACGTTTCGGGGAAGCCCATTCCACAAGTTGACAACTCGATTGAAGAAGAAATTCTTAGATTCGTGTGAGTTAAAAGATTTACCAATAATTTTGCAACCGTTTCCCCGCGTGTAATTAGATTGGTCGATAGTGAAGTACTTACTAGAGTTCATATTGTCGATGCCTTTGATGATTTTGAACACTTGAATTAAGTCACCTCTTAATCTGCGCTGGGTTAAAGGAAATAGATTTAATTCTCTAAGACGCTCTTCGTATGGTTTGTTCTTTAGGCTAGGTATCATTTTGGTAACTCTACGTTGAACTCGTTCTAGCTTGTTTAAATGTTTTGGGTAATAAGGGCACCAGGATTGAACGCAGTATTCCAGAAGAGGGCGGACTAAGGAATTGTAAAGGGTTAGGATAACTTCTTTGGATTTATGCTCATATGACCTGCCTATAAAGCCAATTATTTTGTTTGCCTTCTTAACAACTTCTGAACATTGTTGACTCGGTTTTAGGTTACTCGATATTGTTACTCCCAGATCGGTTTCTCTGTTTACATTCTTAAGCTGAGTGCCATTCATCGAATAGTTTGCTTTCTCATTTAGGTATCCGATATGTAGTACTTTACATTTATCCGCATTGAAACTCATTTGCCAAATTTGGGCCCAACATGACAATTTATCTAGATTGTGTTGCATATCGTCAACTTGTTCTTTTGAGAGTACGCTATTTGCAATTTTTGTATCGTCAGCAAATATTGAGATTGTACAGGTGAGACCCTCATCTATGTCGTTGATGTAAATTAGAAAGAGAATTGGTCCTAGTACCGATCCCTGGGGTACCCCGCTACTTACATTGGTCCATATTAGATGCCTTACCATTTATGACTACTCTTTGCTTTCTGTCGCTGAGCCATTTTTCTATCCATTTCAACACACCGTCTTGTATTCCATGCGCTTTTAGTTTTAGCAGTAAACGTTTGTGGGGAACTTTGTCAAAGGCCTTTTGAAAATCAAGGTATATAATATCTACAGCTTTACTCTCATCGTAGAGGTTGAGGATATCGTGGAAGAAGTCTAAGAGGTTTGTTAAACTAGGAACGTTTTTTACGAAAGCCGTGTTGAGTATCTTTAAGTATGTTATTTTCCTCTAAGTGATTTACGAGTCTGTCTCGTATGACCGTTTCTAGCATTTTACATACAACTGAGGTTAAGCTAATTGGACGATAGTTACTGGGTAGGGATTTGCTGCCTTTTTTTAATATCGGTGTTACGTTGGCTAGCTTCCACTGATCGGGCATAGTTCCATACTGCAAGGATTTATTGAATAGTAATGTCAGTGGTTTGGAGAGCTCATCCTTAGCTTCCTTTAGAACTCTAGGCGAGATTGTATCAGGTCCAGGCATTTTATTTACCTTGTATCGTATAAATACGATAGACTATGACTCTTTTGTGATCTTGTATGTCTCTGTGACGTCACGATCTCTCCTACAGCACGATGTAGGACGAGTAGATCGTATATTATAAGATTGTAAATAAGTTAAGTTATAAAAGGCCTAATATGCTATTAAGCAATATTGCCATGGTCTTATGTAGTATATATGAATTTATCGTATATATTAATATAATTTATCGTATAGAGCAACCTAAATGCGGTACGATAATTTGGGCTCCTGGCGGTTTGCCAAGGCAGCAAGGTGTGCTTTTGAGGTACGTCAGAGCCTTCACGAACACCAACCAGTTAACATCTAATTTTCCGCCCTCAGTTGATCGTGCTTTTGTGCCTCTAATCACAATACACATACAGCAATACACACAGCTACACCATCACGACGCTCTCATCGACATCATGACTGACTGATAGATAAGCATAATATTCATGTCCATTCCCATGTAATCATTTATTCTTTCTTTAACTTGACTCGTGTCTCGGGACCGAAGTCTCGTTCCCCATTGTCCACCACCATATTGGGTAAAACGTTCTCCCTTGCCTCATTGCCACGTGGAACTATTGGTGAGTTAATTCCTGGCTAATATTAACCCTTATAACCTTACCCTATAATTATATACATTTATTATGTGAGACCTTTGGATATAAATTAGCTTGTTTCAGATTGAATTCAATTTAGATATAGAGTATTCATTTAGATTGATTTTATTTGATTCATTATAGCTTAGTAATATTTAACTTCCATTGATAGTTTACCACATTGGTGCCCAGACCCGGGAACTAGCTACCAGTAAGGGATCTTAGGCAATGAGCAAGGGATTAGCCCAGGGATGCAGGAGCAAGGACCCCGGAGGGGTAGGGCTTGGCTATCTTCCTGTACCTCAGGCGCCGGTACCTCAGCGAATAGCCATAGTGGGACATTCTTATGCCACTAGGCTAAGGGCAGCTGACGGAGGTACTGAGTCGTATCGGGCGTCAGAGGGGGAAAGAACTTTCCGGCTGACCTACTTCGGGGTACCGGGAGCAACCGTTGACACCCTGAAAGCCTCCCCCCAGTGGGGGCAAGTGGTACGGTTTAGGCCACATATGATCTTTTTGTTTATAGGCGGCAATGATATACGCCCCGGTACAGTGCCCCGCGAGTTAGCTGACGCAATTAAAGAGGTGGCGCTGGATCTGGAGCGTGAGTCCGGAGGAAGCTGCAAGATCGTGGCAATTGAGAGCCGGACGAAAGTCCGAGGGTTCTCAGCTGCGGAATTTCAGGCTATAAAAAATTCTGTTAACCGCGCCCTGAGGTGTCGGTTAATAGAAACGAAGCACCGCTTTGTTTTCCATCACACTCAGCATCCGAGACCTCGACCAGGATGGTGTCCACCTCGACTTAGACACCAATCAAGTCCTATATAACAAAATTGTAGGGCTAACGAAGCGTTGGCTAGAGAGGGACGCCGGGGTTGTGTCATTGCGCCTGCCTAAGTCCTGCTTCCCACCCATCGTCTTTCCCCAGTAATGTTCTTTTCAGTTTCAGACTTCCTGTGACATATGACCTGACCTAACATTTTTTCTTGTTCAATATGATCCATTAGTAGGTATTGCTATATAGTGTACTATTTTTTCTCCATAACATAGAAGTCCGCCGGTTGGCGTCTCTTAAGTAGCCTATTATTTGGCCGTTGTTTTTGTAACGTGATATTTAGATACATAGCCTATAGGCTCACATGCAAAATGGATAAAGACCATAAAGAGACACCGTCTAGTGGGGTGCTAAGCAAAGCCCCTAAAAATCAAAGGGCGGGACTTCGGGGAGTGTTAAATAGGCTAATTGTGGACTTAAACACTTTCATCACTACTGCTGATCTAGAGGAATTGGAGGCTAGATTAGATAACGTCCAGGCTACCCACGGTCGTATTACGGCTCTGAGTGAGGTGATTGTGGCTGACATGATAGAGGAGGAAGAGATAGTTACAGAGTGTGATAATCGCGCCCTCTATGACGAACCTGTCTTTAGAGCGAAGCGCCTATTACAGCGTGCTGTCGCAAGTAAGAAGGGAGGCGATAATGAGGCCCATAGAAGGGCTGACCCAAAACATACTGTACACCTCCCAAAGCTCAATCTTCCTACATTTGGGGGCAAGTTAACCGAGCGGTTAGCTTTTTGGGACGTATTTCGATCTACGGTTCATGAATCCTCTTTGGATAATGTCCGCAAGTTTCACTATCTGAAGGGACAAATGGAAGGAGAGGCCTTACATTTAATAGAGGGTTTTGCAGTAGTAGGTGGTAGTTATCTTGAAGCGGTACACTTATTAGAGTCCACATACGGGGATAGAGAGCAGTTGAAGATGGCCCATGTCGTTGCCTTGTTGGGGCTCGCAGAACCACAGTATAAGGTTGATGAGTTGACAAACTTCAGGGCAAATATGGAGTGCCATACTCGATCGCTAGATACCCTAGGGCTTACCACGCAGGAAATGATAGTCATTATCTTGCGTCAGAAGCTTCCTATGGCAATACTTGATAAGGTAAGATCATTTGAGCTGGGGGAATTCAAAACTCAGTTCAGTAAGGAGATCAATAATCTACAGTTGAACAAAGGGAGAATGTATGAGTCGGGAGGGAGTGAGAATGTGGAGAAGAGGGGAACAGTAAGCATGACAGTGGGGACTAAAGTAAAGAAAGAGGGTGTGTATAAGACACCTGCTCAGATTCTATGTAAACTATGTAACAACAAACATAAATGGAGTTTCTGCGTAAAATACCCAACAAATGAGACAAAACTAGCACAGGCGAAAAGATTGAAGCTATGTGTAGGTTGTCTAAGTAAAGAACATGGTAAGCAGGGACAATGTACTGCTACATACTTAAGGGGAGCGTCCGGCTCATACTCGTAATAGTGCTCAAAACGGCAATATTGCGCAACCCGATATATGGCATCATCACCCATCCCTCTGTCTTCAGTTAAAATCCTGAGGCAATATTCCGTCTGGAAGCATGTTATTTCTGGGCTAGTTTAAAGTTTCCGCGGGTCGCGGGTCGCGCAGACGCGTAGAAAATGCATTATGGGTTTCGGATCTGCAAAAAATAAAAAATAAAACCATGAATTTTTGGTGAAAATATGACGTTCTTAGATATTTTGCCTAACAGTATCTGGTACTCAACCCGGGTAACAACGAAGGGTGTGGTGGTGGTGGAGGAGAAAGAGCAGTGTGGTCCAAGCCGCGAGAGAGTTAGGGTGCGGCTGGCCGGCTGGCTTGCAACAGCTCTCGTGCCTTAGTACCTCACGTAAGAAAGTTCACTTGTCGGCGCAGTTCTGACGTAACCAAACATGCTACAACAATGTTTCTGGTGTCATTGGAAAGGGCATGAAATTCTCTACAACTCCACGTCGCCATTTGTTTTTATTTCTTTCCCATTTCGACACAGCACCCCGAGACATTTGTCACCTAATTTGTACCTAATTGTAAATGCCCTAATTCTACAATTAGATACAAAATGGAAAAAAGTATCAACGTACAATTGAAACTACACCTATTGTTAGTACCCCCAATGCATTAAAACAATCAAGCAACAACATTTAAATGTGATTTTTATTTTACAAAAAGTCATAAATTTACACACCTAACTCAAAAAATAATTGTCCTAGAGAATTAAAATTTTGGAAATTTCTTAGTTGTTAGGTCCCCTATACGTGTACAAAATCTTATGAAATACAGACAAAATCCACTGACACGTTCTAGAGTAAAAGCCTGACGCTCCCGGACGCTCCCCTTAAGGCCCTGTCGCCACTGCAAAGGACATCACTTTGATAAGTTGTGTCCTACAGCAGATAAAGTCAAAGACGTCAAAAATGAGGGTACTACAACTGTGGCACTAGGTAGCACGCAAGACACCACTATATTGCCCACAATACAGATTCCCATGGAAGGTAATGACAGTAACAAAGTTTGTCGGGTACTTCTAGATCAAGGGTCTCAACGTTCCTTTATAAAGAGGTCCGTACTAGTGGGACTGAAGCACCGAATCGTAGGGCTGAGACTCTTCGATTACAGGGCTTCACAGGGGTTACTGATAAACAAGACTACGAGATAGCGGAGATTTCATATTTCTATCGTAAAAACCGGTACTTTATGACTTGTATCGTAGTAGACACCCTACCAGAATATGTATCTGTGGGTGTGAAGAAGGTGGAACACGCATTACGTAGCAAAGGGGTTAACTTGTCAGATCCCATGGGAAATCAGAGTGAGGTGCATGTTCTACTTGGTGTGGATCATTATTATGAAGTAGTATACCCTGGATTTAAAAAGATGTGTGGTGTAATTTTAATCCCCACTAAATTTGGATACTGCATGAGCGGAAAGGTGCATACTACACAGTCAAAGGTCCTGGTCGACACGGTCTCGATATATAGAGTCAATGTAACCGCGGCAGAGGAGTTGGGAAGGGAGGATTCCCAACCTAGTGACCCTAAGATGGCTGCCGAGTTCGACCTGGAACGACTGTGGAGATTGGATCACATAGGCATTAATCCTATGGAGACTGATTATGACTCGGAAGTTGCGCTACAAAGGTTTGACGAGTCTGTGTGCTACTGTGCCTCAGACAAGCAATATAAAGTTAGTTTACCCTGGAAGAACAGTGAGATAAGCCTGCCTACCCACTATGGTTTGGCATTAGGTCGCTTGCGCGCATTGCAGCGGAAATTGTCTAACGAACCGAGCACGCGCCAGGCGTATGACGATGTATTTCGGAGTTATGAGGATAGGGGCTTTATAGAGAGAGTCGATGTCAAGGAACCGTGTAAGAAGGGTAGGGTTCACTATCTGGCCCATCATGGGGTAAAGAAAGACCGTCACCACACCAATACGGGTGGTGTATGACTGTTCTGCCCACCAAGGTCAACAACCCAGTCTGAATGACTGCCTGTTGACAGGTCCGTCCATGGTGTCGGACCTGTCCCAACATCTATTGCGGTTTAGGCTGGGGAAGTACGCCTATACCAGTGACATCGAGAAAGCATTCTTGATGGTCAAGCTCAAGGAGGAAGATAGAGATGTTACCCGCTTTCTTTGGTTCAGCGACATTAGCGACTCTGAAAGTCCCATCATAATATACCGTTTTCGGGTTGTACTCTTTGGGGCCACTTGCTCGCAGTTTTTGTTAAATGCCACAATCAGAAAACATTTAGCTGACACTCATGAGGACACAAGTAAACTATCTCGCGGATTATACATTGACAATTTGCAGGGTACTAGCGATAGTCAAGATGATTTGTTGTATGCATACTGGCAAGCACGCAGATTGTTTGCGGATGCACATCTATTTCTCCGCGAGTGGGTTACTAATAGTGAAGATCTTCAGAGTTTAATACAGGTGGATGGTACGGCATCTCTTAACCAGGAAAAGTCCAGAAATTTGGGGATGATCTGGCAACCTAAACATGACATACTAACTTTTCAAACAAGGTCTTTTGCTCAGCAGACAGGAGCGCACACAAAAAGAAGTCTGTTGAGCAAAGTTGCGCAATTTTTTGATCCTTTGGGTCTAGCATTACCTGTTACCATAAGAGCTAGGATTCTAATGCAGGAAGTTTGGAGACGTAAAATAGGATGGGATGACAGTTTGCCCGAGGACCTGAATGACCAAGGGACATTGTTGTTGAATGAATATGCCATCCTATGTACTAAACCTATACCTCGTAAAGTGGCGGCGTTCGGTGACGTTACGTTACACACGTTTTGCGATGCTAGCGCCACGGCATACGGGGTAGCCATATATGTTGTTACTTCATTTGGGGCACATTTAGTTACAGCCCGGGCCAAAGTAGCCCCGGTTAAGAAGGTAACTATCCCTAAAATGGAATTGACTGCCATGCTGCTATTAGCACGTCTGGTGCAACATGTACGCGCAGCATACGAGAGCGAATTAAATATTTAAATCGTTCACGTATGGTGCGATAGTCAGGTCGCACTCAACTGGATACATAGCAAGAAGTCTCTGCCAGTTTATGTGCGGAATAGGGTAGATGAGATTAGAGCCCTTTTGCCAGACGTTGCTTATCATTATGTAAATACAAAGGAAAACCCTAGTGATCTCATAACTAGGGGTATAACGGCTAGCCAGTTAATGAAGTCCGAATTGTGGTGGCATGGTCCAAAGTGGCTGCTCCATGAAAGTGAATGGACGATATGGCATGCTGTTGGTGAGGGACTTCTGCCACTGGAAACAGTGGCAGTTACAGCCCAACCAAATGAGCCACCGGGTCCTATCATAAAGTGGGCAAGATTCGGTGACTATAATAAACTAGTCAGAGTTGTAGCTTGGGTGTTGCGATATGTATCCAATCTTAAGCTTAAAGTAACGGGCCAACTCTGCAACAGGGGTCACAACATTGATGCTCGTGAATTTAAAGCAGCTGAAGTAACTTTGATCAAATGGGTTCAAGTAGAAACCTTTTCCAATGAATTAGAATCCTTGAAAGGCTCGAATAAGACATTAATGCCTAATATAGTGCGTCAACTAAGGTTGCACCTAGACAATGGCCTCATCAGGTGTGAGGGTCGCCTGAAGTGGTCGGGTGTACCAGACGGCACAAACCGACCTATACTTATGCCAACAAGACATCACGTTACTGATCTATTGATCATACGTGCACATAGGGAAGTAAAACACTACGGGGTATGTCATATTATATCAAATTTACGTCTCATATGGTGGATACCCAGAGTTCGACAAGTAGCTCGACGCGTAGTGAGAAAGTGTGTAATATGCCAGAGACTAAAGGGTAAACCATATGCAACTGGACCAGCTCCACCTCTACCTGAATGCCGTGTAAAGCACGTAGAACCTTTCCAAGCGGTAGGATTAGATTACACAGGGGCATTGAAGACGAGGGAGCATGAGAAGGTTTATATATTATTGTTTACCTGTGCGACGTCTCGAGCGGTACACCTAGAACTATGTGATAATATGTCTAGCGAAGAATTTATGCTGGCGTTCAGACGGTTTTGTGCCCGTCGTTCATTCCCTCAACTCATTCTTAGCGACAATGCTCCCACTTATGTCCAAGCATCAAAATATCTAAAGGATATGAGTAGTGATCCTACTATCATCACTTTTTTGGGAGAGAAGAAGTGCGAATGGAGGTTCATTCCAGTTAAGGCACCTTGGTTTGGTGGAATGTGGGAACGGTGTGTCGGCATAGTAAAGTCAGGACTAAGAGCGGTTGTAGGACGTGCTCTATTAAAGAAGAGTGAGTTGACGACAGTCCTCACAGAGATAGAGGCAGTCGTGAATGATCGCCCGCTTACATATGTGTACACCGACCTGCAAGAACCACTACCATTAACGCCAGCTCACTTGCTATATGGAAAACCATTGACTGCGTTTCCATCTGATTTTCAGTCCATAGTAGAGTTAGAGGATCCCTCGTTGTACTCTGCGGTAGCGGTGTCTAAGAGATACCAGTATATATCCAGGATAATCGAGGATTTTAGGAAACGGTGGATTAGTGAATATCTGCTAGCATTGAGGGAAAGGAGTGTTACTCCCTCTGGTAGACCAACGGCCCCTACAGTTGGTGACGTTGTTTTAATTAAAGAAGATAGTCCTCGTTTATACTGGAAATTAGGCCGCGTATTGGAGGTATACAAGGGGGCAGACTCTGTAGAGCGGGTGGCGCTATTAAAGACAGCCACTGGAACTACTGTTCGTCCTATCGCACGTTTGTACGCTTTGGAGCTAGATTCCGCATTGCAATCTGAGGCTCCACCTGTTATTGCTGGGTCCGAGGATTCTCGAAGGAACGACTCACCTCATACTGATGGTGATCATTCTCGGACCGGGACGCGTCCCAGACGCGCTGCTGCTGGCGCTGTCGACTTGTGGCGTCAGAAGATAGCCTCTGGGCAACTTTAGGTTTAAGGTGGGGTTCAGGTCTTTTTTGTGGGGGGAGTGTATTGTATAAATACGATAGACTATGACTCTTTTGTGATCTTGTATGTCTCTGTGACGTCACGATCTCTCCTACAGCACGATGTAGGACGAGTAGATCGTATATTATAAGATTGTAAATAAGTTAAGTTATAAAAGGCCTAATATGCTATTAAGCAATATTGCCATGGTCTTATGTAGTATATATGAATTTATCGTATATATTAATATAATTTATCGTATAGAGCAACCTAAATGCGGTACGATAATTTGGGCTCCTGGCGGTTTGCCAAGGCAGCAAGGTGTGCTTTTGAGGTACGTCAGAGCCTTCACGAACACCAACCAGTTAACATCTAATTTTCCGCCCTCAGTTGATCGTGCTTTTGTGCCTCTAATCACAATACACATACAGCAATACACACAGCTACACCATCACGACGCTCTCATCGACATCATGACTGACTGATAGATAAGCATAATATTCATGTCCATTCCCATGTAATCATTTATTCTTTCTTTAACTTGACTCGTGTCTCGGGACCGAAGTCTCGTTCCCCATTGTCCACCACCATATTGGGTAAAACGTTCTCCCTTGCCTCATTGCCACGTGGAACTATTGGTGAGTTAATTCCTGGCTAATATTAACCCTTATAACCTTACCCTATAATTATATACATTTATTATGTGAGACCTTTGGATATAAATTAGCTTGTTTCAGATTGAATTCAATTTAGATATAGAGTATTCATTTAGATTGATTTTATTTGATTCATTATAGCTTAGTAATATTTAACTTCCATTGATAGTTTACCACACCTTGAGTTTATCTAAACAATTCAATACTTCTCTCTCTGTAACGGTGATATTGCTTAGAACATCTGAATTATCAATCTGAATCGGCGATGGTGTAGGGATATCACTGAGGTCTTCTGTTGTAAAAACTGATGCAAAGAAGGTATTGAGGGCATTACTCATTTGTACTTCGTCTTTGGTGTATTCTCCATTTTCATCGACTAACGGTCCAACAGTTGAAGTAACTACTTTTTTCTTTCTGATATAACTATAGAATTCTTTCGGGTTTGTTTTACTTTGATTCGCAATATGTAACTCTAAGGTCTTTTTACTTTGCTTAATTAACTTTTTGGCTTTGCGTCGTAGCTCTACAAATTTCAGCCGTTCTTCGTTATTTTGTGAGGATTTTAATCTATCATTAGCAAATTTTTTAGCAAGCAGGCAGTTTGAAATATCTTTATTCCACCATTTGGGCTTATTATTATGGCCTGGACGCCGTATTTTCGATGGTATGCAGTCTTGCACTGCTTTTAGGTAAGTGGCTTCGAATAACTTCCAAGATGTATTTATGTCGTTATTGTGAATTAAAAAGCTCCAGTCAGTTTCTTTAACCCTTAAATAGCGGCGAGCAACATAAGTCGAGTATAATAAATCTGGACTATCTGGCGGCGCTCGACATAGGTCGTGTGGCAATTTCAGCACGTAATGTTGCTGAGAGAGAGAGACAAGTGGTGGCAGGAGAGTAGCGAGCGTATGACTGCTCCAGACCACCGCGGCGAACCTACTGACACGAATCCCACCTCCTCCCTCCCTCTCTCACTCGCTATATACGGAATTGTATGGGGAAAGTGCCGAATTACATGCTTTTTGCACTCGCGTTGCACGGTTGTTGCAAGAAAACTAGCCATCATAAAAGGATCGTTATGGTGTCATTGGAAAGCTCTGTTTATGCCCTTTCAGGGATAGATACTTGTTTTACGCTCTGGGTCTTATTTAGGCATGAAAATGATCACGTAAACAGCCCTATTTTGGGTAAAAACACCCCGCTGGGCGGTACATATAAATAAACCGCCTAGGCCGCTCGTAAGGTGTTAAACATACCTCTAAGTTTATGGAAGTTTGCTTTCTTAAAATTAGGGACTTTTTCGATGCTACTATTTGGTTCGTTACTAGTAAACTTTAAAGTGAAAGTTATCGTACGATGGTCTCTGTTACTGAATTCATCACCAACATTCAAATTCTCTATTAATTCTTCTTTTGTTGCAAGTACAATGTCAAGAACGTTATTACCACGGGTTGGCGTTCGAACAAATTGATAAAGCGAACTCTCTTGCAAGTTCTTATACAAGTCATGTCCGGAGTGTGAAGTAAGAGTATCGCCCCACTTGGTCACAGGTAAATTAAAGTCGCCAAAATTACGGTATCTTGTGAGTTACTTACATCTGCAATTTGTTCGTAAATTTCTCGGTCAGTTTGCACTGATTGAGCTGGAGGTCTGTATATTAATGCAAGTATTATTTTTGTACCTTTATTATTCTTTATTAGCACAAAAGATGCGTCGACGTTCACAATTTGAGGTTTTGACAAGAGGGTAGGGTTAAGACTTTCTTTGATATAAAGTAAAACACCACCTCCATTTCGATTTATTCGGCTTTTCTCAAACATTACATAACCGGGAAGTGAATACTCTGCTAAAAAGTCTCTATCTTCTGTATTGAGCCAAGATTCTGTTATGCCAATCACATCATAATTTTCTGTAAACACTAGCTCCTCTAAATCTGAACATTTATTGCGTATGCTACGAGCGTTTGCATAGAAAACCTTTAAATTTGTTATTTTAGAACTCATGGAACGCTCTTTAATAATATTTTTGGTTCTTGTCGGATCTACATTTATGTTCATGGCTGACAGGCTACGAGCCTGTCTTGCTCAACCCCAGTTCCTTACCTAGAGTATCCCAGCTAGACATTATTAATTGAGTAGACACTTGTTAGTATTTAATATAAGCTCTTTGATATGTACGCATTATTATTCACAGCATTTATTAGTCTAGGTTGTTGCTGAGCCGCACAACCATAGCAGACTGTTTCGTTGATGAGGAAGTTCTTCTTTTAGTGTCGAGCATTGCTACCGTTGCGCATTTATAGTATTCTCGTGTCAGTTAACATTATATATCCTATTTTTTAGTGTATTCCATTTACACGTGTGGTGTCCTGCCTCCTGCTTTTATATAGTTTAAGATACGAGCATCTTATGAGCATCAGACTTTCTTCAGAAGTTTCCAGGTCTATGCTGTAGGACTATACTTCACTTTCTTTCAGATAGGAGTGAAGAGTTTATTGTTGTTTAGAGTAACTGTATTGAAGCATCTTTTTATTGTATTAAATCTTGCAGTGATTTAATTGATCTTTCCATAGATTCCTTTTTATGCATTTTAACGTAACTTGCATCTTGTTTGTTATCAGGCTATACCAGTGCAGGTTAGCCTGAAGTAGAGTACATTTATGCCCAGTTAAGGATACCCCGTTATCGCAGATTAACTCTGGAGGGTATAGGTGTTTTTGTTCGCCGGCATATAAGTAGGGGCTACTTATATGCCGGCGAACAAAAACACTTCCATTATACCCTTCCTAATCTGAATAAAATCGTCTAATAATTACCAGAAAACAGAAACGAAATGCGTATTGGAGCTTGAAAGGGTTAATGTTAATCGTAATGTTTATATCGCAATTCTGGTTCTGTCTTTGTTTGGTTTTCTTTGTACTCCAGAAAACACAATAATATATAATAAAAGGTACAGCCTTGGTACCGTACACGTGATAATTATGATACATAGGATTAAGGGGAGGTTTTTAGTGTGTTTCCTAGACTTCCATCAAGCTTGAAATTACACCCCCTTGACCCCTTTCAAGATAATTTTGTACATTTTTCGGTAGAAAAATGTCCCGGCCAAAGGCCAGTTCCTCTTAAATTACAGGCTCGCTATGGCTCACCAGGAAAAAATCGACACCTAAATGGGACAAAAGGTCTTAAAAGTGACAAATGGGGTGAAACTTCTTAAAATCGCCAAACTAATGGGGCGAACGTCTTAAAACTTCAAAAATAATGGGGCTAAACATAAGGGAGAAAGGGGTAAAGAAAAAAATCCCTCAAGTGGAAATCTCCCCTTAATGTTCTAATTTGAAAATCGTTATATTATCACCTGTTGTGATAGGTTGTCAAGTTTATGCTTTTGTATTCAAACTTTATGCCACTACCGGTACTGATGATAAATTACTTCTGAATCAATATTTGTAAATTAGTACGTCAACAAAGAGTAATGTTGAATTAATAATGGAAACTACATGGCTTTCAGTGCTCTATGTTTATTTGTACTTTGCAGAGACTCGGTAGGACGTGTGCTTAAACATTCCTTTAGATCAAATCCATACAGTCTGTTATCCAAAGGTGAACCATTTTTTCTGTAGTTAGACAGAGAAACACAATGCCGCAAGAAACATTATATTCGCATTATAGAATAAGCTTTCTACTGTAACGAGACCATAGTTTCGAATACCTCTGGAGTGTTCTTCAGGTGCAAAGCTGCCATGTCGTTATAATGAAATAATACTCGATTAAGTAGGTGATCCTTGCAAGACTGTTTGTAGCTATGATATCAGTTCTACAAACAGAAAAGAAAATATTAAATAGCCAAATGGCCCCCACTCAACCATCGGCCATTGCAGTCGATGATTGCAAGACAAGAAGGTGAAGAATTGAAATAAGGCTGAACATGGTGTATTAAGGGGGGTGGGCGTATTGATTTGACTTTATAATAATTGTTTTATTATTATTTTAGTTTACTCGTTAGACCTCCATCAAGCGTAAGAAAAACACCCCCGAGACCCCCCTTCGAGATACATTTGTACATATCTTGGTAGAAAAATGTCCCGGCCGAAGGCCGGTTTCTCATAAAAATATTGGCTCGCTATCGCTCGACAGGAAAACATCGACATCTAAATGGCACGAAAGGTCCTAATATCGACAAAGATATGGGGTGAAAGGTCTTAAAATCACCAAACAAACGTCTTAAAATCTTAAAACTAATTGGGCTAAATGTGAGGGACAAGGCCCAACAAATAGACCAAATCCCCTCAAGTCATGGATTTTGAGGCAGCTGTCTCGTATTTCCTTGTACAATGGTCCTCATGTACTCCATAAGACAACATAATTATCGATACCGTCTAAGGGGGTCACTTACTACTATAGCCTATATATATTTGCAAAAAGCTATAATTGAATTTGTTTTAGATAGCAATTGTATCTCTTTATTGTTGTTAATGGAGAGAGAGAGAGAGAGAGTACGTCCCAGGTCAGGTCAAGTGGAGGTATTGACCCCTTCAGTACCGGTGATGTCCTCTTCGTCATATTCTGGCAACTATGATACGATATTATTTAACTTTGGAAGGATTATTGGCTGCTAAAAGGATTAATTGAGATAGTATGTGTGCGAGTTTGTGTTTTTTATCTGTGTTTATTTTTTGTTTTATGTTGCTTTTGTGTTTTCCCTGTTCTTGCTCTGTCTTGAGTCGGCTACCCCCAAAATGGGGATTGGGCCTGAGCATATAGATAGATAGATAGATGTAACCTTTTAGGAAGGAGCTGTGGTAGTTAAACGAATCAATTGAGATATTATGTAGCCTTTTAATTGTTGTAGGTCTTTCCTAAGCTGAATAAAATAATCTAATAGTTGCCAGAATATAATGAAAGGACGTCACCGGTACTGAAGGGGTTAAGAAATAAGCCATAACAATTTCACCTCGTATCTGCTGGCTCAAGGATGGTTTATATACCTCTTTCACTGCTCCATTCCATGCGTCTACATTCTAGTTTTTTGTTGTATCATTATAAGTTTCCCTTGTTTAAATCTGTGTCTTGTTATTATTTACTTTTCTCCAGGGCGAGGTGAGATACTTTGTCCCTTTATTGTGTGTTCCTAATTATTGATAAGGCACACTGTTTTAGTTCTTGTAGTTTTTAGTCTCATGTCTCTATGCTCTTTTGTTCTTATGCTTTACGTAGTTTGGTTACATTTCCTCCTTGTCAGTTAGTTTACTGTCCCATGTATGTATGTATGTATGTATGTATGTATGTATGTACTCCAGCCCATTCCCCATTTTTACCTTTTTTTATGGGGGTGGCCTACTCAAGACAGAGCCCGAATAGGGACAACACAACAAGACAGAAAACAATGGACACACAAAAACAAAAGCAAATTCACACAAATGCTATTTGATATATATATATATATATATGGTGTCATCTTCAGTGGTCTTCTTCGTAGTACATCGGAGAGAGGAGTGTTCCTTGGGAACCAGTGTGATGTCGAAACGTTTGGTAATAAAGTATGAACTGCTCGTAGCGTACTTTGTTCTTCTATTCCTGCTGAAGTATATATATATAATAATATATATACTGTATAAACACATAGTTTAATCGGCCTAAGTCTTTACTGTCATATATAAACATTGCACCCAGCCGGAGCGTTCCTGATTCGCTGTCAAACTAATGCTTAATAAATTCCTGTTAACGATCAAGGACTATAATTATATTTCAGAGTAAAATAATTGAAGCTGTTATAACCAGGCAATATTTGATGTGTATAAGTATTATAATTATACCATGACGGTGTAATCAGAATGGTGATACATCTATACAGGTAATTATAATGTACTAGGCCAATATAATGGAATTGCGCCCTCTCTCCCTCTCTCTCTCTTGTACCTGATGTTGACCTTTATACTTCAGTGATGTTGGAAAATACAGAGCGTTGAGTTGTGAGTTAATTCCGCGCATTTTGTATTTCCAATGTTTGCAACCTGACTTTGTTTGAGCTGCCTGTTTTGACCAGTGTATTTTCAACCTACTAAGTATTATTCATCGGCTTTGCAGGCATACTGAAAAATTAAAATGTAAAACTTGCAAACTAAACTGTAACTGTAAAATGTACTGTATATTTAACCATTTCGTAATTACTGCCGTTTGGGATATATATATATATATATATATATATATATATACAGTATATATATATATATATATATATATATATATATATATATATATATATATATATATATATATATATATATACGGTATTAATATATATATATATATAAATATATATCATTATATATAACAGTCTGGGACTATGCCTGATCAGTGTAAGCTAGCCAACGTAACATCAATATTAAAAAAAGGCAACAAATCCCTACCCAGTAACAATCGTCCAATTAGCTTAACCTCAGTTGTATATAAAATGCTAGAAACACTCATAAGAGACAGACTCGTAAATCACTTTGAGGAAAATAACATACTTAACCCTTATTTAGCGGGCTAGGCGGTTTATTTATATGTACCGCCCAGCGGGGTGTTTTTAGCCAAAATAGGGCTGTTTACGTGATCATTTTCATGCCTAAATAAGACCCAGAGCGTAAAACAAGTATCTATCCCTGAAAGGGCATAAACAGAGCTTTCGAATGACACCATAACGATCCTTTTATGATGGCTAGTTTTCTTGCAACAACCGCGCAACGCGAGTGCAAAAAGCATGTAATTAGGCACTTTCCCCATACAATTCCGTATATAGCGAGTGAGAGAGGGAGGGAGGAGGTGGGATTCGTGTCAGTAGGTTCGCCGCGGTGGTCTGGAGCAGTCATATGCTCGCTACTCTCCTGCCACCACCTGTCTCTCTCTCTCAGCAACATTACGTGCTGAAATTGCCACACGACCTATGTCGAGCGCCGCCAGATAGTCCAGATTTATTATACTCGACTTATGTTGCGCCCCGACACTTAGGGGTTAAGATACTCAACACGGCTTTCGTAAAAAAACGCTCCTGTTTAACAAACCTCTTAGACTTCTTCCACGATATTGAAGCTGTAGATATTATATAGTTATATACCTTGATTTTCAAATGGCCTTTGACAAAGTTCCCCACAAACGTTTACTGCTAAAACTAAAAGCGCATGGAATACAAGATGGTGTGTTGAAATGGATAGAAAATTGGCTCAGCAACAGAAAGCAAAGGGTAGTAATAAACGGTAAGGCATCTAAATGGACCAATGTAAGTAGCGGGGTACCCCAGGGATCGATACTAGGACCAATTTTCTTTCTAATTTACATCAACGACATAGATGACGGTCTCACCTGTACAATCTCAAAATTTGCTGACGATACAAAATTTGCAAATATCGTACCCTCAAAAAAACAAGTTGACGATATGCAACACAATCTAGATAACTTGTCATGTTGGGCCCAAATTTGGCAAATGAGTTTCAGTGCGGATAAATGTAAAGTACTACATATCGGATACCAAAATGAGAAAGCAAATTATTCGATGAATGGCACTCCACTTAAGAATGTAAACAGAGAAACCGATCTGGGAGTAACAATATCGAGTAACCTAATTGAAATGCTGGGTGTGAAGGGAATTCATGGTTTCCTGAAAACTCCCCAGGCCCACTTAGGGTCAACCTTTCTTGGTGCCTGGCGCGGGGCTCGAACCTCTGAAGGGAGTTTAACCCTCCTAAAAACCCACAGGTATTGAGATGCCTTGGGTGGGGTTCGAACCCTGGTTAGTGACCATGATCCACCATAGGTCAACCAGGCCCGCGCGCTAACCCACTGTACTACCACGGACGTACAAAAGTATAGTAACCTTAGTCCGATTTGTAAGAACCAGGTGATAGTCTCGTGGTGATTCACGTGATGAGTTTATTGGACTTCCCATCAACGACTATTTTACACTATACCTGACGTCAACTCGGGTAGTACATTATTGGGGTTGCGGGATATTTTCGAGGGCATTACATTAGGTCAGTCATCATGCGGGGTTAGTATGTTGTTACGAACTGGCACTCGGGTACACAAGGGCTCTCAATCAGGACTCGAATACGGCTCGCTGCCACAACGGAAACACACGATCCCAACCCCTGAGTACTGCCAGCCGAACAAAAAACACCAATACCCTCCAGAGTTCAATCTGCTATAACGGGGTATACAAGAACTCGGTACTAGTGTTCAACAACAGACTAATAAAGAGACAGGAATTATCTAGTCTGGTCAACAATCAAACAATGAAGTAAAAAACAACAACACCAAAGAATAGTGTTGGCCGAAGCCGAAGTAATCCACCCTTGACTATGAACTTAAGAAGTCCACCACCCTCTACTTCGGATCGGCACTATTACGTTACGTTAATTAATAGTCCTTAAGCATCGAGCAAGGAATCTTCTGAAAAAAGTTAGATGCTTCTCGGATGCTCGTAAGAAGTACGTATCGGATTTTGAACAGTAATTCAATAAGCAAAAACACTGGCAATTAAATACTATTAAAGGCTTAAATTGGCATAAGAATAATTAAAAGAATATGCAATAGTAAATGGCAAACATTAAAAGGAAGTACTCCGCAAATGCAACGGCAATAGCCTACTCGGATTGTGCTCGTGGGCCACTAATCACTAAAGTAGCCAAGCTTGCAACACATGAAATCAATAGTGCATAAACAATATCATACATAAGGAAAGCTTCAATACTATTCTGTATCTACTAATCGAGTAAAGTCTAGCTGGGGTACTGTAGGCAAAAAGGTAGCAGTGACTGAGCAAAAACGGCTCGTAGCCTAGCGAAGTCCTCACGACTGTTTAAAGTATTACATTAAAACTAACAAGTGCACTTTGAGAAATCCAGATCCCTTGTATCTGGTTTTCTCCCGGCTCCTTGACAAAGTAAAAACAAACTGTTAATAAAATACAGGGTGGTTAGGCTCTTGCCCTCACGCACTGTAAATTATTAACTCAACACAGTCAGCCGCGAAGACAACATAGGCTTCACTGAACCGAAACGGGTATGCAGGTTTATCGCTTAACTACTGCATCAAACAACAACTCGTAACACAGAAAAGCCTTACCTCAGTCTAGCATTACCTAGACTAGCAGAAAACAGGAATAATAATAATAACACACAGGGAAATGCATATACAAGTGCAACAAACATAAATCAATCCTATTCTAAGTCAACCCTTCCAAAATAGGCTATCTAATAGGCAAGTATCTCGTGAGAACTCAAGCGATAATACGTTGGCTGACTAGCTCTGCACAAACGGGACCATGGAAGTTAAACAGGGTAGGGAAAAGAGGAGATAAGAATGTAAAGTAGTAGAGAAAGTTCCCATCAGTCAGAAGAATATATATAGTTAGCAAGGGAAATGAGAAGTCGCTCTGCCTAATGAGTTCTGATGAAAAAATGGCTAGACTTCCCTTTTATACCCGGCCCTCTAGTGAGCCCAACGTGAACTACTAAGGACCGCCCACTGACAACCATTACGTAATTTCTCTCTCTCCTCTGGGATACACAAAGGCTCCCCTAGCACTGAGGAAGGGAGGAATGCGAGTGAGTTAGGCCCACCTCCCGCCTGGCGCATCCACTGACCCCCAACCGTGGCTGTTTCTCTTCCCATCATTACAAATAAGTTTTACACCCAATACTTATAACTAATGATATAAAATAGAACTCGTTGACTCAGATGAAAACAAAATACATATTCATAATACTTATAGTACAACGGCTCACATGAACTAAGTTAGGAAACTCTACATAGACTACAGCCAAAGTTCCTGCCCTGACGATCCTAGCGAGAGTGGGGCATGACTAGGCGTTCTGTACAGCATGCTCACACGTGGACATGCGTCACACCTCCCCCAAGATTTTACTCGCTCAACCCTGAGCTAAAATCTGACCAACACAGAACCCCATCAAGCCCCTCACACCCAGCGACCGCATGGCACTAAAACAAAGCTGAGTTTATCACCAAAACACATCTTATTATTAAAAAAAAAAATCACATTTTATAACTCCTCCCAACAATAGCAAAAAGACACAATATCATGCTCCCAGAGCGAGCTTACAGCAGCTCAGCCGTTTGATAGTTCGTGGACTACTCAAACTCTATAGGCTATGACAAACTTATACGATTACCTATATCAAAAGAAAGAGTTTTTATATGATTTTTATATTTTAATATGTTTTCCCCGGCTGCACTATAAGGGCAGCCTTTTTTCCTCCACTCAAACCCACACACCTGTGATAGCCTACGACTGATCATCCACCCTTGATAAACAATCCGCGATCACATTGTCACATCCAGCAATATGACGGATATCCAGGTTATACTCCTGCAACATCAAAGACCACCTGGTCAGTCTCATATTGCGATTGTGAAATTGATTCAGGAATCTCAAAGGGTGATGATCAGTGTAGATAACCACGACTGGGCCATAGGCTGGAACATACACCTCGAAGTGCCTGAGCGACAGCACAATCGCCAGTAATTCCTTTTCTATTGTAGAATAGTTCTTTTGTGCAGCATTGAACTTCTTAGAAAAGAAACTTACTGGGTGTTCCACACCTTCATTGTCTGACTGTAGCAAGACGGCACCAGCCCCTACACCACTAGCATCTGTTGCCAGCTGAAAAGGCCTGTTAAAGTCTGGGGCCCTGAGTATCGGGTGAGTACATAGCAAATGTTTCACCAAAGTGAAAGCCTTTTCACACTCAGGTGCCCACAAAAACTTTTTGTCTTTAGATAATAAATCTGTGAGAGGTGCCAATACCGTTGAGTAACCTTTTATGAAGCGTCTGTAGTAGCCTATCATACCCAAGAATCTCATAATCTGCTTCTTGGTTGTTGGGTGCGGAAATTTATTGATAGCCTGTACCTTGTTCTGAGGAGGGCACACCTGTCCCCTTCCCACTACAAACCCAAGGTACTGCACAGTGGCTTTTACGAAGTCACACTTTGCCAAATTTACTACCAGACCTGCTTCACTAAGTTTCCGGAACAAGGTCTCAAGGTGCTCACAATGGCTCTCAAAGTCGTCATCATAAATGATTACATCGTCCAAATATACGGTGCAATTTGGAATGTCCTTTACAATTTCATTCATCAGGTTCTGAAACGTTGCTGGTGCATTCTTAAGTCCGTAAGGCATAACATTGCACCGGTAGGTACTCCCGTCCACAACAAAACCACATACCTCTTTAGCACGCTCGGACAAAGGTACTTGCCAGTAACCTTTTACTAAATCTACTTTAGACAAAAAACGAGCATTACCAATTTTGTCAACACTATCATCAACCCGAGGAAGAGGATATGGGTTAGTTGGAGTCAAACCGTTTAACCTACGGAAATCAATACAAAAGCGTACCTTGCCATCTGGCTTAGGCTGCAGTGTTACGGGGGAAGTCCACTTAACTGTGCCTTTCTCTATCAACCCATTACCGAGCATATACTCCAACTCATCCCTCAGAGCTGGTAGTTTTATGGGGGGCACACGGTACGGGATTGACTTAAAGGGTATATGGTCCCCCACGTCAACATCATGCATAGCCTGAGTAGTGAGGCCTGGGTGTTCAGCAAATACAGTGGGGTATGAACCGAACAACTGACGGATAGCATCAAACTGCGGCTCAGGCAAATGAGCTATAGCCTCGTCAGCCCTTAGGCTCGAGTTCCCCGCCCACTGATCCGCTGAAACATGTTGATCCCAGCTATCCTCCTCTGAAGCTTGACTGTCCCCCTCTCCTTCTCCACCACGGCCGCAACAAGCCAACACAGGGACAGTGAGAGGCTCAGAGGGGCGCCTCACATACTCTTTAACCCGGCAAGCGTGATAGGCCTCACGGAAGGCTTCCTATAGGGAACGCGATAGGCCTCACGGAAGCAAGACCATAAAAAAAGCCTTCCAAAAAAAAAAAAGGGCCTATCAAAACAAAGGATTTTGTCTCTAGGTGAGATAATTCCCCTCTAGTACTCATCCATGTGTTTCTCACCCCTACCCCTCCCCTCCTTCCCCACCTTATTCCCCCCTCCCCCCCCCTCCTCAATTATCACCTATTTATCCTCTTATTATCATCATTTATCGGTTATTTTTCTCTCCCGCGATAATGTAGCACAAGTGGGTTGCATAAAAGATCGTTATGCAACACCCAGACACCGGCACACACCGCCCCGCTCGTCTCAGTTGACTCCCAGACAGCGAGAGGGGAGGGCTGCCTGTGGCTCTCTCTCTCGCCTGAGATTATGACCGGGTGGCCAATATCTTCGTTTTTCACCACCCAAATGCTTTTCCCACTTATTTTAGCACTCTTGAAGGTTCATATATACATCATATATGTAAAATAAAAGCATACCGAAAACAAATAATGCTTTATATTGTAAATATAACGAATTCTGTCAGAATCCAGGGCTAGAAATGCACAAATAACTACCCTAGCACCTAGGTCTATATCGCGCTTGTCAGGTTAATAAGGTTCACGTGACATAACTGGTTCTTTTTCCTCCTGTCTGGAGTGGCAACAAGGTAATCTAAGTCTGAAATTTTTTCTACAATTTTATAAGGTCCAGTGTACTTCGCAGAGAGGGGGTTACCAACCAAAGGCAACAAAATTAATACCTCTTGTCCTACAGTGAACTTCCGGAGCCTTACTTTGCGATCATACCTGTCCTTCATCAAAGCTTGTGATTCTGTCAAATTTCTACCTGCCATCTCCAGACTCTTAAGCATGCGCTCACGGCTTTCAAGCACATACTTTAATAATGGACAAGGCTGCACAGTCCCCTCCCAAATTTCTTTCAGCATGTTAAGGGGGCCCCTGACACGGTGTCCAAAAATCAGCTCGTTTGGACTAAATCCCAGGCTCTCACCAGGTACCTCCCGAGCAGCAAACAGCACATAAGGCAATCCAAGATCCCAATCCATACCGTTGTCAGCACAATAACACCTGAGCATGCTTTTAAGTGTAGCATGCCACCGCTCAAGCACCCCTTGACTCTCAGGGTGATACGCTGACGATACTACTGCTCGTATCCCATGCTGTTGCATTGTTTGCTTGAACATGTTGGAGGTGAAATTAGATCCCTGATCAGACTGAATCTCCTCCGGGTACCCGTACCTTGAGAAGTACCACAACAAGTTACTGACTACCGTCTTAGCCATTCCATTTTTCATAGGGTATGCATCGGGGTATCTAGTGGCAACATCCATTATGGTTAACAAAAATTTATTTCCAGCCTTAGTGGGAGGGAGTGGACCAACCATGTCAACAATAATTTTACTAAAGGGTGGCCCAATCACAGGAATAGGGTGTAACGGAGCCTTAGGAATAACTTGGTTCGGTTTCCCGACCCGTTGACAAATATCACATGAGTTTATCCATGACTGCACATGAGACTTCATCCCCGGCCACCAAAACAATTTCCCCAAAGCCGCCACCGTTTTCTTGGCACCCAAATGTCCTGATAATGGAGAATCATGAGCCAACCTAAGCAAACTTTCCCTGCAGCCCTCTGGCACGACCAGCTGGTCAACTGTACCTGATCCTCCCTCCCAGTTCCTTTTAGGATCTTGATATCGGTGGTATAAAATTCCATTAAAGAAAAAAAATCCCCTGCCTTTGCATCCCTATCTTCTTCTAACATTACAGCCCCATTGGTACACTGCAAAACCTCTGGATCCTCTAATTGCAACTTTCGAATGTCTGTGGGAGCCAACATGTCTAACTGCTTGGTCAACAACTCATGCCCTCCCCCAACATCCAACTTAGACATCCGGTTTTCTCGCTGCAGGTAACGGTGCTGTCTCTGAGTCTCTGCCTCCTCCACTACTTTATCAACTATGTTAGGCACTGGAGTTACAACAGACTCGGTCAAAGGTCCTGCTATTGGGTCTTTTGGGAGAGCCACTGGTTCTAAACTCTTCAAACTTTTCCCAGCCTTCCGCTTCTCCTTAATTCCCTTCCTCCGCTGTTCTGTGGCCTGGGAAATAGGCTGTGATACCTTAAATGCTTGGGAACGAGTTACCACACATGCCATCTGTTGTTGACAACTCACTACCCACTCTTGTTCCTCCCTACTCACATTGGCCGGCCTCTCGGCAACGACTAAGGGTGGAACTTCTAAAGTAGGCACCACAAAGTCGTTGCCGAGAAGAAGGTCGACGCCCTCCACTGGCAATTTCTCAACGATCCCAACATATAAGTCCTTAATCACACCATCAACTTCCAGCTCCACACGAACCAACGGGTATGACCTGGTCGCATTAATACCCTGAACAACAACCACCCGTGCCGCATTAATTTGTCGCCCCGTGAAATTCTTCAAAAGTGTCTGTGAAGCTCCAGTATCACGCAAAACTTCCACCTCATGCTGGCAACCCGCCCAACTTACCCTACCGGTCCCTCTATGGGCGCAAAAGACATCACGGACAGGGGACGAGCCTTCCTGAGTCTTATACATAGCCTGTGACCCTGCCGCTGGCAAACTACCCTGGGTAAATCCAGACGACATTTCAGCCACACCTATGCTGCGCACCAAAGACACGGCTGCAGCTGGCGGCTTACTAGGACAAGATTTTGCATAATGCCCCTTCTTTCTACAATGAAAACATTCCACTTCCCCTATCGGTCTCTTCTGATAAGGGGCGGAGTTCTGACCCTTCTGTAATGGGACGGCTGTAGTCTTTGGTTCAGTCCTGGTATCTTGGCTTTTAAACTGAGGTTTATATCTATAGTGATTGTCCTGAGCTCGAGGGTTTGGAGTATCGCGCCCCTTGGGAACTGCATCAACACGCTTTACAGATTCACATCCCCTGATTAGCGACAACATGAGGTCAGCCATCTCAGCTGCCTCTTGAAGAGTTCTTGGGTTCTTTTCTTTAATAGTTAAAGTCATTTCTGCACCAGTACACTTATAAAACTGCTCGAGCAGAAACAGCTCAGTCAACTGTTCTGCCGTCTCAGCTTTCTCAGAACGTGTCCAGTTTTTAAGTGCGTCTTTTAAGTCCCGGGTATGTTCAAGAAAGGTCGCCTCCCTAGTCTTTGTAACACCCCGAAACTTCAATCGATATGTTTCCGGTTGCAACTCGTATGCCCGTAGGACAGCTCTCTTCAATTCTGGGTAGTCAATGCAAGACTCTAAAGGCAGTGCATCATAAGCCTTCAGACCCTTACCCGTAAGTCTTGAGGAGACTAGAGCTGCCCACTTCTCTTCAGGCCAATTATGCTCCCTACACTTCTTCTCAAAACGATTAAAAAATTCTGTGACTTCAGTTTCACTAAATACCGGCACCAATTTGACTAAGTGGGCCAAGGACTGTTCTCTTACTTGGCCCTCACGGCCCATCCGAGTCCCTGTCGACTCTGCACGAGTCTTATCTAAATCTAATTTAGCACAATATTTCTCCGAGTCGTACCTAAGCTCAGCCTCATGCCTCCTAACCTCAATCTCATACCTCCTCGTCTCATCCTCCTGCCTCCTGGTCTCATCCTCCTGCTTCCTAGCCTCAATCTTAGCAAGCTCAAGTCCAAATACCATATCTGGAGACAGGCAGGAAGAGGGAGCTGCCACTACTGAAGGAGGGGGGGCAAAATCTGGGGAACCACCACGTGCACCACCCGAGGGCACTCCAATCTGCCAATTCTTATCCCTCTGTGGGAGAGTGCTAACCTCCGGTAATTGAGTGGACGGCACTGTGGGAGTCGAGTGAGAGGGGATCTGGGGAGGAACCCCCCCAAACGCCCTCTCCTCCGAAACCCCATGTCGCCCACGCAACACCCAGGAAATCAGCTCCCCCTTGGACATCCCTGCTACATTGGAAATGCCCAAAACCTGGGCTATCAGGTGCAAGCCACAAACATCCACCTCAGTCAGCCTCTCCTCCGTCATGTGGTACCGCTTACTCACAAAAACTCTAGCATTCTCCTCACTGGTTACTAACGGCACACCTTCAAATGACATCTCTCCCTCATCGTCAGTGCTAATGCACGACATACTGAAGTCCACAAAAAAATTCTCGAGACAAAAGTGTTAAACTTCCTATGCAAGCACTAATTACTAAATTAACTGGAGTCTCTTAAATGCTTTACTAATTGCCATACAAAAAAAAATATTCTTCAATATGCATGCTAAAATACAAATAAACAAATGTTGTACAACTCTGCAAAAATTTATACTGTTCACAAAATCCTAAGCAAGGTCGCCATTTGTTACGAACTGGCACTCGGGTACACAAGGGCTCTCAATTAGGACTCGAATACGGCTCGCTGCCACAACGGAAACACACGATCCCAACCCCTGAGTACTGCCAGCCGAACAAAAAACACCAATACCCTCCAGAGTTCAATCTGCTATAACGGGGTATACAAGAACTCGGTACTAGTGTTCAACAACAGACTAATAAAGAGACAGGAATTATCTAGTCTGGTCAACAATCAAACAATGAAGTAAAAAACAACAACACCAAAGAATAGTGTTGGCCGAAGCCGAAGTAATCCACCCTTGACTATGAACTCAAGAAGTCCTCCACCCTCTACTTCGGATCGGCACTATTACGTTACATTAATTAATAGTCCTTAAGCATCGAGCAAGGAATCTTCTGAAAAAAGTTAAATGCTTCTCAGATGCTCGTAAGAAGTACGTATCGGATTTTGAACAGTAATTCAATAAGCAAAAACACTGGCAATTAAATACTATTAAAGGCTTAAATTGGCATAAGAATAATTAAAAGAATATGCAATAGTAAATGGCAAACATTAAAAGGAAGTACTCCGCAAATGCAACGGCAATAGCCTACTCGGATTGTGCTTGTGGGCCACTAATCACTAAAGTAGCCAAGCTTGCAACACATGAAATCAATAGTGCATAAACAATATCATACATAAGGAAAGCTTCAATACTATTCTGTATCTACTAATCGAGTAAAGTATAGCTGGGGTACTGTAGGCAAAAAGGTAGCAGTGACTGAGCAAAAACGGCTCGTAGCCTAGCGAAGTCCTCACGACTGTTTAAAGTATTACATTAAAACTAACAAGTGCACTTTGAGAAATCCAGATCCCTTGTATCTGGTTTTCTCCCGGCTCCTTGACAAAGTAAAAACAAACTGTTAATAAAATACAGGGTGGTTAGGCTCTTGCCCTCACGCACTGTAAATTATTAACTCAACACAGTCAGCTGCGAAGACAACCTAGGCTTCACTGAACCGAAACGAGTATGCAGGTTTATCGCTTAACCACTGCATCAAACAACAACTCGTAACACAGAAAAGCCTTACCCCAGTCTAGCAAAAACAGGAATAATAATAATAACACACAGGGAAATGCATATACAAGTGCAACAAACATAAGTCAATCCTATTCTAAGTCAACCCTTCCAAAATAGGCTATCTAATAGGCAAGTATCTCGTGAGAACTCAAGCGATAATACGTTGGCTGACTAGCTCTGCACCAACGGGACCATGGAAGTTAAACAGGGTAGGGAAAAGAGGAGATAAGAATGTAAGGTAGTAGAGAAAGTTCCCATCAGTCAGAAGAATATATATAGTTAGCAAGGGAAATGAGAAGTCGCTCTGCCTAATGAGTTCTGATGAAAAAATGGCTAGACTTCCCTTTTATACCCGGCCCTCTAGTGAGCCCAACGTGAACTACTAAGGACCGCCCACTGACAACCATTACGTAATTTCTCTCTCTCCTCTGGGATACACAAAGGCTCCCCTAGCACTGAGGGAGGGAGGAATGCGAGTGAGTTAGGCCCACCTCCCGCCTGGCGCACCCACTGATCCCCAACTGTGGCTGTTTCTCTTCCCATCATTACAAATAAGTTTTACACACAATACTTATAACTAATGATATAAAATAGAACTCGTTGACTCAGATGAAAACAAAATACATATTCATAATACTTATAGTACAACGGCTCACATGAACTAAGTTAGGAAACTCTACATAGACTACAGCCAAAGTTCCTGCCCTGACGATCCTAGCAAGAGTGGGGCATGACTAGGCGTTCTGTACAGCATGCTCACATGTGGACATGCGTCACAATGTTAATAAGTAACAAGTAAAAAATGGAAAATGATACAATCAATATCTAACTGGCACAGTTATATAATACAGAGAGCTAAGAGCTGTCGACCCTCTTACTTCTTCTACAGGGGCTGTCACGTATTCATTAATCATATTCATGGCCTAACAATAAAATGGTAGTGACATAACCAATACAATAATTTGCATAGTCATATATCTGTACCCCTCATAATACAGAGAGTTAAGAGGTGGCTTTCCTCTTACTTTTCCTGCAGGGGGGTCCTAGTTAAAGATAAACATATTCATTAATCATATACATAGCCTGCAGTCATGTTGCCTGTGGCGGTTATAGTTGGGTTCAGCTGGAGCTAAACACATGTGAAATTAATACAACAGTAATTACGACAGTCACAGGGACATGCATACGACGTGGCCATTACTTCTTACGTCATCAGAAAGCAAGGGGGTGGATATCATCTAGTATCGTCATAATGGTGGGGAGGAAAGAGATGTGGTTTGTATACTAAGAAGAATGTGAGTTGAAAAGTGTGGAGCATGTGGATTGGTGTGGAGGTCCAGTCTGGAGAGGTGGGAGGTGGTCGTCTGGGGTCGGCCATTTTGGAAGTGGGTTGTCCAGTGCCGGCTGCTGAGGTGATAAGCTTCTAATTGGGCTGTGGGAGGAGTAGATGGGAAAGGCGGGGTGTTTTTGTCCCTCTCTCTCCCTCCGACCGTGTTGGTGAATGTCTGTCTGTCTGTCTGTTGCTTTGGTAGGATATATACTTTAGTTACTTAGAATAAGGGGTAATCGGGCATGGGGTTACACATACACATACTGACAAGGCAGAGGGGAGTCAATATAATAACTAGCATGGGTGCATATACTTATACCGTAGTAAGGTAGAGATAAGGGGTGTCTTCCCTCCTTGTCTTCTTCTTAGAGGGCTGTCATAGTTAACATATAAACGGTATATATATCATGAATACAATAATACATGGTTTGCAGTTATGGCCGTCTGCAGGTTGATCAGAATTAAATATATATAAGTCAGCAGAGGTATTTCGATACAATTAGTTAGTCTGGGGTACGTACCTATACCTTCGTAATGTAGAGAGAGCGAGGCGTCTTCCGATCGCCTCGTTCCTGTACAGGACGAGAGTATTATAGTCTGCAGGGTTAGTATTTAATGGAATACATACTTTAGTGGGTACTTCAAGAATGTCAGGGGGTAAGGAAGTGTGGTTTGTATCTAGAAGACTGTGATTAACGAGACGTGTAATATGTGGATGGAAGTGGAAGAGAGGGAGGGATCTTGCTCGGGGTGGAAGTTTCGCTCCCAGGAATTTTCGTTCCTGGTGTATTTCACTTCCGTCGACTTCGTAGAAGGGACGACCTCGTACCTCAAGTCTGGAATACGTAGGTTTGTTGTGGGGGGTGGTGTGTGGGGTTGGTTGTGGTGATGGCGCGTGTGGCTGTGGTTTTGACCTTGGGATTTTGCTCTCACTTTGGGAGGGGGGGTAGGTGTCCCGTTTTGGCCGGCCGTTAGGAATGGGTGAACTGTTAGGCTTGAGAGGTGTCTGAGTGCAGTTGGATTTAAAGGGTGTTTGTGTGTGCATCTGGTGAGTCTGTGGAGGTATAGAAGGTGGAGTGTGGTTTGTTGGTAAGTTGGCTGGGGGAAGAGGTTGTTTCTGGAGGGGGGTTGAATGGTGTAGAGGGTTGTGGTTGTGCGAGGGGTGGCGGTAAGGGTGAGGAATGTTGGAGGTTGACGGTTTATGAGGGTTTGGTGGTTTGGGGGGTTGGGGTGGGGGGGTCTGGTAGGTAAATTTTTGAGGGGGTCTGGACAGGCAGTGTTGTGGTTTGAGAGGGGTTGTTGAGATTGACAGGTTGAGTACGTTGTCAGGGGCGAGAGGGAGAGAGAGATTCTGGTGGTTAATCAAGGTGGGAACAGTTTTGTGGCCGGATTTGGATGGGCGTGGTATGGTGTCGAGCGGAATCTGTGGGGGGGGGGGGGGGGGGGATTTGGGGTGGATGAGGTAGCGGTGTGGGGTGGGGTAAGGTCGGGGGGGAAAAAGAGGTGGTATTGGAGATGGGTGGAGAGGTGGGGTGGAGCAGGTAATTTCTGGCAAGGGTGGAACGGACTTGGCGGAGGGAGCCTGGTGGATAGGGTGTGGAGTGGGGTTAGATGCGGAAGGTGGGGAAAAACTTGAGGTTATTTCGTGGAAGCTGGTAGGGGTTAAGGGTATTGAGGAAGGACTTAGGGATATTGGTGTCATTGTGGGGTTCTTTAGGGGGTTTTGCGTTGTTGGGGTGGGGTTGGTATGGGAGAGTTAGGGGGTGTTGGGCAAAGGGTTGGGGGATTTTCCTTGTTTGGGGTTGGAGGAGGGGGTGGGGGTTTTGCTCTGAGGAAGGGTGAGCAAGAGAGTGTTGGTTTATCTGTTGTTGTTGTCCCGGGAGCTTCATTGATTGTGGGGTGGATTGTTGGGATGATCAGAGTGGATCGAGGCAAGGAAGGGTGCACTGGGGTTGGAATTTCATGGGGGGTCATTTTGGAAAGGTGCACAGGGTTTGATTTCTCAGGAGGATGGGAGAACTTATTCAGGATGGGTTTAGGTGGAGGAACGCATTTGTTTTCTTGGACAGAGTTTGGGGGGGGGGGGGGAATAAGGGTTTTCTTTTTCTTTGTTAGAGAGAGTGGATTTTTCAGTCACGGTTGGCAATGGGGGTTTGTTGGTTAAGGGGGGATGGAAAAGGATGGATGAATGGGGGTGCTCTGATTTGGGGGTTGGGGGAGGTTGAGGAAAGGATGGGGGTGAGGATTTTTCTTTGGTCAAGGTTGCGCAAGAGGGGGTTGATTGACCATCTATTGCTGGCATGGGAGTTGCGTTGATTGAGGGGGGATGGGGAAGGATGGATGAGTGAGGTGATCTGATTGGGGGGTTGGAGGAGGTTGGGGAAGGGATGGGGGTGGGGATTTTTCTTTGATCAATGTTGAGCAAGAGAGGGTTGATTGATCATTTACTGTTGGCCTGGGATTTTTGTTGATTGAGGGGGGATGAGGAATGATGGAAGAATGGGGGTGCTCTAATTTGGGGGTTGGAGGAGGTTGAGGAAGGGATGGGGGTGAGGATTTTTCTTTGGTTAAGGTTGAGCATGAGAGGGTTGATTGATCATTTACTGTTGGCCTGGGGTTTTTGTTGATTGAGGGGGGATGAGGAAGCTTACTTATGATAGGATTAGGTGGAGGACTACATTTGTTTCTCTGGATAGGGGCTTGGGGGGTGGATAGGGGTATCTTTTTTTTTTTAATTTTTCTAGGTTTGAGCAGGGGATTTACAGGGTGTGGATATAAGGTGTGACGCCGCCCGGCGTTGGCAGAATGGTTGCGTGGGACATTGCAGCTCGCTAGCGCTCGCCAGGATGGGGGGATAGGCTACAGTTGTCCTAGAATGATCTGCTTTATTTCATTAGTGTCGTGTTGCCACAGACAGTCTAGAAATTATCTTTGTTTTGGTCTGTGACCGCGCCTTATATTTTATATTCGCTATAATATAAATGTTGCTTGTGTGGGAGGCGAGCGAGAGAGGGTGAGGGGGTACACCCGGCAGCGAGGTGAGCTATGACGCGGCTCGCTTGGGCGCTGACGGCGTTGGCGGCCGGGTGGTCAACTAGTCCCTTCCCGTCGCTGCCTCATGTTCTTTACCAGCTCAGAGCTTGCCTGACACGCGTATCGCCTACATCCTTTGCAATTCTGTCCCCCATACTCGCCACTTTGCATACTATTTCTCTCTCTCGACTTCTCCTTTCTCATTCTCTAATCTTTATTAAACTCAACATCCCTTCTGGTTTCAGCATAGACGTTCACCGTCGACCAGTCGTATTGTACGCGAAGCTCTCAGATATTTCCATGTATTAGGTTAAGGAGGTATTATGCTTTATTGAGGTTAGAGAGACGGACTTTTCCGAATGTGTCCTCTCTCGGGAAGGTTGTAGACCGGTATATGTCTCCCTGGCAAGGTGTTATGTGATTCTGCTTGGTTATCTAAAGCTAGACTAGGGGTAAGGTTACTGTGTCGTTGTCTCCGATGTGTGCAGTGTTAGCTAAGCCCTGCACGACATCGACAGGTACTGTGGGAGCCTAAGTTGTCTTCGGGTTGGTTTACTTTGCGAGCACAGCGCTGTGGTGTGAGAGGGCCATAGCCTATCCCTCACAACATAGTGCTGCCTCTTTGTGTTGACTTCTGAGGGATCGCCAGGATAGAACTAGGTACTAGAGACCTAGATTTATCAAGAGAGCATCCCCGTCATATAACGTAATCTTCATTATACCACCTTCGGACAACGTTAGGCTACGAGCCGCATGCTCACCCATTGTTGCCCTGCCTTGATACCCCAGCTAGACTTTATTAACTGAGCAGACACTGGTTAGAGATAAGCCCACATTATTATATGTATGCAACATTATTATTCACTGCACTTTTGAGCCGAGGTTGTTGTTGAGTTGCACAACCCTAGTAGGCTGTTGCGTTGTGTCACGAAGCATTTCTTTAGTTGTCGAGCATTACTACCTTTGCGCAGTCTTTATTATTCGCCTGCCTATTATTACTATATGTCCTAGCATTTATTGTGACCCATATTCTGCATTATAATTGTTCAAGATTCTTTACGAACATCTTCCCAGCATCAAACTTATTTCAGAAGTTTCCAGTTGATGTTGCAGGACTAGCATTGCACTTTCTTTAATACAGGAGTGCCAGTTATTTGAGTATCTACCGTAACGTTAATTAATCACGTTAACTATCTTTTCTTTGTGTATCATAATCGAGTAATCTTTTACTGTTTGAGAATAGGCTGTTTCATTGAGCGTCAGCCTAGTGTGTGTGCACCAGTTACCGAGTCATAGGATACCTCGTTGTCCAGGCACGACTCAGGGCGGTAATGGTGTTTTGTTTTCCAGTGTTTAAGGCAGGGGTTGGATCTAGTGTTACAGTTGTTGCGTTTTGCCATTATCTAGTCCAATGTTGAAGAGCCCTGTGTCTTTGAGAACCTGGATCGTAACAAATGGCGACCTAGCTCAGGATCTTGTGAACTAAGAGATAATTGCAGGATTGTTGTGGTCATTTGTTTTATTGAGGAATATAGTGGGCACGTTAATTTTGTTTTGGCAAAGTAGTATAGCACTTGAGAGTCTTCAGACATTTTTGGCAAGTGAATAGTGCTACATAAGAGTTTGGGGTACTTCTTTTCTGAATATTGTGGTGAGAAATTTTTGTGAGCATCATGTCTTATACCGGGTCAGAGGAGAATGGAGACACAGTACGTAATGTCGAAACTGAGGAACAGCAGCATGATGAAAGGGTTAATCGGGTGAACTGTGAGGAGGATGCTAGGATATTTTTGCAATGGCCTGTTACTGCCGAGCGGTTGGAGGGTATGGATCGGTACGGTCTTCAATGCCTGGCCACAGCTATCGGTCATGCGGTTACTAGCAGCATGACCAAGGATAACTTGATAACGTGTGTACTGGGCAGGGTGACTGGTGTGTGCGAGATGGGTTGAGTGCTCAGAGCCCTTCGGCCATGCTTCCCCTACACTCGACTCCCAGCCATCCCAGTAGTTTGCCGACCCCGGGTACGCTTCCGCAGTTGGGTGGTGACTGGCAGGGTGGGTTGCCCCTGGGGGGACCACCGGTAATTTCAAACATTGTAGCACTTTCACCTCCTCAAGGGTTATCTCCAGAATTATTGATTCAGCTCGAATTAGCTAAGATCGAAGAGAGAAAGGCTATCATGGCAGGTGAGCTCCAGCAGCAAATAGAATTAGCCAAGATAGAAGAGAGAAAAACTATCAGTCATGAGCACATAGAGCTAGCAAAAATTCAAGCTGAGTCGACTAGGTACTGTGCCGACATGGACGTAGAGAAGTCGCGAGTAGAGGCAACGGGACAGCGACTTGGGGCTGGTAACCGTGTTCATGAGCAGTCTCTCTCGCACTTATTGAAACTGGTTCCGGTGTTTGATGAGAGTGGTGTAACAGAATTTTTCACACGATTCGAGAAGAAGTGCCAGATCCACCAGTGGCCTGGGGAGAAGTGGGCAGCCCTTGTTTCCTCTAGACTTGTGGGCAAGGGACTCAGGGCTTATGATGCATTGCCGATAGAGTCACGTATTATCTACGAGGAACTCAAGGAGGCTGTCCTGAGAGCATACGACCTACAACCAGAGACGTACAGGTTGAAGTTACGGGGTGTTACCAAGGGTCGGGAGAGCACCTTTTTGGAACATGCCCGGGAGCTGTCCGATGCTTTTGGGAATTGGCTGAGGTCGGAGAAAGCTACTACGTTTGACGACATTAAACAGTTGGTGCTTTTAGAGCAGTTTTTCAAATGCACGGGCGGCGACCTGACGTTAAACCTTAAAGAAAAGCAACCAAAAACTCTACAGGAGGCAGCTGAGATGGCTGACCTCCGGCTATCACTAATTCGTGGGTGCGGGTCTGCCCAGCGTAGTGAGGCAGGTAACAAGGGGCGTGACGCCCCACCCCCCCGAGTTAGTGATATACCTTATGCAAACAAGTACAAGAGCCATGATACCAAGACTGACCACAAGACTAGCACCGTCCCATTTAAGAAGGGGCCGGGCCCTTCCCAGTACAAAGGGAAGCCCAAAGGGGAGTTGGAGTGTTATCATTGTCATAAAAAGGGGCACTTTGCAAGAGTCTGTCCTAGCAAACCACCTACAGCAGCTGTGTCTTTGGCCTGCAACATTGGTGTGTCTCCGAAGTCATCTGAGTTTGCCCGGGGCAGTTCGTCAGAGGCTGAGGCACAGCCAATGCAGAAGCACCTGGGAGGCTCGAACCCTGCTCAGGATGTTTTTTGCGACCATAGAGGGCGGGGTTGCGTGATGTGGGCGGGGCGCAAGCATGGAGTAGAGGTCTTGCGTGATACAGGTGCTTCCCAGACTCTGATGAAAAACTTGACTGGCTACCCTATAAACGCGGCTCGGGTGGTGGTGGTGCAGGGTATTAATGCAACTCGGTCATACCCGCTGGTGCGGTTGGAGTTGGAGGTGGATGGTGTGGCACGTGAATTGGATGTCGGGATTGTGGAGAAACTGCCAGTGGAGGGCGTCGACCTTCTTCTCGGCAACGACTTTGCAATGCCCGCTTCTGAGGTTCTACCCTTAGTCGTTGCCGAGAGGCCGGCCGACGTGAGTAGGGAAGAGCAAGAGTGGGTCGAGCGGTGCCAGACACAACCCATGGCGTGTGTTGTCACCCGAGCTCGGGCAGCTAAAGTGTCACAGCCTAGTCCTCCGTCTTCAGACCAGCGGAGGAACGATCAACAGGAGGAGGCTAAAGCTGGAGTTGGTTTTAAGAGTTTTGACTCGGCGGCTCTCCTGGGTGATTCAGTATTAGCACCATTACTTAATTCTGGAGTAGCCCCTGGGCCTGTCATCGAGAGTGACGAGGCTGGGCATGACGAGTCTCCACGACAGCAACGTTATGTACATCGAGAGAGACAGAGGGAGCAGCCCAGTATCGAGGAAGGTCATGCATTGCTCCGGGAGCAGTTAGATCGCTTGGCACCCTCAGATATACGTCGGTTGCAACTAGAGGACCCTGAGCTCCAAACGTGTGCTAATGGAGCTGTAGAGCTCGACGAGGACGGCGATGCACAGCCAGGAGATTTTTTTTATTTAGAAGGCATCCTCTATAGGCGTTTTCAAGACCCTAAACGTAGTTGGCAAGAGGGGTCCGGAGTAGTGGACCAGTTGGTGGTGCCACGGGAGTGCAGGGATAGCCTACTGAGGTTGGCGCATGACATACCACTGGCAGGACATCTAGGGGTGAGAAAAAACGGTGGCGGCTTTAGAAAAATTGTTTTGGTGGCCGGGGTTGAAGGGGCAGGTGGTAACCTGGATAGCAAGGTGTCATATGTGCCATAGGGTTGGAAAACCTAACCAAACAATTCCGAGAGCCCCGTTGCACCCCATTCCTGTCAGTGGACCGCCCTTCAGTAAGGTCATCATTGATATGGTCGGACCCCTACCCCCTACTAGTGCCGGTAATAAATTTCTATTAACTATCATGGATGTGGCCACTCGTTATCCTGATGCATATCCAATGAGAAATGGCACGGCGAAAACTGTTGTCCGGAACCTGCTCTTGAATTGCTCGCGGTATGGTTACCCGCAAGAGGTGCAATCGGACCAAGGTTCTAATTTTACCTCTAATCTGTTCAAACAAACTATGATTCAGCATGGCATCAGCACTGTCGTCTCTTCTGCGTATCACCCGGAGAGTCAAGGGGTGTTGGAGAGGTGGCACGCCACGCTGAAAAGCATGCTTCGATGTTATTGCGCAGAGAACGGAAAGGATTGGGACCTTAGTCTGCCGTATGTTTTGTTCGCGGCAAGAGAAGTACCTGGAGAGAGTCTCGGTTTCAGTCCGAATGAGCTTGTTTTCGGGCATCAGGTGAGGGGCCCTCTGGAGCTGGCCGGGCGTAATTTGGTGAGTTCGCAGGCCCGTATGAAGGACAGGTACGATACTAAGGCGAAACTCCGGGAGTTTCAGGTAGGTCAAGAGGTGTTGGTCCTGTTGCCTTTGGCCGGTCATCCTCTGGCTGCCAAGTACGCTGGGCCTTATCGGGTGGTGTCAAAGATCTCCGATCTAGATTACCTCGTTGCCACTCCAGACCGGAAGAAGCGTAACCAACTATGCCACATTAATTTGTTGAAGGAGTATGTGAGGCGCCCACCTGAGTCACTAGCTGTCCCTGTGTTGACCTGCTGCGGTCATGGTGGAGAAGGAGAGGGGGGCAGCAATGATCAGGTGGATGATAACTGGGATTGTCATGTCTCGGCTGATCAGTGGGCGGGGAATTCGAGCCAATGTGCGCATGATGCTCTGGCGCACCTGCCGGAGGAACAGCAGGTGGCAGTGCAGCGCCTGTTCGATTCATACCCCACTGTATTTGCCGAGCACCCAGGCCTCACTACTCAAGCGGTGCATGACATCGATGTAGGAGAGCACCCCCCCTTCAAGTCGATACCTTATCGGGTGCCACCCATTAAACTCCCAGCGCTCAGGGATGAGCTGGAGTATATGCTGGCGAGAGGCTTGATCGAGAAGGGGGCAGTACGGTGGACTTCTCCTGTCACTCTGCAGCCCAAACCTGATGGAAAAGTTCGGTTCTGCATTGACTTTAGGCGGTTGAACGGGTTGACCCCCACCAATGCATATCCTCTTCCCTGGGTGGATGACAGTGTGGATAAGATCGGGAAAGCAAGGTACTTGACCAAGGTAGACCTCGTCAAAGGCTACTGGCAAGTACCACTGTCTGAGCGGGCTAAAGAGGTGTGCGGGTTTGTGGTGGATGGCAGTACTTACCGTTGCAACGTGATGCCATATGGTCTGAAAAATGCACCGGCCACTTTCCAGAGCTTAATGAACGACATCATAGCAGACATCCCAAACTGTACTGTCTACCTTGATGACGTGATCATTTATGACAACGATTTCCAAAGTCACTGTGAGCACATAGAAGCCTTATTTAGTCAACTTAGTAAAGCAGGCTTGGTGGTTAATCTGGGCAAGTGTGACTTTGTGCAAGCCACGGTGCAGTATCTGGGGTTTGTGGTTGGGTTAGGGCAGGTGAGCCCGCCCCAACAGAAGATACAGGCTATCGACTTGTTCCCCAGGCCGACCACCAAGCGGCAGATCATGAGATTTTTGGGCATGATTGGGTATTACCGCCGCTTTATAAGAGGCTATTCTACTGTGTTAGCTCCTTTGACAGATCTACTAGCTAAAGATAAAAAGTTCCGCTGGGCACCTGAGTGTGAGCAGGCGTTTCGAGTAGTTAAACACCTTTTATGCACTCACCCTATCCTCAGGGCCCCGGACTTTGAACGACCATTTCAGTTGGCGACTGATGCCAGCGGAGTAGGGGCTGGTGCCGTACTTTTGCAGACAGACGAGGAAGGTCTTGAGCATCCAGTCAGTTTCTTTTCAAAGAAATTTAATTCAGCACAGAAAAACTATTCGGTTGTTGAAAAAGAACTGCTGGCAATCGTGTTAGCGCTCAGACACTTTGAGGTCTATGTTCCTGCCTATGGGCCAGTCGTGGTAGTGTATACCGACCACCACCTGCTTAAATTCCTCAATCAATTCCACAACCGGAATATGAGGCTGACCAGATGGTCACTCATGTTGCAAGAGTACAACTTAGACATTCGCCATATTGCCGGATGTGAGAATGTGATTGTGGACTGTTTGTCGCGGGTGGAGGATCCGGGGTAGGCTACCACAGTATGTTGGTATAGCCTCCTGTCTTGGCTCGCGGTGTATTTTTGCGCTGGTGCTTGTTGGCTCGCGTGTGTAGCATCAGCGTAGGGTCGCAGGGCAGGAGTTGTTGGCTTTGATTAGAAGAAAATTAGGCTACATCTATAGTAGCCGCCAAAAACAACATTAAAATAAAATATGAAAAATTAAATAAAAACTTTCTTTTAATAATTAATTTTAAGATAATATTGTAGCTGAGTACTGAGTGCAGATGTTTTCCCTCAGTAGGCTGTGCTTCTTAAAGCTCGCTCTGGGAGCACAATGTTATGAATTAATGTATTATATTTGGGAAGGGTGATAAGATTTTTTTTATATAAACATTTTGTTGTATTTTTTTTTTTGAGGAGACTGAGCTTGCATTTCATGAGTGGCAGAGTGGTTAGGAGTGGCAGATTCTAGCGACATTCTGCCTGTTCAGATATGGGCTCATGGTTGAGTGTCCCATATCTTGGGGGGGGTGTGACGCCGCCCGGCGTTGGCAGAATGGTTGCGTGGGACATTGCAGCTCTCTAGCGCTCGACAGGATGGGGGGATAGGCTACAGTTGTCCTAGAATGATCTGCTTTATTTCATTAGTGTCGTGTTGCCACAGACAGTCTAGAAATGATCTTTGTTTTGGTCTGTGACCGCGCCTTATATTTTATATTCGCTATAATATAAATGTTGCTTGTGTGGGAGGCGAGCGAGAGAGGGTGAGGGGGTACACCCAGCAGCGAGGTGAGCTATGACGCGGCTCGCTTGGGCGCTGACGGCGTTGGCGGCCGGGTGGTCAACTAGTCCCTTCCCGTCGCTGCCTCATGTTCTTTACCAGCTCAGAGCTTGCCTGACACGCGTATCGCCTACATCCTTTGCAATTCTGTCCCCCATACTCGCCACTTTGCATACTATTTCTCTTTCTCGACTTCTCCTTTCTCATTCTCTAATCTTTATTAACCCTTCTTTAGCGGCCTATGCGGTTTATTTATATGTACCGCCCAGCGGGGTGTTTTTAGCCAAAATAGGGCTGTTTACGTGATCATTTTTATGCCTAAATAAGACCCAGAACGTAAAACAAGTATCTATCCCTGAAAGGGCATAAACAGAGCTTTCGAATGACACCATAACGATCTTTTTATGATGGCTAGTTTTCTTGCAATAACCGTGCAACGCGAGTGCAAAAAGCAGGTAATTAGCCACTTTCCCGATACAATTCCGTATATAGCGAGTGAGAGAGGGAGGAGGGAGTTGAGATTCGTGTCAGTAGGTTCGCCGCGGTGGTCTGGAGCAGTCATACGCTCGCTAGTCTCCTGCCACCACTTGTCTCTCTCTCTCAGCAAAATTACGTGCTGAAATTGCCACTCGACCTATGTCGAGCGCCGCCACATAGTCCAGCTTTATTAAAAACGACTTATGTGGTGAGCCGCTTTTTAAGGGTTAAACTCAACATCCCTTCTGGTTTCAGCATAGACGTTCACCGCCGACCAGTCGTATTGTACGCGAAGCTCTCAGATATTTCCATGTATTAGGTTAAGGAGGTATTATGCTTTATTGAGGTTAGAGAGACGGACTTTTCCGAATGTGTCCTCTCTCGGGAAGGTTGTAGACCGGTATATGTCTCCCTGGCAAGGTGTTGAGTGATTCTGCTTGGTTATCTAAAGCTAGACTAGGGGTAAGGTTACTGTGTCGTTGTCTCCGATGTGTGCAGAGTGTTAGCTAAGCCCTGCACGACATCGACAGGTACTGTGGGAGCCTAAGTTGTCTTCGGGTGGGTTTACTTTGCGAGCACAGCGCTGTGGTGTGAGAGGGCCATAGCCTATCCCTCACAACATAGTGCTGCCTCTTTGTGTTGACTTCTGAGGGATCGCCAGGATAGAACTAGGTACTAGAGACCTAGATTTATCAAGAGAGCATCCCCGTCATATAACGTAATCTTCATTATACCACCTTCGGACAACGTTAGGCTACGAGCCGCATGCTCACCCATTGTTGCCCTGCCTTGATACCCCAGCTAGACTTTATTAACTGAGCAGACACTGGTTAGAGATAAGCCCCCATTATTATATGTATGCAACATTATTTTTCACTGCACTTTTGAGCCGAGGTTGTTGTTGAGTTGCACAACCCTAGTAGGCTGTTGCGTTGTGTCACGAAGCATTTCTTTAGTTGTCGAGCATTACTACCTTTGCGCAGTCTTTATTATTCGCCTGCCTATTATTACTATATGTCCTAGCATTTATTGTGACCCGTATTCTGCATTATAATTGTTCAAGATTCTTTACGAACATCTTCCCAGCATCAGACTTATTTCAGAAGTTTCCAGTTGATGTTGCAGGACTAGCATTGCACTTTCTTTAATACAGGAGTGCCAGTTATTTGAGTATCTACCGTAACGTTAATTAATCACGTTAACTATCTTTTCTTTGTGTAACATAATCGAGTAATCTTTTACTGTTTGAGAATAGGCTGTTTCATTGAGCGTCAGCCTAGTGTGTGTGCACCAGTTACCGAGTCATAGGATACCTCGTTGTCCAGGCACGACTCAGGGCGGTAATGGTGTTTTGTTTTCCAGTGTTTAAGGCAGGGGTTGGATCTAGTGTTACCGTTGTTGCGTTTTGCCATTATCTAGTCCAATGTTGAAGAGCCCTGTGTCTTTGAGAACCTGGATCGTAACAAAGGCTGTGGGTGATGGTTTGACAGGGGCCTCTTTTACTAAGGGGGCACGTGAGAGAGTGGAGGAATGTGGGTGAACTGACCTTGGGCTCGAGTTGTTTTTGGTGAAAGGTTGCTCTGGATGAGGCTGCAGAGCAGGTGTTTGGTAGCCTGGTTTTAACATCTCCTGGATCATATGGATGTCTTGTAGAAAGGAGAGATGGCCGTGGATCAGGAAATGATGGTGGATGCCTAAGGGGAGGATCTTGAATAGTGCCTGGAGGATTTGTCGTTCTTTTTATTCTTTGGTTCGCGAGAGGCAGGCGAATCTGACGTGGTTACATACTTTGGCTAGGGTGACGTCCAGATGTCCTTCATACCTTACTTGGTCGAATTGGCACATTTCCCTGATGGAGAGCATGTGTTCCTCGAAGGAGCCGTAAAGGTCGAGGTGAGCGGTGATGTGGCATGGGAGGATGGTGTATAAGGCGGTGAACATCTGTTCGTTCTGCTGTTCGGCATCTTGGTGGCTATACGTGGTCCTCGCATATCTATATAGGTTCACAAGGGTCGCGTTGATGTCCTCTTCATACTTAATCTCGTAATTTTTTTGTTTTGGGGTGACGGGAAAACCCAAAGTTGGCCCTAGGACCTGGATCACGAGGGATCGAAACTGGTTCCAGGTAAGCCCTGGCATTACCTGTTTGGCTACTTGGGAAACGGCTCTTCCCAACTGCATAATGTGCAATAATGCGACGGCGATTTTCTCGCGGTCATTTTGATGTGCCAAATCTAACACTGGTTCTACTATGTCCAAGTAAGTGGCGATATCATACGTTTCTATATCAAATTTGGGAATGTGAGTGTAAGCGCGCGCTGTTGCCATATTCGCGAGATCACAATGCTTCTGTTGTTCTGTAACATGAAATGCAATGAAATCTTCTATCCGAATCAAGAACCACCGCTGCTGCCAATGTTATGCTCTGGTTTTATTCAGGATTAACTATTGCGTAGGTGAGTTCTGCAAGACTGGAATATCCAGTTTCATATACATACATGTGAGGGGTCAACAGAACACATAAATAGAATCTCGGAATGTGATTTGTAATACAGCTTTATTTCACTTAACACACTCACGGTATAGAAAAAGAGTCAATTCACTTTGGAGAACATGGATAAGAGTAGTAAAGTCAGTAGGAAGAATTTGGTCTTTCTATTCTCCGAGCACAATCGTGGATCTGGATTAGAGTGTGCACTGCCACTTCCGAATCTCGGGCATTATTCTTCCGATATGGACATGATAATAAGCGATAAGAAAGTCAATTGAAGGGGGCACTGATTTAATTTACACAATGTCTGATACCGAACGTTGCTTTAGGCCTAAGGTTCTAGTTATTCGATTAAGTGGGGGCTAACGTTGAGGTTCGACTTTACACGATCTAGCAGAGTCAAGTAGGCAATTATTTATGTATACTCTTAATTGTTAATGCACGGATGGTAATTCGTCACTGAGGTTAAATTATACTTCACGACCTATCTCTTGTTTATGGGATCGCAGAATATCTATACCAACACTCAATTTAAGTATAACTCGTGTCGTGGCTGAGGGTAAATACTGTCGCGGTAATTATCTCGTAATATATTTTACTGTAACGGATCTCTGGCAAAACAGGGGACTCTTGGATCAACTCAAAATCTCTTTATAGTTAGCAAATAACTCAAAGGTGAACACAGGCAACACAACGTTTTAGTAACACGGTATCTATACACTGATATTATAATAGGAAATCGTGCCTGATCAGGTTATCTTCTTTTCCTCTTGAATCTGGTGTCGTCGGGGGCGTCTCGGCTGCTCCAGGGGGCCGTCCAGGGGGTCCAGTTGTGTGAAGAAGTTACAGATGGGTCGGTTGACCGGTGATGAAGTTGAGTTCAGGATGCTCTCCTATGGATCTTAAATGGTCTGCGTCTGGGCTGAGGCCAGGGTAGCATCTCATCGGACTAACGTAAGCATTGGGTCTGCACAAACCTTGCTTAACTGTCTCTGATCCATGACGAGAGGTTCAATCAACTCAAGTGCATGTGTGGCGATACATATATATTTCTCTTAGGTTCCTATATTTACCTGTGATTTACCACGGTTAATACAGGCCCAGGAATATAATATATCAGCTCCTGGTGTTCAGCTTGCGGGGTGCCGGTCGGTTACTAACAGGGGAGTAAAACAGTGTTCCAACCGAGCGACGTCCCGCCCGGCAAAAAGCTATGTTTAGAACTGCCCGCTCTCCTCCTCTCGTAGTTTATATATGGCAGGGTGACTCGGTGTTGCCCGGGCCGGGGGCTGATGGATCCCTTCCAATTCAGGGCCAGGGCAGCTGTGCAGGGCTGTGGGGTCAACATCTGGCAATCTGGCCCTTCGTTCCCAATGTTCTGAATGAGATAAGTGTTAGTTCACACACCGACATATAAGAATAGTTAATGGCAGGTGGTATGGCAAGCAAGGGACCCGTCGCCTTGTTGTTGTCGGCGGCGAGGGGCGGAGCACCTCGGCCAGGAGGGTCAGTGGTTAATCGTTTGACTTGATAAGTAGGTTACTTTTAAAAAGAAGGGGAACAAGGGAAAGAAATGTAAGTGAACAGTTCTCTCGTACCTGTAGGTCTTGGTGAGATTGAATAACAAGTCCTGTAATACCTCACAGGTGTTGGCACGTGTATACAGGTGGTGGTTAGGCGCGGATGCCCTGGTGGTCCCGTATACCGGGGTCGAGGAGGGCGGCGCAGGTAGGAGTCCCTCTGGACTGGACACGGCTCGATGGCCGAGTTAATTTGTTGTTGTCGGCCCACCTGGGTTAGGGTGGAAATACCCACGTAGACCACGTGTGGACAAGGGAAAGATATCTAGAGAGAGAAAATACAGCTTTATAGTGGTCAATAAAGTAGGCATGCGTAATCAGGCGGCAGTGCAATTACCATTATCATGGTGATAGACTGTGTTGGCTACGCACCTGGGGCGAGCCCGTGACGCAAGGCATTGGCGCTTTCGTGGGGTGATCATGTCGTCGTCCATGCATGCATAGCTGTCGCCTGCCTGGTTGCAACGGAAAAAAAGATAAGATCATGTGAACTGTACTCCGAGAAGGAAGTGTCTTGACGAGGCGTGTAGAAGGCGTGTGGAGGGGGGCTAGAAAAGAAAAACAGGCTGGATTATGTAATACAAGGTTTAGGGAAAAATAGATTGTGCGAGGTGGCGATTTCCTTATTATTCTACCGTTCTACGGTTAGTAGGTCAGTCATCATGCGGGGTTAGTATGTTAATAAGTAACAAGTAAAAAATGGTAAATGATACAATCAATATCTAAGTGGCACAGTTATATAATACAGAGAGCTAAGAGGTGTCTACCCTCTTACTTCTTCTACAGGGGCTGTCACGTATTCATTAATCATATTCATGGCCTAACAATAAAATGGTAGTGACATAACCAATACAATAATTTGCATAGTCATATATCTGTACCCCTCATAATACAGAGAGTTAAGAGGTGGCTTTCCTCTTACTTTTCCTGCAGGGGGGTCCTAGTTAAAGATAAACATATTCATTAATCATATACATAGCCTGCAGTCATGTTGCCTGTGGCGGTTATAGTTGGGTTCAGCTGGAGCTAAACACATGTGAAATTAATACAACAGTAATTACGACAGTCACAGGGACATTCATACGACGCGGCCATTACTGCTTACGTCATCAGAAAGCAAGGGGGTGGATATCATCTAGTATCGTCATAATGGTGGGGAGGAAAGAGATGTGGTTTGTATACTAAGAAGAATGTGAGTTGAAAAGTGTGGAGCATGTGGATTGGTGTGGAGGTCCAGTCTGGAGAGGTGGGAGGTGGTCGTCTGGGGTCGGCCATTTTGGGAGTGGGTTGTCCAGTGCTGGCTGCTGAGGCGATAAGCTTCTAATTGGGCTGTGGGAGGAGTAGATTGAAAAGGCGGGGTGTTTTTGTCCCTCTCTCTCCCTCCGACCGACCGTGTTGGTGAATGTCTGTCTGTCTGTCTGTTGCTTTGGTAGGATATATACTTTAGTTACTTAGAATAAGGGGTAATCGGGCATGGGGTTACACATACACATACTGACAAGGCAGAGGGGAGTCAATATAATAACTAGCATGGGTGCATATACTTATACCGTCGTAAGGTAGAGATAAGGGGTGTCTTCCCTCCTTGTCTTCTTTTTAGAGGGCTGTCATAGTTAACATATATACAGTATATATATCATGAATACAATAATACATGGTTTGAAGTTATGGCCGTCTGCAGGTTGATCAGAATTAAATATATATAAGTCAGCAGAGGTATTTCGATACAATTAGTTAGTCTGGGGTACGTACCTATACCTTCGTAATGTAGAGAGAGCGAGGTGTCTTCCGATCGCCTCGTTCCTGTACAGGA